>JARHVA010000289.1:602500-737500 GCA_037957365.1 Torreya grandis
TAAAGCATAGTCAAGTGGGTGTTTGGTTAGTTAGGGTTGGTGCTCCATGTGGAGCTAGTGCTTCACTAAATTTGGTTTTTTATTATAAAACTATATTACATTTATAGAGATAAGGACATTTTCTTGCCATTGAGGGTTTCCAACATATGTGATGTGTTCTTGTGTTTCATGCGTATGTAGATAGTTGTTTACGCTTGTTGGATCTATGCGTTTGTTTGAATAGCTCATGATTGATTAAGTCTAATTGAGTGAAAAGTTTTAAATACTAATTCACCCCTTAGCTCTTAGTCACTATGTTTATAATAATTATTACTATAAATACTTTCATCACCTAAATAATTATCCTACCTATCCACCTATTTTGTTACCACCAATGCTAGGAAATCCATTTCTACTATAACTATCTAACATAGATAATTCCCTAAGAGAACTTCTAGCTCAACATGATGATAATGTAAAATAACATGTCATGTACTATCTAACTCATACAATAGTTTCATATGAACACAAATATATTCTAATATAAAAATCTTGTTTTGTTAAGGTCTTTGTAGCCCAACAACTTTGACATCACATGCTTAACAATAAGACCATAGTTATTTTTAGAGTATATCTGCTCAAGTATCTACTATCTAAAACAACTTTACAAGGCTACATGGATAAATGGATCATGATATTGAGTGAGCTTGATATATAATACATAAATTATAAGGTTATAAAGGGATAAATAATTATAGATAAACTTGATTAATCCCCCCTTACAGACACCAAAACACTTACTTTTACATTCTCAGATGAATGCATCATGATCATCATAGAAACACCTATTGAGGACCAACATTAGAATCTATATTTTGATGGATCATTCACATAAAATTTATCAAGGGTAGGCCTATTTTTTATTAAACCATATGAGGTTATTATCCCTAAATCATTTTATATCACTTTCCCTTGTACTAATAACATGGTTAAATAAGAAGCACTCATTGCAAGGATTTATCAAGTGGTACAATGGAATATTTAGCATCTCATGGTTTATGGTGATTATTAGTTAATTATCAATTAGGTTATAAACCAATTTTAGACCAAACATGACAAGTTGATTCCATACAAGGCCATGGTCAACTTTCATAAACACTAGATCACTGACATATAACTTGAGTACATACTTAGTGCTGGTAACATGACATCAAATTCCATGACCATCATTGGTTCTTTGAGTTTCCACATAAAAAAGGAAAAATAATACAAATTTCTCATTTAAAATATTATACCACCTACTCATGAACCTTCAACCATCATAATGATATGTTATATTTATTGGTATCAACTCTATTTAGTACTCAAACCTATATAATTAATTTTATAACCATATCATCCTAGCATACCTATCACATAAATAACAAAAGGCCATTATACACCAAGCCTCCTAATATACCTTACTTGGCCCAAACCTTTACCATAGAGTCTTTGATGCATCTTTACATCTCTATTTTAATTTTTCATGAGCCATATTAGCATTATGGGATGTTCATGAAGGAGTGTGTGGAATACACACTCGTGGGGCAATCCTTTCTAAAACACTCCTACATACCACTTACTATTAGCCAAATATAGATGTGGATTCACTTTTTTATGTCATAAGATGTGAAAAATGTCAAATGCATACCAATATGATCCATGCCTTATGTAAAACACTAAAATTGATGCTTACCCCATGTCCATTTGTAATGTGAGGACTTGATCTCATTGGGAAAATTAACCCTACCTCATCTGATGGCCATAAACACATCCTTATCACCACTAAATATTTAACTAAGTGGGTTTAAGCTATACCCATCACTTGAATATAAAATATATTTCAAAATTCATCTTTAACCATCTCATTTACCACTATGGTATCTCATTTGACATTATATCTGATAATGGTGGATAGTTTAAGAATAAGGATTTCAAATCCCTCTATGTTGAGTACTATTATAGTTAAACTCACCAATAGGTGGGTTAAATAGGGGTCATATATATTCCAAATTCAATCTCAATCCAAAACTCTTAATTAATTACCACAAGCACTCATGAAACATACACATCATTTATAGCATTGAACAAGAGAGACAATGCAAAATCAAGATTATAACACATGACAGATGTGCAAAAACATCTTGGGGGAGAAAATCAATTATAACCTAAAATTTTAATAATATCATATAAAAACAAGAACCAATTTATACATGATGTAACTAATCAAGTAATTAACATCGCTTATTATAGTTAGACTACAATCTAATAAAGTGCTACAACACCTATCTAGCTGAGTTGCCAAAACATCTAGACATTTAAAAAGTTTCACCTTTCAAGTAGGCTTCAACCCCATATATTTTGAGATACCAAAACAAAACATATGAATACAACATCTCTTAAAAATTTATTTCTTACCAATCTAATGGAGATGCAAAGATAATTAGCTCTCTTCAACTCTACACACTCAAAGCATCAAAAACATCCTTTTGGATTACCTTAGACATATATACTCATCCTCAACATACAATATGACTATTATGAAATCAAAAAAATGAATCAAAATTCATACACACATTCCTCAATCTTCTCTACTCTTCAACTCATCCACTGAGCACCTACCCTTTCCTTCACTCCATAACACAATACTCTCTAATGCAAATGCCACACTCAAGTCTTTCCAAAATATAGAAACCATATAAATTGGTTTCACTATTTATAGATCCTTAATTATTATCAACATATTTTTCATCCATTACACATTCCTTAACCCTTAAGTCATCTTACATGGCTCACACTTAAGCATAACTCTCTTTCAAATAAGCATAAATCACCTTTTAGGTCCTATGATGAACCATTCACCTCTTTAACACTTATTTGAGAAAATTGGGAACACAAGAACACTTTAAAACATATGGACCCATGTAATATTATCTATATTTACCCTTTAAGTTCTAACATACATTATATAACTCTTTTGCTAATTCCTAATTAGCTCAAACATGTCTGTATACACATAATCACTATGAACAAAAACACAATCGACTTCTAACCCTTTTTTATGTTGTATATGATTAGTAAGAAATTAATAATTCACAAAAATGGTAATAATGGAGTGTAAAACACTCCCAAATATCTTAATCATCATGAGACATCAAAACAACATCAACATAATCTCAAACATCCTTCTCAGGTTCTTAACAGATGAATATCAAACACAATCAACTTTGAGCCATAATATCTTTGACTATACAAACTTTCAAACCTATAAATATATATTTTTTTATATGAGTCATGGATTAATCTAAAAAAAAAATTCTACACCATGAGAATATTTTTTCTATAGAAAAACATATGGCCTAAAAACTAGACACTAGTCTTTCCTTTGTTAAATTCAAATATTTGAATTCAAATGGTCATGGTTAAACCTCAAATACCATGTCCTCATCTTGTGACCTCACATATTAGATTAAAAATGAACCATAAATATTATTTTAAAAATAATTCATAGTACAACACTACCCAAATTTTAAACTTCAAATAATTGCTTTCATCTCATGCAATCTTGCAATCTTGACTACATACGTACCATCAATCTCTATGAATTGGCTCAGTCTTTATCTTATAACATTAAAAATTCAATAAAAATATAAAAATTCCAATTCAACATTATATACTTATCATTTTCCTTTTCTTAGTGTTAAACATCAATCACGTTTCCTCATCTCACTACTTCCTGACACCTTGGAATAAACACACTCTATTGATCCTTTTGTAAGGAGCTCGATATTTAACTTCATTAGCCAACAAACACTTTAACTCATTAAAATAAAAATTCACCATAAATATGGATATGTATGAATTATAATGATCTTTTGGATTTACATTTATTCCTAGTCTTTACCCTTCACAAATTTGGCCAAGTATGGGGACCATTACAATCTTCTTAGAAGGCCATCTTTACTCCTTAATAACTTTTCTTTTGCTAACTTGCATGATATAAAAATTGGAACATATGATATCCTCACATAGGATAATCCAAAAATATATAAATATACTCTTATAACCATTATTCAGGTGAGATATAATACCATTAATATTCTCACTCAATTTTTTTGCCATAGAGCAAACTATGTCAAGAACTGTGTGGAATGCCAAATTTACACAAGCATATATTTTGATGTACTTCATCGCATGACCTAAAGTTTAACAAATATCAACTAGTCACAAAAATAAACAAACCCATATGATCAAATTATCTTGAAACCTTCACATGTGAAAAATACAACACCATTAAATTTCCTACTCTACTTTTCTTACCACATGCAAATTTGGCTAAGTATGGGAAAACACTGTGAAAACTATCTAGGAGCCCAACTTTGCACTTGCATATATTTTGTTGAGATTCATATCATGAAGTTATATTTATTTAATATAATATTATATCATATTTTAATTAATCCATATATCAATATTCTCCTAAAACTTTCATATGTGTAAGATATGATGTCACCAAACTTATTACTCGGCTTTGTTTGAATATAGAAAACACTGTCAAAATGCTTGGGAGCCTAATTTTGCACACACATATATTTGGTTTCACTTATTTAAATGACTTGAAAATTGGACTATATAAACTTTGGAATAATTTTCTAATAACCATATTAACAACTCCCCCTAAATCATCCACACGTATAAATTCTAACATCACCAAATTGCCTACTCACATTTTCTGCCAGTATACCCAAAATGTCTAGATGAAAATAATGATCAACCAGATGAAATAAAATCATGAACATAGGCACTCAAGTGATATAAAACCTCTTATATTACCCATTTCATATTCTCAATACTAAACACTCATCCCTAATCATCTCTAAGTAGTCAAACTCTAAAGATCAACCAAGCTTACTTTAAGCATACTAAGACAAACACATTACACACTTTGTCATTGTCACTTAGACTAAAAAGGCACTTCATCCACTCACTTGGACACATCCATGACATCACCATGAAATAATTTAAAAATCTCCAATAATTTCCCCCATTTTCATTGATTTCAACAACCATCATATAGTTATATATAGTTCACCTTCTTTATCTCTTTTCAAGTACTCCCAAAATAAGAACTTTATTTCCCTTTGACACAATGACAAAGTGGGCACCAAATAATACTAAGGACCTAAAAAACCCATCATTAGGAGAGTACCACCTTATAAATATGATACAAACTCCCCCTTAACCTAAGTTTACCTCTTCTTGCCTTGACAACTTCCTCTTGATCCACTCCAATAATCTCTTCAACCAAGAAAAGCAACCAATGAAGAAAGATCACACAAAAGTACTAAAATCTAATGAAGCTCACCAATAAACATCTGAGAGGACTTCCGCTAATATTTATGAGTAATTTCACCTCTTGATCATCTTAAAAACTCCATCAACATGATAACCACCATACAGCCTTACTAGCCTTCTCTCTCAAGCCACCTAAAAGACCACAAATAGAACTTCATGTCGCCAAATGAACTTGAGAACTTACCTTCAAATACTCATGATTTTCTCTTTTGAATAAACTGATCAAAAACATAACATCTTCATTACTAGGCCTATCTAAATTCCTTATAGCCTTACTTGGAACTTTTATATCCCATAACTTTCAGTAGACACAACATCAAGACTTAAAAAATCATATCTAGATCACTCTTATAGGCCCCCTCACGCACACCAACTTGAATCATCTATCCCATCCTATGAAACATACTTAATTGACAAACCTACTAGCTAATTAGGCCTCCAATTTGATAAAAACATGAATGATTTTAAAACCACAAACATTTAGATCTCTATGACGCTTTATTTGACAACCCATTTTGCCCATTCAACCTATTAAGAAGCCTCAAACCTCAATTCATAAGGTATACCACTTTTTTAGCTTAACCCAAAACCTTATAAAATCAAAATAAATAAGGTAAATAGACCTCATTCTAGTCAATGGACACCTATGAAACTTATTACACACCTAGAGACATTTATCACACACTTCTAGACCAATATTTGACTTTCCACACCTTTGGGAACCCATACATCATAGAACCCATTTTTAGCCCTACTTGTCCTTAAGCCAAAACTAAGAAAATCAAGAGTGCTCTAAAATATCCAATTTGACTTCAACACATCTTCAAATCAAAAAAACACCTAGATCACATCAAAAAGAAGTAAACAGACCTTTTTGAGCACTAAATTCTTCTTGATAATGAATCAATATCATTAGACCACCTAGAAACACCCATTATAACCCTGCAAAAATTGTATACACAACCAACACTTGTTTCTCCAGTAAAAAGAGTCTCTTTAAGAAGAATAGATAGAGGCATCCTACTTCACAATGTCCTAAAACAACATAAAAATAGGAGTTACCCACAACTCCTCATATTCTTTCTCCTACTTAATCATCTGATGCTAATAGTTCTTTTTCTTCTTCTTAGGCTTAATAAAAACATGTTCATCTACTATAATATTCTCCTCTATGATTAGATTGACTATACATGGAGATAACATTGATTCATGGCATACCTTTTCATCTATAGAATCTTACTTGCATCTAAAAACATCATATCTAGGTAGTAAATGTTGATTTTCTTTGCATGATACATGCTCAACAATGGCAAGATGTTCACTTGAATCCATACATACCTCAGGACTATCTTTAACCAATATCTTGGCCTTCTCCTTAAGCTTGGTCTCTTCATTCACAAAATGAGCATACAATGAGATCCATTAGAACTCTTCAACCTTTGAAGCATTCTCCACCATATCAAACATATTACTTAGACCTATAGAATCATTATGACTCATACTTACCACCTTTGGTTTCCATGAGTTAACTTTCCCTCTTTCTTGCACTCTATGAGATTGATTGAACTCAATTTTTATGATGACCTTTGATTTAAAAATATAACAATGTGATAAATATTCTCATAGTTTTAACAAATAATACTCTTTGATGGAAAAAAGTTATCTTACCTTGTTTTGATATAAATTTACAATGTGTCTTATGTCATGACAAATGAAACAACTTCCTCTTTTTGGAGAGGACTCACTTTTTATAACCTTATGTGGACAATGGTGTTCAAATTTTCTGACATCAAGAAATTTTAAAACCTTAACTTTAGTCACACCTTTTCATTGATGACCCCCATCATCATTCCATGTAAACTCATTTCTAACAATTCTGTTCCATTTTATAGATTTATGCCTAAACTGATTACATGTGTAATAATAACCATTAAAAATTTCATACCTCATGGAAATTGTTTGTCTGATATGATTTCTCTTTACTCTACCAACACCTTCATTCCTTGTGTAATCATTTATATTTAAATTTAGATTATTCTTGTTCACATTAGTCTTCATATTGTCTTGAGTTGCATTCTCTGGTTCTTATTTGTATCCAAGACTAGTTATATAACTTGTATGCTTTTGATCATTCAAAATATTATCTAGATCACTTGGGCTCTTTTCAAATATCAAAAATGACTTCACCTTACTATATGTCTTCTCTAACTCAGATTTTAGTGACTCATTTTCAATTACATACCTTGAACATTCATCTTCATTAGCTTTGAGGCTTGTAGATAAGATTTATAATTGACAATTGAGATGATTGACCATATCTTCATGCTCCTTGGTGTCTTAATTCATTATTTCTTCATACACACTAAATTTATCCTCATATTACTTTATTTTTAATTCATCTTCCTATTAATATTCTTCTCAATATTTAATTCTTCAAGGGCATTCATAGATTTAGTCTCACAATCTACCTCATCTTCATCACCATCTAAATCACTCCAAGTAGAGTCCTTTTGATGTGAGAAAATTCCTTCCTCAGATATGAAGAGGTATTCATCTTCAATAGGACCATCATATTCATGATCACACTCTGAGTCACTATCTTCATTCTCATTTGATGAGTTGTAGTTTTTATTGGTGTAGAGACTCTTCTTATTCTTGAATATCTTCTTATTGTCATAATTTCTTAAACCTTTCTTCCTCTTATCAGACCTGTATATCTTCTTATATTCATCTTGTTCTCCATAATACTCTTCATCATCATGATTATGAGGGAACTTTCTTGAAAAATGTACTATCTCTCCACAATTGAAGAATTTGAAGGGTAGTTTACCCTTATACTTTCATGAACCTATTTTCAATTTCCTTATAAGCAACGCAATCAGTTCATCCTCATCAATATCAAAAATGTCATCTTCCTTGGGTTTATTATGTTGGAAATTCTTCTTATTATTTATCTATATCTGTGCTTCCTTCTTTGATGGTATATCATCATTCTTCCTCTTCTCATAGGCAGTAAGGATGGCATGTAATTCATCCAACTTTAGTTGAGTAATATCATGAATTTCTTCTACAATAGATACTTTAGGCTCAAAATTGAAATATATGGACCTTAATACCTTTTGAAATATAGTAAATTATTCAATTTTATCTCCAAAGCCTTTGATAATTTTCATAATCTCATAAACTATCTATTTAAAATATGTCATAAAATATTCTTCCTTCATCTTGAGACTCTAAAATTGTCTTCATTGAGTCTACAACTTTGCCAACTTAACTTTTGAGTATCCTTTATAAATAGTATTCAATTTATGCCACATTTCCTTGGTAGGTATAAAATAGATTACCTTGGTATATTTAGACTCTGAAAGACCACAACTAATAGCATTCATTGCCTTATAATTGTTCATTGTAACACTAGATGGATGAATAGTAGCTGAGAAATAACCATCCATAACAGAGTGACAAATGTCAAACCCTAGGGACATGATGTAGGTCTACATCATTACACTCCAAAAATAATAATTGGATCTATTGAACATTGGTTCTTGATTAGTACAAAAAAATCCTTTGTGACTACCCATATTTTACATTGGATCACCTTCAAGCTATCAAGCATTTACCAAAGGGCCTACTCTCATACCAATTTTTAGAAGTAAAATAATTGAGTGGGGGGGTGAATAAGTGAGACTCAATATTCCTAATTCAATTTTAATCCTTTAAAACTCTTAATTAATTACCATAAACACTAATGAAACATACACATCATTCATAGCAATGAATAAGAGAGATAATTCAAGATCAAGCATAGAACACATGACATATGTGGGAAAACCTCTTGAAGGAGAAAACCCATTGGATATTGAAATTGTAATATGATCCTATAAAAACAAGAACCAATTTAAAACTAATTTCAACTGATCAAGGAACTACCATCCCTTATTTTAGTGAGACTACAATCTCAAAAGGTACTACCACACTTATCTAGTTGAACTACCACAAAAACTAGACCTTTATAAATTTTTAAATTATAAGGAGGATTAAACCCCCTATATTTTTAGATGAAAAAATAACACCTATAAACACAACATATCTTGAACACTTATTGCATACCAATCTAATGGAGATTTAAAGAATATCAGCTCTCTTCAATTCTGCACACTCAAAACATCCAAAACATCCTTTTGGATCACCTTAGACCTTTTTGATCATCCTAAACCTAAAATATCACTATTATGAAATTAAAAACATGAATAAAAATTCATACACAAATTCCTCAATCTACTCTACTCTTCATCTCATCCACTGGGCACCCACCCTTTCCTTCACCCCACAATACTATACTCTCCAATGAAATGTCACACTCAAGTCTTGTAAAAATCTTGAAAACATATTCTTTAGTTCACTATTTATAGATAATTCATGATTATAAACATCTTTATCATACATTAGGTATGACTTAACACTTAGTTCATATTACATGGGTCATACTTAAGCACAACTCTCTTTCAAATAAGCGTAAGTCACCTTTTAGGTCCTATGATGAATCATTCACCTCTTTGACACTTCTTAGAACAAAATAAGAACATAAGAATAGTTTAAAAAATATTAACCCCTAAAATATGACATATATAGGTCCCATTTAAGTGACAAAATCAATCATGTCAATCTTGTACTAATTACCAATTAGCTCAAATAGTTCTCTATATACATAATCATTATGAAAGAAAACATATTTGAATTCTAACCCTTTGTACATGTTTCATATGATTTTTTAAACATTAATAGTGAATAAATATAGTAATAAATACTACCAAATATCTAAATCATCATGATACATTGAAACAACATCAACATAATCTCAAACATCCTTCCTGGGTTCTTAACAGATGAACATCAAACACATAGTCCACTTTTAACCTCAATATATTTTACTATACACAATTTCAGACCTTAAAATATATATTTATAAATGTGCCTTTTATTCCTATAAAAATTCACGTTTTACACCATGAGAAAATTCTATCTTTAGCAAAAGTTATGGCCCAAAAACCAAACATTGATCTTTCCTTTGTTAAATTCAAATATTTGAATTTAAACAGTCACAATTAAACCTCAAACACCATGTCCTCATATCGTGTCATAAAATATCATATTAAAAACATAATTTTTATCTTATTATAAATTTATCTCATAGTTTTCCACTTACCAAATGTTAAACATAAAAAAATTGACCTCATCTCATGCAATCTTATAATCTTGACCACATATGCACTGTCAATCTCTGTGAATTATATCGATCTTTATATTATAGTTATCACCATTAGATTAATATATTTTAATGAAAAATCACCATTATATATTTATACTTTTAATTTTATAAATTATAAACATTGATATTTTGTCCTCATCTCACTACTTCTTCACACCTTGGAATAAACACGCTCTATTGATCCTTTTGTAAGGAGATCGATATTTAACTTCATTAGCTAATGAAAACTTTGACTCATTAAAATCAACATGAAAAATAGATATTTATATGTATTAATTCATGTGATTTTTTTATCTCCATTTGGTCATGGTCTTTACCCTTCACAAATTTGGCCATGTATGGGGACCATTGTAATCTTCTTAGAAGGCCATCTTTGCTCCTTAATAACTTTTGGTGCAATAACTCACATGATCTAAAACTTAGACCATATGATATACTAACATAGAAAATTATAAAAATATATAAATATAATCATATAAACATAATTCATGAAATATATAATTCCATTAATCTTCTTACTCAAATTTTTCTGCCAGAGAGATAATTATGTCAAGAATTGCTTGGAAGGCCAACTTTTCACAAACATATATTTTGATGCACTTCATTGCATGACCTAAATTTTAAAAAATATAAAATAGGTATAAAACATAAAAAAACAATATTATAAAATTATATTTACACATTCACACGTGGAAAATATAATACCATCAAAATTCCTACTTAGTTTTTCTTGCCACATGCAAATTTGGCTAAGTATAGGAAAACACTGTCAAACTATCTGCGATCCCAACTTTGCACTTACATATATTTTGTAATGATTAATTTCATGAACTTATATTTAGTTAATAACATATTATGTCATATTTTAATTTATCTATATATCAATATTCTCCTTAAACTTTCATGTGTGTGAGATATGACATCACCAAACTGCTTACTTGGCTCTATTTGAACATAGAAAACATTGTCAAAATTCTTGGGAGCCCAACTTTGCACACACATATCTTTGGCTAAAATTAATCAAATTAATTTAAAATTTTACCATATAAATTTTATCTAATGTTATCAAAAACATATGAACAACTCCCATTGACTCATCCACATGTGCAAATGTTGACATCATCAAATTTCATACTTAAATTTTCTGCCACTAGACCCAAAAGTATAGATGAAAAAAATGATCAAATAGATTAAATAAACTCATGAATAAAATAATTAAAAGAGTATAAAACATATTATAGGACCCATTTAATATTATAAATATTTTAGACTTGACCCTAATAATCTATAAGTAGTCAAACTTTGAAGATCAACCAAGCCTACTTTAAGCATAATAGGACAAGCACATTGCACACTCTATCATTGTCACTTAGACTAAAAATGCACTTCATCCACTCAAATATAAAACTCCATGACATCACCATGAAATCATTGAAAACTCTCCAACAAGTATAAAATCACCTAACATTTTTCTACTACATATTATCCCCAAGGTAATGTCCAAATAGAGGCATCTAATAAGACCATTGTCAACATCCTTAAAAAGATTTTCAATGATGTTGGTTATGATTGGTACTTTAATATATTACACACACTCTATACATATCATACCAATTAACATAATCTAAAAGGGGACACAACATATTCCCTAGTCTATATCATTGAAGACATTCTTCCCATTGAGGTTGAGTTACCTTCTCTATGTTTCTCGTTGAAACATGTCCCAAATGATGAATATTAAAGAGTAGCTCACCTATATGAGTTAGAGATACTTGATGAAAAATTCATGACTGCTATAAAAACTTTGAAAAATAACAAAATAGACTTTGTACCCAATGTAACTAATGGGCCAAACATAGCTATTTTTAGCTTGGGGATCTTTTTCTCAAAGAAAATAAAAAGAAAACCATGGCCAAGAAGAAGAAGAAAGGTAAGTTCAAGCCTAATTTTATATGCCCCTCTATCATTATTAAAATTATGGATCTAGAGCATATATGATCACTACACTAGATGGAGATGAACTTGATGAGCCCATGAAAATTATACACCTCAAGCATTATTTCTCTTGGTAGACTTGAAGTATTGTCTATGAGGCTCATTTACATTGTACCATATTGACATATTCCTTTTACCATGCTATATACCATTCTACCATGCCTTAAAAATTAGCCAAAGTTGATTTTACCTTCCCTACCCCACATTTTGACCTTAGTTCCATTATATTGTTTCTTTGGGCACCTTAAACAAAGAGATTCAAATCATTTTTTTAGTCATTGATTCATTTTCTAAATAGAGGGAATATCTTGGACTAGTTTGATAATGGTTTGTTAGTTCCATCCTTCATTTGTTGTTTCATTTCATTATGAGTGATATTGATTACAACTACCTTTGGGAAAGAAAATCGATGTCTCATAGCATTATTCCCTAAATATAACCACCTATGGTAAAATTAGGAGCAACATCTTTACCATATCTCTATGCATCACCCTACCATTCCTATACTACACTGTGTCATTTTCCTAAATTCATGAATTTGATGTTATCTAGATGGATTCCTCCACAATAAAGGTGAAACTATAATGACTTGAGGTCCCATGGGACTATGTAAGCGTTGCTCAATTCACATTGAGTATGGCCTACCTTGGTCTTGGATTTGCATATAATTCCATCTACATAATCTTATAAAATATTTTTCATCATTTTATGGAATATGATAGTCATTACATTTTGGTAAGTAACACTAACATTATTGAGACCAAAAGGTATAACTTGATAACGTAATGTTCCCCATCAAGTGGTTAACATTGTTTTGTGTCGGTCTTCAGAGTCTATTTTATTTTATTATATCCTAATAATACATCTATAAGAGATAAAATATCATACCCTATTATGGAATCTACAATGATATCAATGTTTAGCAAAGGAAAATCATCATTTGGTCATGCTTTATTGATATATCTAAAATATATGCATATGCAAATGCCTTGTGGTCTTTTTCTAGATGGGACAATGTTTGTTGTCCTTTCTAAATAGTATATGGGAAGAATTAATCTTACCTCCAATAATTTTTTTTAATTATTTTTTATCTATTATGGTAATGTGAGGATTTATTTTTATGATATTTGGTTTGATTATCTCAGTGTCTAGGTGTACAACAAAGTGATGCACAACTAGAGAAGGATCCAAGCTAGGAATATATTAATATGACCAAGAAAAAATATAAATAAATTATATAAAGAGGGTAGTAAGAATCTCACATTCCTCTCTAGTGAGTGATGCTCCAAGATCGATCCATTTGGGATCATTTATGGATCTAATGTTTAATTTTATGGTGTCTTCCATGAGTAGTGTAAAACCATCATCTATAATAGTTGGTAATGATTTAATTGAATATTATCCTCTAGTGTCTCAATTGGTTCATTGAGCTCACCCATTTATGAATCATTTAAATCACCTAATGTTGGTAAAGGCCACTCAACAAAGGCATGCAAAAAATCTTGAACCAATTGTTTGAATACTTTTTGATCTTCTAAGGTGATTTATGATTGGCATAAGGTTATAATAATAGAAGCACCCTTGTATTAATTTTAAGGAGGATTAAATTCCTAGTCCAATATCCACTAAAGTAGTTTTTCACCATGGGACTCATCTTTTTCTATACCATTTTCCTAGTTTAAAAGTTACTCAAAGTGTTTTTCACTTTTAGACCTTAATGTTTAATTTTCATTTTTTTATTTTTATTCTTCAGTAATGAATTTCACCTTGTCTCAAAAATACCTAGTAGAGTTAAATGTAATATAAAATAATTTCTTATGATCACTAAAAAAACAAAAACCTCTGAGACTTGTGATTTTTATAATTGCCTCATTATTTTTGAAATCATTCAATGTTATATATTTATCTTATTGGTCTTAGTCAATTAATTGGGCATGGTGGAGAAAAATAGTGTAGTTAGAGGTATGAGGAGTAATGGTATAAATATTATTGGTATTGAAAAGGTTTGTATCATCTAATTCATTATAGATGGTATAATAAGACTCTACATCATTGCCAGCATCTTCATCATTAGACAATAATTTGTTATCACTCTCAAGATCATAAGGGTCACCCCCATATAGTTTGTATGTAATAAATTAAGTCATTTTTTGATTGGTAATACATAATATATTGATATTAACTTGTTTCTTTGATCCTAGGCCCTTTCCCTTCTAAGATTTATTATCCATTATTCTATTAGGAATAGGGTATTTGTTGCTTTTGTAACAAATAGTAAAGTCATCACTGTATAACCATGATTGATCATCCCTTATGATATTTTATTATTTTTTTGTAGTGGTTTGAAAAAAATTAATAGGTCCTTTATAGTGAGATTCATATTTCCTATGCCATTCCATTTTAACACTCTTTACCTTGGGCCAACCATGTGATTTAGGTGTTTTAGGATATTTATCTATATGAAAGGCATTACCAATTTGGGATTCACCATGGCCATTATTTTTAATATTAAAATGGTTGGATATTTGAGGAGGTGGCTTAGATGAAGTAGATGAAAGACTACTTGGATCCACATAATTTGATTCATAAGGTTGGACAAATACCTTTTTGTCCTTTTTAAGGACATGTTATAGAAGAAGGTGGTAATTATAGCTTTTGTATTCTACTTAAATATGTTTAAAATGTTGGTATGGATTAAAATTTACTAGTATGGTGACTTCAAGGATTTAGTGAGGTAATTTGATGAATTGATGAAAAATAGAATGAACTACACAAACTTCATGTATCCAAGGTCACCCAAGGAGTAAGTTGTATCACAACTCTAAATCAAGAACTTGTTAAAGGGTATCATGGGTTATAAGACCAATGATAATTGGAAAGAGAATGGTGCCCTATGATTCTCTGTCCTCATTGTCATAGGCATTAATGGTAATGATATCTAGTTTTAGATCTGTGACTATGTAGCCTAAATACTTGACCAACCTTAGAGTCATAATATTTATCCCCAATCAATTATCTATGAGGATGTGCTTTATTATGTCCATTAATTAATATTTATATATAAATGGAATTACTATGAAGAGGAACAATGGGTGACATATCACTTTGGTCAAATGTAAACTATTAGCTTGGGGAAAAATGACTCACAAGCATTTGTAATTTTTTTGAGAAATGTCACATGTGACCTTGGATTGGCTTAAAATCTCATTCAATATGTTTTTTTTGGTGTTTAGCACATTCAAAGGATATATGATATAAATTTATGTCAATGTCTTTTATAATTGTTCCACAATATAATATGGATTATTATTAACATAAGTAATTGGTTTGGGTTTTTGAACTAGAGTACCTTAAATGGGAGTTTTAGATGAATAAGGTGGGGGTATTTAGATGGTAACATTATAACATCAAGTTGTGATTCCATAATATCATGTTGTAAATTGGTTAATGTAATTAGAAGGACCTAGAATGGTAACTCTTAGTCATTGTTTAATATTAATACCATGTAAAACCAAAGGATGATTATAGGCATATGGGGGAGGAGGTCCTAAAATGGATAATGGTGTACTTTGGACATTATTAGAGTTTTTCATAGTATTGATTTTGATATTGGTGATATTCCAAATTTTAGTGTGACCTAAAACATTTTTGTAGTTTTAGGGGGAATTATTATAGCTGATTTGATTATATTGGGTATATTATCATTGATTTTTATTAATTTATTACTACTATATATTTTTCCTTTGATTTATAGTGTTGGAAGGTCTATTCTAATTCTAATTATTAGTTTGAAATTGATTTTAATATTGGTTATTATATTTATGGTATGGAAAAAGATATTGGTATATACCCAAATTTTGATTAGATGTTGGTGTAACATTATCTAACTCTATTTCACCATTTGATAGTAAATCTTGGATGAAGTTTTGAAGTTTCACACATTTATGAATGGACTAACCTATAACTCAATGATAATGACAAAAATCATGTTACTTGTACCAATTAGGTTTAGATTGGCATTATAAAAGTGGTTTCATAACTAGACAAATGATCATGTTAGCTAAAACTATCTTTTATAATAAGACCTAAATAGATTCATAATTATCAATAAAAACTTTGTTTTAGTATTGACCTCTTTTTAGAGGTGGATATTGTATATTAAGTCATTGAGTAAGTGGGGTTACTTGAGTAGGTAGTGGTTGCATTGTTTTCACTACAGAGTATGAATAATAATATATTTAGCTAATACTAATTATACAAGGGATATTAATTATCTAGAATACATGTGTTAACAATATCCTAAATAATAGGATGGTACAATAATAAAGAATATGAAATAGAGATCACAGGTGCAAAAAATTATCAAACTAACAATAAAGTACTATGACGAATTAATCACCACTTATTATAATATAAAATTCTACCCCTTAATTTAGTATAGCTTGAAGTTAACATGAGATAAATTATCTAAATTCATCAAATGTGTCAAATGCAAGTGGCTTGGTGAAGACATCTACATGTTGTTCTTTAATCAAGAAATCTTGGAGCTAGATGTTGTGTTTGTGTACATGTTCACATATGAAATGTAATTGCACATCAATGTGTTATAAGGTATGCATGGATTTTTCATTGATGTCATGAAACTATCATTGATGTCATTCTTATATGTATTTGATGTTATTGAGGTTGAGTTCATGAGTCATGTACTTGAGAAACCTAGTGTGAGGGTGTAGACTTGTTTACATATTGAGGTGAGTAGTCTAAGGCTTGTGATAAGAATATTGGTAGTGTATGATCATGGTATGAGGTTTTATGACATGATTATGAGGTGTTTATAATAGTGCAAGAGGTTTCAAGGTATATTCAGGGTCCAAGTATGGCTTACAAGTATAGGCCTAGTGTGCAAAGAGACCTAGTGTGGCCTAATGAGGGGTCAAGTTCAATGTCCAATGTACTAAAAATTTCATATCAAGTTTTAAAGAGGTGTGATAGGTTGTTTCAATATTTATCATGAATTTTTAGGTCTTGTATTGAAGGAAAAGGCATAAAAAGTGAAGTTAAATTGTCTCAAGTGCTAGAATGAGTTGTTGTAAACCCAAGAATTATTTTATAATGCTCATTAGAATGTGAAACCCATGTATTGGTTTTTTAATATTTAATTGTATTTGGGGAAGGGTCTTAGGTGTATTTTACTAGCATTAGTTTTGGATTTGAAGGATAATCCTTTATGATGATTGTTAAGAGTGGAAATAAATTTTTAGTATTTTGAAACCCTAACAATGAATCGATATGGAAGATATTGATAATAATAGATGAAAATGAATTATATTACATATTTTTATTATTTTATCATTTATATTACTCTTCTAGGTACCTATAGGTGGCATTGGTCTATCAGATGAGTGAGTGGACCTTATAGTAAAATACATGTTTCTATGAAATTTGATATAACAGGTAGAGTTGACCAAATTAAAGTTTTTAAATGGATGAAGGTTGAATATTGAGACATATATTATATTAAAATGGTGTTTTATGAGTATTTTATATACCTATAATATTATAAAATAGTCATGAAATTTGACCTATCGTTATAAAGGCCTAGTGAGGAAGACAGTGAGATAAACTAGGTAGAAGTGATAATGAGATTAGGGATATGTTTCCTTGGATTAGGGATGGATAAAATTGAATTGGGTTGTTTTTAAAGATATGTAACACATGACCTTATTATATATAATATTTGGATATGCATGTATGGTATAAAGTTACTCTCAAACTGACTTGTCTAACATAGTGAGGTTTGTGTATATGAAAGCCATTAGATTGGTCTATAAGACCAATATTGCTATTGTAAATTATAATATATCTATTTAAATATTTTATAAGGATTATTAAGGATAATATAAACCCATTTTAAGTTCATAAAATTGTTCACATAGCTATTCTAAGTTATTGTTTTCATGATTGTGTTTTAAACTTTATGATTGTTCTAAGTAGTCATCTAGTAGAGATGAGTTTGAGGTGATTTGCACAAAGTTGAAGATTATAATGTATATGAATATTATATAACTTTATATTAGGTTCATATGAGTGCATTTATAGTCATTAAATTTCCTTTTATAGATGATTGGTGGTTAATTGTTCATGACTAGGTTTTGGAGCATTCAAGAAGTTCTAAGTGGTCATGTTGTAAAAGTGATTTTCAAGCATTAAGATATGTATCAAATTATATAATGTAGTTTTTGATGAACATTAAGTCATGAAGGTTATATAAATTTGATTTAATTCTTAGGTTTTTTGATCAATTTTTTTTTGTGATTCATTTTTAGTTGGTAGACTTTCTGATAGTAAGAAGGCCTAATTATGAGTAGGCATAATGGTGTGGTTCAAGGAGTGAAATGAGATAAATGGTGTTGGGGACATAAAGTGAGCTTAATGGTGAAGTGAGGATATTTTAGAGGGATATGAGAATTCAAAGATAAATATAAGGTTATAATCATCAATTGAGTAAGAATTAAGTGTCCATAGGTGATCATATTTTCCAAGTCACTGAGTTAGTGTTGAGTCACCTAAGGTGTTGGTGCCTCCTTGAAAATTGGTTCTTGGTAAAGGCCTAGTTAGGTTAGTGTTTAAATAGTGAGGGGTTGGTGACATTTGTGGGTTTATTACCTCACTAAATTTTAATTCATTTATTATAGGACTATAGTCTAAAATATGTGTCATTCAGTTTCATTACCCATGATGGTTTTCCATGTAGCTCTTATGTTCATGTGTTATGTTCTTACTTCATGCTCATATGAATGGTTGATTATGAATTATTGTACCTATATATTAGTTTGAATGGTTAATCAATGATAAGTGGAATTTAAATAAAATTTTGTACATTAATTCACCCCTATTAGTGGTTATGATTCCAAAAATTGGTATTAGATTTGGTTCCTTATGCAGACCTAATAGCCTAAGGGGGATCTTTCAAGCACAGATATGGATTGTGATAATGAAAGTGTTTTTTATGATTTCAGTGAAGACATATCCATAGTCATTTAAAAAAAATGTAAATGTTGTTCAAAAGAGAATAATCATATGGAATAATTTACCCATATTAGAATGAAAGTAAAGTATTTAGAGGTACAAGTATAACAAGATAAAATCAAGATAAAGACATCAAATAATTGAGGAGAGTACTATAAATTTTAATAATATTTTTAATAGTCAAAGGTCTTCTCATGATAAAATAGGTATTTGTTTCAAAAAGTACTAAAAGGAGTTCAAATAAATTTAGCTTACAAAAGCTAATGATATATCAAGTAGTGATAATGCCGATAGAATAAAGACTTATGCAGAAGTAGTCAAGTTTGAAGTCAATCATCAACCACCAAGAAGGGTTTTATTATGTCAAAGTATATCAAAGGTAGTGATGTACCATCTAATGATCATAAAAAATTAATGATGTTAGACATTAAGAGTATGTGTATTCTTTTAATGGATATTATTTCTGATGTGGTCAATTTGGACATAGAGCTATACATTATAGATGGAGAAGTAGAATCTTGTCTTATAAATGCAACCAAAGAGGACATATTGTAATATATTATAAGATAAGACCTATGAATAAGACCACTCAAGTTAAGAAGATATGTATTAATGGTACTAAATAATGGATCAAGAAAGTAAACCACATGGGTAAGATGAAGGAGAATAATGACTTAAAAGGAGAAGAATCTATGATAACTGAAATTGCCTTTCATACTTAAAATGAAAATTTGAAGTGGTACGTAGATAGTGGATATTCAAGTCACATTATAGGAGATAACTACAAATTTATTAGATTTAATAATAATTCCATAGGATTAGTGAGATTTGGATATAACACATCTACTAATATAATTGGTAAAGGTACCTTGAGATTGGATAATGGGAAGACCAAGATAGAAAATGTATTGTATCTATATGGATTGAAACATAACTTACTGAGTGTAAGTCAAATTTACACCTAAGGACATACCCTAAATTTTTATGACAAAGGATGTGATATAAAGAGAGAAAAATAAGGTAGGTTGATTTCCAAATCCAAGAGAATTGAGAGAAATCAATATGTATTGAATGAGATCACAAAAGAGAAGTGATTCACGAATAAGGTAGATAAAAGTTGAATATGTCATAATAGGTTAGGTCATTTGAACTTAAACAATATAGTTAGGATTATCTCCAGGGTGTCCTTGAATAACATGCCCAAATTTTTTAAATCTATAGGTGCTCTTTGTAAGGCATATATACATAGTAAACAAACTAAGAAGAGATTCAAGTCTAATGAATACTATACTACTAGACCTTTATAACTAATTAATATTGATCTATGGTCCTACAAAGATTCAAATAATTCAAGGGGATAACTAATTCATGTTTCTTAAATATTACTTCACAATAATTACTTGGGTAGCATTCTTGAAAGAGAAGTTAGAAGATCTAGGTAAGTTCAAAACATTCAAGGCTTTGGTTGAAAATGAGATTAGTGTAAAGATTAAGTACCTTTTGTTTGATAAAGGAGGATAGTTTTGTTTAAATGAGTTTTATGAGTTTTGTGAGGTCAATAGAATAAGAAGATAGTTATTAGATGCTATAACACCATGAAACAATGGGTTTGTTGAAAGAAAGAAAAAAATAGTTAAAGAAATGGCAAGGACCATGTTGAATGAGTCAAATTTATTTTATGGGTAATGAAGAGAAGTTGTGGGTACTATAGTTTACACTTTGAATAGAGGATAGATTAGGATTAATGGTAATAAGAATCCATATGAAATGTGGAATGGCATACCTGATAGTGTTGAACATTTTAAGGTGTTTAGAAGTAAGTGTTATATCAAGAGAGATGAAGAGGAATTAGGAAAGTTTTATTCAAGGTTTGATGAAGGTATTTTCTTTGGATATTCATTAGATAGTGTCACCTATAAATTTTACAATAATAGGTTGTGAAAGTTAGTGGAGAGCAAAAATGTGAAGATTAATGAGATAAAGAAATGATATTATTAGTCAAATAATGATGAAGGAGAAATATATTTAGATGAGGATGAATAATAAATTGAGTAGATAAAGGAATAAAAAGTTCCTTTTAGATAGATTCAAAAGGATCATCCTGAATCTTAGATCATTGTAAATAATAATGTAGGTATATAAATAAGAAGATGAATGGTGAGTAATGTTAATCAAGATAATACTCCATTAATGTCTAAATTTGAACCTCAAATATATGTAGAAGCAAGTGAAGATAGGTTTTGGATAGATTCCATGAATGAGTAGTTAAATAAAATTGAGAAGAATGAAACTTGGGAGTTAGTACCTAGGCCTAAAGACAAAAATATCAATGGTACAAAATGGGTATTTAGAAACAAGCTGAATGAGAATGGAGAATTCACCAAAATAAGGATATACTAGTATGTAAGGGATATGCTCAAGTAAAAGGAGTGGACTTTGAGTAAACCTTTTTTTTAGTTTTAGGTTTCAAGCTATTAGTTTGTTTATCACCTATGAAGGTTTTAAAATATTCAAGGTATACCAGATAGATGTCAAGTCAACTTTCTTAAATGGAAAATTGGAAGAAGTGTATATTTAGTAACTTAAGGTTTTCCTATTGAATGATGAAAAGGAATATGTTTTTAGGTTGAATAAGGCTCTCTATGGTCTAAAAAAATCCCCTAAAGCTTGGTATGCTAGATTAGACAAGTATCTTTTGGACCAAGGTTTCAAGATAAGAGTTGTAGATAGTAACTTGTATATCAAGCCTAAAAATGGACATCACTTGATAGTGGTGAGCTATGTGGATGATATAATCTCTGGTATAAATATTTATAACATGACCAAGGTCATTTTAAAGGTGATGAAGTTTGAATTTGAAATATCTATGCTTGGAGAACCATCCTTATTTCTTGGCTTTCAAATTAGTCAATCTAGAAAAGGTATATTCATTTCACAAGTTAATTATATAAAATAAATGTTAAATAAGTTTTAAATGAAATATTTAAAGTCTATAAGTACACCTATGATTATAATATGTAAACTAAGTAGGGAAGACTAATCTTCAATACTTAATCAAATAAAATATAGATCAATTATTTGGAGTTTATTATATATGACTACCTCTAGACCTGACATCATGCAAGAAATAGGTCTTGTGGGAATATTTCAAGATCTTAAGTAAATTAATATATAATTATTTGAGAGGATATTTAGGTAGCTCAAGGTAAATATGGAGTATATAATGTGTTACCCAAGGAGAAATAAGTTATATCTAGTAGCCTATATAGATGGACATTAGGATGTGAGTCTAGATGATAGAAATAACACTAGTGGAGGATCCTTATTCTTAGGTGAATTCATAGTTTCATGGATAAGTAATAACTAACCACTAGTGGCATTATATATTTATGAGTCTAAGTACATTATAACAACTTCATGTTACACTCAAGTGTTGTGGATGAGACAAACCTTAAGAGACTACAAAATAGAGTATAATGGTCCTAGTCCATTTTTATTTATAATACTAGTGCCATAAGTGTTTAAAATAATATTTTCATGAATTCAAGGACTATGAAAATTCCTATAAAGTATCATTTCTTAAGAGAATAGGTAAGTGAACAAAGTACTAAGCTTGAATTTATGTCTACCAGGGATCAAATTGTAGATGTCTTGAATAAGCCTCTTCCAAAGGTTAATTTGAACATTTGAGATAGGAATTGGGTATGATTTGTGATACTAGTAGTCACTAATCAAGTTAAGTGCTTAGGGGGCAATAATAAGAAGGTGCTTTAGCTTCAAGATTCAAAAATTAGTTCACAAGATGTGAGGTAAAAGGGGGAGTCATATCAGTTTGTCAAGAAGAAGATGTCTAAGTTATGCATTGATATAAGGAGAGCTTGTTTATAGAGTCTTTTACTCCCATTTTTTGAGTTTTATTGTAGGTAGTTATTTTTTGTGAATGTAAAAATGGGCGATTGATCTCTATAGGGGAGATGTATCCCAGTGAGAGAAGATTATTTGAATGGTTACCATCAATGAATAGTTTCCACTAATGACAAAGGGGGAGATTATTGAGAATTTATTCTAAGGTATGCATGGAGTTTTAATTTATGTCATGAAAGTGTCATTAATTTCATTCTGAGTTGTGTTTTATATTATTGACATTGAGTTCATAAGTCATGTACATGAGAAACCTAGTGTGAAGCTATAAACTTGGTTACATGTTGAGGTGAGTAGTTTAAGGCTTACAAGAAGAATATTGGTAGTGTGTGAGCATGGTATGAGGTTATTTCAAATGATTATGAGGTGACGAGATAAATGAAATAGGTTTCAAGGTGTGTTCAAGGTTTAAGTATGGCTTATAGGTATAGGCCTATTATGCAAAGAGACTTAGTATGACCTAATAAGTAGTCAAGTTTAGTTTCCAAGGTGATATAACTCATGTGAGATTTCCTATAGGTGTGATAGGTTTTTTCAAGAGTTCTTACAAATTTTTAAGTCTTGTATTGAAATAAAAATCATAAAAAGTGAAGTTAAGGTCTCTCAAGTTCTAGAATGAGGTGTTATAGACTTGAGAAGGAATTTTTGATGCTCATTGGCACATGCAACCTATGCATATGGTCCTGAGTAGATCATGGTATTTGGGGAATTGTTAGGTCTATTTTACTATCATTATTTTTTTTGTTCAAGAACAATCCTTTATGACTGATTGTTAAGAGTAGAAACATGTTTTTTGTACTTCAAAACCCTAACAATGACTTGATATGGAATATACTAATATAAATGGATCAAAATGAATTATATGAACTATTTTTATGATTAAATAATGTAGATTAATCTCCTAGGTACCTCTAGGTGGCATTGGTCTCCTATATGAGTGAGTCAACCCTATAGGTAAATCCATGTTACTCAAAAAATTACTATAGAAGGAAGAGTTGAACTAGTCAAAGTTGTTAAGTGGATGGAGGTTGAATATTGAGACCTATATATTATGAAAATTGTATTTTATGATTATTTTATAGACCTAAAATATTCTAAAATAATAATGGAAGTTGACCTATCCTTAAAGAGGTCTAGTAGGGAAGGCAATGAAAAAAACTAGGCAAAAGTGAGAATGAGATCAAAGATGTGGTTCCATGGATTAGGGATGGATCCAATTAAAATCAGTTGTTTTTAAATAAATTTAACACATATACATATTTTATATAATATTTTTATATGTTTTTTTTGGTATAAATTTGGTCTCAAACTAAATTATCTAACATAATGAGTTTTGTGTACAATGAAGTCATGCGACTGGTCTATAATACTAATAATGATATTAGACCTTATAATAAATTTATTTAAATATTTTATAAGGATTATTAAGGATCATATAAACCCATTTTATTTTCATTAAAATGTTCATGTGGCTATTCTAAGTCAATGTTTCCATGACTGTGTTTTGAAAATTTTGACAATTATGAGTAGTCATCTAGCAGAGATGAATTTGAGGTGATTTTCCAAAAGTTGAAGAGTATAATGTATATTAATATTTTCTAAGTTTATATAAGGTTCATATGAGTTAATTTATATTCATTAAATTTAATTTTATATATTATTGGTGTTTAATTGTTCATGATTGAGTTTTGGAGCATTTAGGCAGTTCTGAGTGGTCATGTTATAGAAGTGAGTTTGAGGCTTTAGGATTTGTATTAAAGTGAATAATGGAATTAGTGATTACCCTTAAGTCATGAATTTTATATACATGTGATTTAATTATATGTTTTTTTATAAAATTGGTTTTCTTCTTCATTTTTAGTTGGTATACTTTCTAATAGTAAGAAGGCTTAATTGTGAGCAGGCCTACTGGTGTGGTTGAAGGAGTGAAATGAGATAAATGTTGTTTGGGACATAAAGTGATATTATTATTAGTAAAATATAAGTTTGTGTGAATTTTTTAATCTATTTATATAGGCTCAATATTTTCCAAGGTTTTTAAAGTGAAATGTTTGCTTTGAGAAGGCCTAATTACATTAGTTCTCCTTTAGACCTAATGGTGGTTTTAATCCTTATGAGTGGTGTACAACTTATGTAGTGATTTTTTCTCATATTAAATGTGTTTTTTGATATATTATAAGGGTGATATAATTATTGAAAGTTTTTTGGCTGATAAAGGTATGTGAAAGTAATATTTAAGTATAATAAGGTCTAATAGGCCTAATTTGACTAGTTAGAATATTGATGGTATGAACGAATGAAATAGAAGTTTGGAAACTAGGTAGAGGGATTTAAGATAATTAGAGAGGTGTGTTAAATATGTCATGAATTTATAACAATGATTCTATATAATATGATCAAGGTCATATTGAACTAAATCTATCAATAAGAGGGTTAGTTCAATGAAGAGGCCTAATAGGTTTTTTGAGAGGGATATGAGAGTGTGAAGAGAAAAAAAAGGTGATCATCATTAGTTGAGTAAGAATTTTTTTTCCATAGTTAATAATAGGTTCCAATTGGTAGAGTTGGTGTTGAGTCACCTAAGGGGTTACTACCTACTTTCAAGTTGGTGTTTGTTAAAGGCCTAGTTGAGTTGGTTCTTAACTATTGAGGGGTTGGTGCTCCTTGTTGGGTTGGTGCATCACTAAAATTTTATTCATTAACTATAATAATATATTCCAAAATATGTGTTAGTGGTTTTTATTCCCCATGAGGGTTTATCATGTCTCTTTTTTGTTCATGTGTTATGTTCTTAGTTCATGCTAATATGAATGATTGATTATCCATTGTTATACCTCTATATTAGTTTCAATGGTTAATAAATGATAAGAGTAATTTAAATAAATTTTTTTACATTTATTCACCACCTACTCTCAGTTGTTTTGCTTTTAAAATAATGTTATTTGTGTGTTCATGAAATAATGGATTGTGAACAAGTTTTAAAACACCTTCATTATCATAATATAAGATGGTAGGTGTCTTATGTGGTACTCCCAATACTTGTAGTATGTGATGTAACCATATTTATTCATAGATATCTCTTACTATAGCATGATATTATACTTTGGTGGAAGATAAAGAAATAAAGTTTTATTTTTTTGTCCCCTAGGATATAGGACTAAATCCCAAAAAGAACACATCCAAAAGTGGATTTTTTATCATTAATATTTCTATCATGATCTAAATTTTAATATCTTATCAAGAAGAAAATATGATTATTCTTATACTGTAGGGAAAGATCCATTATAATCTTAATATATCATAGTATTTATTTTACTACTTTCAAATGAAACATCTTCATCTCTTATATGAAACATGAAATATAGTTATCTGCATAGCTGATATTTGGCATTATATATGTTAAGTAAATAATATCCCAATCAACTATTGATTGAGAGTTGTATTCACTTATGGGGATGGATATGTACAATAAAACTAAATCATTATCTTCATAAGTATATCAATTAGATTATTTTCCATCATTCTAAACTTTTCAAGCATTATCTTAGCATATTTGATCTGGGACATAAATATGCAATGTTCTTTTTAGTATAGTGTAAATGCCTGAGATTTGTTATGTTGAATGATCAATTAAGATCTTTATTTGTTTCATAAATCATCTTTACTAAACTACCAATGATGAATAGATCATTACCATAAAATACAATAATCAAGATCTCTCTCCCTTGTTATTTGAGCTAGATATTTGCATCATATGGAATCCTCTTGATTCTATGCTAAATGAGATGATCAATGATTTTTATGTACTAAGCTTGGGGAGATTATTTGAGACTATATAAATATTTGATAAGTTTACATAATTTTCCTTAATTACCAGGAGTGACAAATCTTTTTGGTTTTTTCATGTAAACTTATTCTTGTAGATATCCGTTAAGAAATGAACTTTTTACATCTATTTGGTGGATCATCCATCCAAATTTTACAACCATATCATAAATATATTTATAATTATCTTGATCCTAATCATAGGATTAAATGTCTCCTCATAATCTATGCCTTCCTTTTGTTAATATCCCTTTGATATGAGTAGAGCCTTGTGCATGTAAATACTACCATTTACTTTGTATTTAGTTTTGAGGACCGATTTATAGTAGATTAGATTCTTCCTTGGTAGAAGATATTCAAGCTATCATGTTTTATGTTTGGTCACTAATTGAAATTTTACATCCATGACATCCTCAAAAGGTTTAGAATCTAGGGCTTCTTGAACTATAGGGGGATCATTTGATTATACAATTATGCTCATTAAGACAAAATTAACCTCATTTAGATTCATGTTGCAAGTCTTTGGTCTAGTAATTGATGTGTTAGGAACTCTATCTAGTTAACATACATTAATGTACTTATATACTATTTAGGAATACATTTAGTGGTAGCTGTGGGTGGTGGAGTTATACCATTATTCCCATCATCATCATCATCATCATCATCATCATCATCATCATCATCACTATCTTCATTTAGTGGATTGTCATCATCTTCATTCAATATGGGATTGATTAATGTACCAAGTGAGATTGTAAAAGGAGATTCTACTTGTGTATTCTAAAACAAATCAACATCCATAATTTTTTATATTTTCTTCATCTTTAGATTCATTAATCTAAAGGCAAGTGATTTTTTACTATACACTAGAAGACCTACTTTTTTGCTTTCATGTCAAGTTTAGTCCTTTCAAATCTGGGAATATGCATACTTTATCTCAATCTAGAGACTTGAATATGTTTTATATATGTCTTTTTCCCTGATCATGATTTTGATGGTGTTACCCCATCAAGAGCTATATTAAGAACCCTATTGAGTAGATACACAATGGTTTTTAATGCTTTTGTCCAAAAAGCCTTTGTAAGACCTAAATCATGTAACATACATCACACCATTTCCATGATATTATGATTCCTTAGTTTAACAACAACATTTTTTTATGTTGTATGTAGAGGTTACATTTCATAATGAATTCCATTTTCTTGTAAAAACACTTTGAATTCATTATTGGTGAATTTCCCCAATGATCTAAGTGAAGGGTTTTAATATTCTGACCAATTTATAGTTCAAAAACAACTTTTAATTTTTTGAAAGTTTCAAAGGCTTGGCTCTTCCTATTCAGACAATAAACCCATATTTTATGTAAAATCATCAACAAAGATAATGTTTTACTTAAACATGACATGACTAGGTGACATTAGTCTGAACATATTGGTATGCACGAGATGAATTTTTCCGTGGGCATGATATGTAATTTTTAAAAATGGAGCTCTATGTTATTTACCTACTAAGAAATGTTGAAATTTATTTTTACCCTTTTAGAGAGGTGGAAATCCTATGAAAATGTTACAATGGTATAATTATTGATATATCTAAAAATGATGTGACCAAATCTTCTATGCCATAATTGTGTTGAGTCTATGTTTTTCCCATAAGTGCTTGATTGTTTTTCTACATGACATCAAATTAAAACATTTCCCAACTCCTAAGTCATGTACAAATTTATTTTAGAATTTTGACTTATCATTAATCAAACACATATTTTTTCCACATTTTAAATAAAATTAAACCTTGAGGTTGTGTTCATGTAACTGATTGACTGATAGAATATTCTTTACGAGTCTTAGAATATATAGGATATTTGAGATTTTTTAAGCGTATTGTCTAAGTGGTAAATATATGTTCCCAATACCTTGAATATTATAGGTTGAATCATCACCCAAAAAGACATGATTTTTAGGATAAGTCTCATTCATAATGTAGAATCAATCTTGTCTTCTAGTCATGTGTGGAGTGGTACTTGAGTTGACATACTAGATATAAATTTATGATGTTGATTCTTTATGAGAATATGTATTATATAGGAAGTACACATATAAAGGGGTTTCTTATTATTTGGAAATATTGCTTTGATGATTAGATATATTCTTCCAATGGCATTTTTGTTATCCTTATCCATTGTGTCAATAAGAGGATTTTTGGTTACTAGGCTTTTTGTTGCTAGTGTAGCATGTTTACTAGCTTGTAAAAAGAGGGTTTTTGTATTATTAAAGTCAAATTATTCGTGCATATAATATAGGAGGGTGGTAGTGCTCTCAAGACAATAGGTATAAGAGATGCATTTGATACTGTCTCACTGAATGCTTGGAACAAAGTCCTTAAAGTTAAAACATATCGTAAAAAAACTTCTACTTTTTTTCACTAAATTTGAAATTTATTTAATGAATTTGACTTTAAAAATGGATAATTATACCTTTTTTATCCTCATAGACTATTTGGATCTTATCCCAAGTGTTTTTAGCTATTTTGGCCTCATGAATATGAGGTTATACCACATCTGATACCCCAAACATAATTATAAGTTTTACCTTATGGTTTGATTTATCAAACTTATGCTAATTATCAACATCAATGGTATGTTGAGTTAGTGTGCCATTCAAAATAAGTTAGAGGTCTTTAAATTCTAAATTTGTCCTAATTTTTTATTTTCCAAGTAGTATATTTTTCACCATGTATAAGTTGTGAGTCTAGCAAAATGAAATTTAGGCCATTTCCAACCATTGTATAATTTGACCAAAGTTGATGGATTAGTTTATTATTACTCTAGGTATTAAGGTATCCCTTAATATATACTATCTGTTTGATATACCAAACCTTTATTTATATGTGACTTTCCTTTATACATGTTAGTAAGTGGATGAAGCTTACCCTTTATTTATACCAAATAGTATGTGAAAGAGATTTATATGTGGTACTTCAATATTATTAAAATACATCCAACTAATCATTATCACCTTCTTAGATGTAATTCTTCATACATAGGCATTACTTCCCTATATACTTATAACTTTCAGCTATCAATATTTATGCCTTTTGATTATATTAAATAGGTAAAATAGAAGGATTACTCAATGAATGTTTAGCCTTATTTATCCATTATTATTAATAGGGTATATTCCTAGACATCATTGTTTTAGTTATGTTAGGTTATGTATTTAGCAACTCGATCATGATGGATTTACCTATAAATGTGAGTCAAGGGCATAAGTGTGATCAAACACTATGATTGTGAAAAAAACACTATTTTATGTGTTTTCTTGTATTTGATTTAAAAAATAAAATATTATAATGATTTTAAAATGATGATTAAAATTAATGGAAAGAAACTAAAACCATTTTACAAAATAATATCCCGCTTTTAAAAAATTTAGGCTCTTTGGCCTCTTGAACATTTTTTAATGAGTTTTGCATATAAATTTCGTTAGCTATAACTAATTTAAGAAGATTTACTAAATTTGGAGGATTTGGCTATAAAATTTTATTTTGAGGGATTTTAACCTCTCACCTCTACTTTTATAAAATATAATCCTACCAACCCAACTAAGCATTCTTCAAAGTTGATGAATGACAAAACTTGTATTTAAATGCTTAAAAATCTACAAACCATACCTAAAATGGGATAAGAATAATCTTCCAAATGACCATATAGACTGATGTAAAATAATAAATCTCAAATGAGCATGAAATACTAGATAGTTTTATTTATTCTCCAAGCATCATATTTCAATATTTCAAAATTTATGGCCTCCAAATAGGTAAAAACCATATGACTATGTAGATTAACTAGAAAATTTTCAAACTTTATGCTTCAATTACCCAAAACATTGTATGCCATCTTCAAAACATATATAAAAGTGTATTAAGGTAAAGATGGAATAATCACCTAACAAAAAGTGTTGTTATATTTCATAAAACTATTCTATATAGCATGTAGTAATCAAAAATTGTACTATGGTGGGGAGCTATCAAAATAGACTAGTTAGTGGGTTTGACCTTCAAAATATTTTATGGCCTAATATAAAATGTATTTTTAAAATTTTATAGAGCTAATTAATTATATGGATATGCCCATGTACCATAATTTTTTTTTTGAATCTATACAACCTAAAACCATAAAAAACATGCAATATTTTCCATAAAAGTCATTTAAATAGGAGAAATATTTTGAGAGAATGATTGAAATTTAGAACACAAAAATAAAAAATGTGAACACAACATGAAATTGATATGGGAGAATCTTTGGTAAATGAGATATTGGATGATGAGACCATGTGATTCACAGTTCTTTCCTTCGACTTTAATATTAAGGTGTGTTGAGGATTTACCTCCTACTATTTCCCTAAAAACAAATCCTGATCTGAAACCAAATGTAGAACATGAATAATAATATATTAAGATAACAATGAATTATTACATGGGATATTAAATATCAAAAATAAATTAATGAATAATATCCTAAATAATAGGATGTTGAAATAAAAAAGAACCCAAAATAGATATCATAAGTGCAACAAATTAGCTAACAAATAACAAAGTGCTATGGTGAATTAATCACCATTTATTATAATATAACATACACATGTCAATATTAGGTTTCCCCATCTCATAAATATTTGTATTCCTATTGAAAAACTTATGAATTTTAGATGTACTCACTTGAGCTAGCACCAGAGTTGGCATCTGAACCTTGTTTTGTATTTGGTTTTGAGAATATAATATTATCACCCCTTTATCAATCAAGGCTTGCTCAATTTATTTTAATTTTGTGATAATATATTCAAATGTGTTTTCATAATTAAGTCATAAACTATAATAAATATCCATTTGTATATTAATAATATAGACTAAGGTCAAATATTAGTCAAGGAGATTGTGTGGGAATCGACCAGCCAAAGTGCTCCACCATTACAAGTAATTAGAAAAAAAGTATCCCCTCTTTGTTTTGTGTGATGAAAGTCAACCATAGTCACTTTGTGATCTACACTATATACAAATTATTGCATAATTTTAAAAAAAAAATCATCAAAATTAACAATATATATTTTTTGTAGATGGATAAACCACTCCAAATCTTGCCTAACCAAACTAAAAGGAAATAAGAAAAGAATATAAATGATATTATATGTCACTTATTGAAAATTAACACAAAAGATTTTCAAGTGTTCTTTTGAATCACCCTTCCATTTTTATTTGTCAAATTTGGGCATCTCAAATGTTAAAATAATGATATATGCATATAACACCTATCAAAGGGATAAGATCTTATGTCATATAACTTGAAATTTTTGCTCATATTTCTCACTTGGATGGTTGAAAATACATATTTTACCTCTTGTTACTATTGAAACATGGGGAAAAAATGAGAGGCATTAGGCACATGCTATTGGCTATTTAGAGATGTATTCCTTAACTTGGATACAATGGTGATATGGGGTATTAGTTAATATGTAATTGATTGGTTCTACCATGAATATTCACCCTTTGATTGGGGCTATATTGATGATAAGGAACATGTTATTTGTAAGGAAATTTTTATTGAGTGCACTAATAATTTAGAGGGAACTATGGCCTAAATGGGGGGAATGGTTTGTTGATAATTGAAAAGAACTTGTTAGGTATGGAAGGGAACCTACTTTGGACTTCTATAGATCTATGATGTGAAAGGAACTTCATACTAGTTAAGTGATATAAATTATTGTATGTAAGAGGCATATTATTGATTAAAACTTGTATGGGGTTGTATATAAAAAACAAATTATTGGTTAGACAACATTTGTTGAGGATTAGTTTCCACTTGTTGATGTGGGGAATCTGTCACCACCTATTGGCATAGAATATTTATCTCCACCTATGATGTGGAAGATTGGTTCCCACCTATTGGGGTGAAGGATTATTATCAACTTGATGTTTTAACTCATTCATGGATTAATTTATGATACATTCATGTTAAATGAGTTTACAACTAAATTTTTATTAGGAAATGGATCAATGTTGGGTAAACAGGATAGCAATTTTGGTTATAGTTTGGCTAGTGGAATTTGATCTATAACTGGTTTTTTTAAATATCAAGAGTATTTAAGGAGTTATTGAAATTATCTAAGACCCAATGATCCAAAAAATGAAATATTTGGTTGAAAGATAATTTAATAAATAAGAACAATACAATTCAAATAATTCTATCTCTGAGAAGAGATGTTTTATTAATCAAATTTGTAGACCCAAACAATGCCTATCTCTGAAAAGAGGTGTCTAATTTCCATTTTGGGTTACATATTCATTTATACATGTTTTGAAGGTGTGGGGAGGATGTGTAAGGTCACCAATCTTGAGGGGGATGAATTGGTTTGACTTCCATGATTTACAACAATACAAAATTTGAGGAATTACTATTTTTAGAAACTTATTATTTTTAGATTGCATTACTAAAATTGAAATTTGGGACACTTCCATTGGGTTTGCAGTGGTCAAACTTAATTTAGTAGAGATCCATGCCATCTCACCACACTTTCCTCATTATTATCTTTCCAACGGTTTAAATGACGAGTCAATTGGAGCTACGGTGTAAAATTTATGGCTCTTAGAAGTTCTATCATCAATTAGAGTGGATCCATCACCTAAATTGTCATTTGAATTATTACCGAGATTATTCCTCCATCCTTGAAAAGCAGTGGTCCCCATAACATCAATATTTTTCATCAAGCATGGAAATTGTACTTTGATTTGATTCTCAATGCATACTTGGAATGGACTATGATTATGGAACTGTGCAGGGCTCGATTGTTCACCATTTCTATTTGACCATTAGTCTATGGATGGAAGGCCATGAACTTCTTCAGCTTGGTATCTATTTGATTCTATTGTTGTGTTATTTGTTTAATTAGGGCTACAACATTAGCCCTTTTGGATTCTTGTGGCATGACCACCATGAGAACAAATTTCTTGGCACTAATCAGAGAGATAAATGTAGAAGGTGGTACCTATAGTACCCTATAGTGCCATGTTCCAAGAGTGAGAGTAATCCTTTGAGTTCTTGATTCATAGATGCCATGTTGATCATATATGAATGGCTGACCAAAGAGTACACAAACATCTAGATTGACCACATCACATAAGACCTCATCTTGGAAAGGTTTTATTGCATATGACAGAAGACATTAGTGGGTGACACAGAGGTTTCTCCCTAGACTCAACCATCCAATACTATATGGGTTTTAGTGAGGCTTCATGGATAGATTTAAACTTTTCATAATATTAGTAGAGATTAAATTATTTTGACTTCCACTATCAAGAATGAAATGCAGAGGCTTACCTTTCACCCATAACTTAGAGTGAAACAACCTTTCCTTGTAATCTAGCCTCTCCTCATGGGTCTATGATGAAGCAATAATGGATTTAGTCTCATCATCTATAATCTCTTCTTTAACCTCTTTGACTGCAAGGTCTATATGAGGTAGAGTAGTGGATGTTGAATATTTTGATTCAAAAAGTAGGGACTTAATGGCTTGACATTCTTCTTTGGAGTGATTTCCATACTTGTGATAATCACACCACTTCCCAATCTTTCCTTCCTTTTGCTTCCAATTTTTACCTCATGCTTAACCTTATTTGTCACTTTTCCATTTTGAAGGTTGACTCTTTATATTCATTCTTCCATGCTTCTACTCAATTTTCACTGTGAACTTATATGCCTCATCGATGGTTTCTAAATTGGAGAGGTATATATCTCCACATATGTGAAATTATAGTCCACCATGATAATTAAGAACCTTGTGTTTCTCACTTTCTTGGATGCCCAATCTCACAGATAGAGAATGAAAAATATAAATGTAATCTTGAATAGACTATTTCTTACCTTAGTGAATTTGTTGCCACTCTATATACATATCTTCATATGCTACAATGGGGTAGTATTCTTCCTTTATAGCTTCTATGAAATCATCCCAGGTAGGTTTCATCTCAAGGCCAATATCATCTACACTGAATATCTTTGTATACACTTCCCACCAATTTTTGACAAGAAATGATGCTTTCAAATGAGTAAAAGTGATCTTGTCTTTATCAGTGAATTTATTTATAGAAAAATAAGATGACAATTGATCCAACCAATTTTCTACTACATCAGTATTGATTTTGTCTTCAAATTTAGGGATATCAAAATTCACTTGAACCTTGAAGGGTGTTGGGGCACTGAAAGGATGTGGGCATGTGGATGAAGAGCCAGAATTTCCCATCGAGATTTATTGTAAAATTTGAGTGAATTATTTTAGCATCTATGCTTGCTACTATTGGAGGGATTCATTCACCATTCCACCCAAGCTTCTTATAATTTGACGTCATCGTTGAGATCATACAATCTAAATACAAAACACTCTGATAATAATAATCCCAAACTTGAAAGGTTTTGTTTAAAGATAATTCAATAAACAAGAACAAGACAATTCTAATAATGCTATCTTTGAGAGATGTTTTATTGGTCAAATTTGTAGACTCAAACATATGCCTATCTCTAAGAAGAGATGTCTAATTTCCATTTTGAGTTACATATTCATTTATACATGTTTTAAAGGTGTGGGGAGGATGTGGAAGGTCACTAATATCGAGGGAGATGAATTGGTTTGACTTCTATGATTTACAACAATTAAAAATTGGGTTTTAGGGGGGTAAAAAATCATTTAGTAGATATCCATGCCATCTCACTAAATTCTCCTCATTCTTAGCTTTCACAATATTAGTAGAGATTAAATTCTTTTGACTTCCACTATCAAGAAATGAAATGCAAAGGCTTACCTTTCACCCATAACATGGAGTGAAACAACATTTCCTTGTCATCTAGCCTCTCTTCATGGATATGTGATGAAGTAATAATAGCTTCAGGCTCAATATCTATAATCTCTTCTTCAACTTCTTTGACTGTGAGGTCTGTATGAGGTATAGTAGTAGATGTTGGGGATTTTGATTTAGAAAGTAAGGACTTGATGGCTCGACATTCTTTTTTGGAGTGATTTCCATATTTGTGATAATCACACCACTTCCCAATATTTCTTTCCTTTTGCTTCCAATTTCGGCCTTGTGTTTGACCTTCTTTGTCACTTTTCCATTTTGAAGGCTGACTCTTCATATTCATTCTTCCATGCTTCTACTCAATCTTCACTTTGAACTTTTATGCCTCATCGATGGTTTCCGAATTGAAGAGTTTTATTTATCCCCATATGTACCATTGTAGTCTGCCATGATATTTGAGAACCTTATGTTTCTCACTTTCTTGGATGCCAAATCTCATAGATAGAGAATGAAAAATGTTAGTGTAATCTTGAATAAATTATTCCTTATTGTGGAAAAGTTGTTACCACTCTCTATGCATATCATCATATGCTCCAATGGGGTAGTATTATTCCTTTACATCTTTTATGAAATTACTCTAGGTAGGTTTTGTCTCAAGGCAAATATCATCTACACTAAATCTCTTTTTGTACACTTCCCACTAATTTTTGACAGGTAATGATGCTTTAAAAAGAGTAAAAGTAATCTTATCTTTATTAGTGAATTTATTTATAGAAAATTAAGATGACAATTGATCTAGCAATTTTCTACTACATTAGCATTGATTTTGCCTTCAAATGTAGGGATATCAAAATTCACTTGAACCTTGAAGGGTGTTGGGGCATTGAAAGGATGTGGGGGTGTGAATGAGGATCCATAATTTCCAAACAAGATTTATTCAAGAATTTGAGTGAATTTTTGTATCATCTATACTTGTTACTATTGGAGGGATTCATTCACCATTTCCTTGAAAGGATCATATGTCTTGGTGTTGTCTGCCATTTGAAGTCATTTGGAGTGAATAAGTGGATAGGCTATTGGTTCTATTTTCCACCCAAGATTTTTATAATCTGACCTCATCCTTGAGATCATACAATCTAAATACAAACCACTCTGATACTAATAATCCCAAATTTGAAAGGCTTTGTTGAAAAATAATTCAATAAACAAGAACAAGACAATTCTAATAATGCTATCTCTGAGAAGAGATGTTTTATTGATCAAATTTGTAGACCCAAACATATGCTTATCTCTCAAAAGAGATGTCTAATTTCCTTTTTAGGTTACATCCTCATTTATACATATTTTTAAGGTGTTGGGAGGATGTGGAAGGTCACTAATCTTGAGGGAGATGAATTGGTTCAACTTCCATGATTTGCAACAATACAAAATTCAAAGAATTACTATTTTTAGATTGCACTACTAAAATTTAAATTTATGGCACTTCCATTGGGTTTTATGGGCTTAAGCTTCATTAATTATATCTCCATGCCATCTCACCATGTTCTCCTCATTCTTAGCTTTCCAAAGATTCAAATGGTGAGTCAATTGGAGCTACGATGCAAAAGTTATGGCTCCTAGAAGTTCCATCATAAATTGGAGTGGACCCATCACCTAAATTATCACCTGAATTATTTCCTAGATCATTCCTCCCTCCTTAAGAAGCAATGGTCCCCATTACATCAAGATTTTTCATCAAGTGTGGCAATTTTACATTTATTTTATTCTTAATGCATACTTGGAATGGATTGTGATTTATGGAACTATGTAGGGCTCGATTGTTCACCATTTCTATCTGACCATCAGTCTATGGATGGAAGGCCATGAACTTCATTTGCTTGGTATCTATTTGATTCTATTGTTGTGTTATTTGTGTAGTCATGGCTTCCATATTGGCCCTTGTGGATTTTTGTGGCTTGACTGCCATGAGAACAATTTTTTTGGCATTAATTAGAGAGATATATGTATAAGGTGGTACCTCTAGTACCCTATAGCACCATTTTCTAAGAGTGAGAGTAATCCTTCAAGTTCTTGATTCATAGATGCCATGTCGATCATACATGAATGATTGATCAAAGAGTACATCACAAACATCTAGATTGACCACATCAAATAAGACCTCATCTTGGAAATGTTTTATTTTATATGAGAGAAGACATTGGCGGGTCACATGGAGGTTTCTCCCTAGACATAACTATTCAATACTATATGGTTGTCAGTGAGGCTTCATGGACAGATTTAGGCTTTTCACAATATTAGTAGAGATTAAATTATTTTGACTTCCACTATCAAGAATGAAATGTAGAGGCTTACATTTCACCCATAACTTAGACTAAAATAGCCTTTCCTTGTCATCTAGCCTCTCCTCATGCGTCTATGATGAAGCAACAATGGCTTCAGGCTTAATATCTATAATCTCTTCTTCAACCTCTTTGATTGTAGAGTTTGTATGAGGTAGAGTAGTAGATGTTAAGGATTGTGATTCAAAAAGTAGGAACTTGATGGCTTGACATTCTTCTTTAGAGTGAGTTCCATATTTGTGATAATCACACCACTTCCCAATCTTTCCTTCCTTTTGCTTCCAATTTTGGCCTCATGTTTGACCTTCCTTGTCACTTTTCCATTTTGATGGTTGTCTCTTCATATTCATTCTTCCATGCTTCTGCTCGATCTTCACTATATACTTGTACACCTCATCGATGGTTTCCAAATTCAAGAGTTCCATTTCACCCCATATGTACCATTGTATTCTGCCATGATATTTGAGAACCTTGTGTTTCTCACTTTCTTGGATGCTCAATCTCGCAGATAGAGAATGAAAAATGTCAGTGTAATCTTGAATAGATTGTTCCTTACCTTGGAGAAGTTGTTGCTACACCATATACATATCATCATATGCTCCAATGGGGTAGTATTCTTCCTTTATAGCTTCTATGAAATCATCCTAGGTAGGTTTCATCTCAAGGCCAATTTCATCTGCACTAAATCTCTTCTTGTATACATCCCACCAATTTCTGATATGCAATGATGCTTTCAAAAGAGCAAAAGTGATCTTCTATTTATCGATAAATTTATTTACAAAAAAATAAGATGACAATTGATCTAACGAATTTTCTATTACATCAACATTGATTTTGCCTTCAAATGTAGGGATATCAAAATTCACCTAAACTTTGAATGGTGTTGGGGCACTGAAAGGATGTGGGGGTGCAGATGAGGAGCTATAATTTCCCATCAAGATTTGTTGGATGATTTGAGTGAATTTTTTTAGAATATATGCTTGCTATTATTATAGGGCTTAATTCACCATTTCCTTGAAAGGATTGGATGTCTAGGTGTTATCTACCATTTGAAGTCATTTAGAGCAAATAGGTGGATAGTCTGTTGGTTCTATTTTCTACCCAAGCTTCCTGTAATTTGACCTTATCATCAGGATCATACACTTTAAAGACAAATCTCTCTGATACCACTGATATAAAAATTTAAATATTTGGTTGAAATATAATTTAGGAAATAAGAATAAGATAATTCAAATAATGCTATCTCTGAGAAGAGATGTTTTATTGATCAAATTTTTAGACCCAAACATATGCCTATCTCTGAGAATAGATGTTTGATTTACATTTTGGGATACATATTCATTTATACATCTTTTGAAGGAGTGGAGAGTATTTTTAAGGTCACCAATCTCAAGGGATATTAATTGGTTTGACTTCCATGATTTACAACAATACAGAATTCAAGGAATTACTATTTTTAAAAACTTACTATTTTTGGACTGCACTACTAAAATTTAAATTTGGGGAACTTCCATTACATTTTCAAGGGTCAAACTTCATCTAGAAAATCTCCATTCCATCTCACCACATTCTTCACATTCTTATCTTTCTAATGGTTTAAACATCAATTCAATTGGAGCTACAGTGCAAAATTTATGGCTCCTAAAAGTTTTGTCATCAATTAGAGTGGACCCGTCACCTGAATTGTCACCTAAATTATTACCTAGATCATTCCTCCCTCCTTGACAAGCAATGGTCCCCATTGAATCAATATTTTTCATCAAGTGTATAAATTTTACTTTGGTTTAATTCTCAATGCATACTTAGAATGGACTATGATTTATGGAACAGTACAGGGCTCGATTGTTCACCATTTTTGTCTGACCATCAATCTATGGATGGAAGGCCAAGAACTTCTTCAACATGGTATCTATTTGATTTTGTTTTTATGTTATTTATGTAGTTAGGTCTGAAACATTATCCCTTTTTGATTCTTGTGGCTTGACCACCATGAGAACAAATTTCTTGGCACTAATTAGAGAGACAGATGTAGAAGGTGGTACTTGTGGTACCCTATAGCACCATGTTTCAAGAGAATAATGCTTCAATTTATTGATTCATTGATGCCATGTCAATCATACATGAATGGTTGACCAAAGAGTACATCACAAACATCTAGATTGACCAGATCACATAAGACCTCATCTTGGAAAGGTTTTATTATATATGAGAGAAGACATTAGTGGGTGACACAGAGGTTTCTCCCTAGACTCAACCATCCAATACTATATGGTTTTGGGTGGGGCTTCATGGACAAATTTAGGCTTTTCATAATATTAGTAGAGATTAAATTCTTTTGACTTCCATTATCAAGAATGAAATATAGAGGCTTACCTTTCACCCCTAACTTAAAGTGAAATAGCCTTTCCTTGTCATCTAGCCTCTCCTTGTCATCTAGCCTCTCCTCATGGGTCTATGATGAAGTAAAAATGGCTTTGGGCTCAACATCTATAATCTCTTCTTCAGCCTCTTCAACTATAGGGTCTATATGAGGTAGAGCAGTGGATGTTGAGTATTGTGATTCAAAAGCTAGGGACTCGATGGCTAGACATTCTTCTTTGGATTGAGTTCCAGATTTGTGATAATCACACCATTTACTCATCTTTCCCTCCTTTTTCTTCTAATTTTGGCCTCATGTTTGACCTTCTTTGTCACTTTTCCATTTTGAAGGCTGACTCTTCATATTCATTCTTTTATGATTCTACCCAATCTTCACTACAAACTTGTATGCCTCACCAATGGTTTCTAAATTGAAGAAATCCATTTCTCCCCATATGTGCCATTGCATTCCACCATGATATTTGAGAACCTTATGTTTCTCACTTTCTTGGATGCCCAATCTCATAGATAGAGAATGAAAGATTTCAGTGTAATCTTGAATAGATTATTCCTTACCTTGGTGAATTTATTGCCACTCTATATACATATCATCATATGCTCCAATGGGGTAGTAGTCTTCCTTTATAGCTTATATGAAATCATCCCAGGTAGTTTCCATCTCAAGGCCAATATCATCTGCACTGAATCTCTTCTTGTACACTTCCCATCAATTTTTGGTAGGCAATGATGCTTTCAAAAGAGCAAAAGTGATCTTCTCTTTATTGATGAATTTATTTATAAAAGAATAAGATGAAAATTGACCCAACCAATTTTCTACTACATTAGCATTGATTTTTCCTTAAAATGTAGGGATATCAAAATTCACCTAAACCTTGAAGGGTGTTGGGGCACTGAAAGGATGTGGGGGTGTGGATGAAGAGCTAGAATTTCCCATCGAGATTTATTAGAAAATTTGAGTGAATTATTTTAGCATCTATGATTACTAATATTGGAGGGCTTCATCACCATTTCATTGAAAGGATCAGATGTCTTGGTGTTGTTTGCCATTTGAAGTCATTTGGAGTGAATAAGTGGATAGTCTACTGGTTCTATTTTCCACCCAATCTTTCTATAATCTGACCTCATCCTTGAGATCATACAATCTAAATACAAACCACTATGATACTAATAATTCCAAACTTGAAATGTTTTGTTGAAAGATAATTCAATAAACAAGAGCAAGACAATTCTAATAATGCTATCTCTAAGAAGAGATGTTTTATTGATCAAATTTGCAAACCCAAACATATGCCTATCTCTAAGAAGAGATGTTTGATTTCTATTTTGGGTTACATCTTCATTTATACATATCTTAAAGGTGTGGGGAGGATGTGGAAGGTCACCAATCTTGAGGGTGATGAATTGGTTTGACTTCCATGATTTACAACAATATAGAATTCAAGGAATTACTATTTTTAAAAACTTACTATTTTTAGACTACACTACCAAAATTGAAATTTGGGGCACTTCCATTACGTTTTCAAGGGTCAAACTTCATATAGAAAATCTCCATTCCATCTTAGCACATTCTCCACATTCTTAGCTTTCCAATGGTTTAAATGGTGAGTCAATTGGAGCTAAGGTGCAAAAGTTATGGCTCCTAGAAGTTTTTTCATCAATTGGAGTGGACCCATCACCTGAATTATCACCTAAATTTTTACTCGAATCACCTAAATAACCTATTATATTCAAGAGGTGATAAACTAAGTTTTTTAAGGTGAGTCAACCAGTTGACCCTTTCCTTTGCTAGATGTTTTTAGAGCTTGAATAGAAGATGGTACATGAGTCTCAATTTCGATAGATGTTATTTTATTATCTAGAAATGCAATGGGTGTATATTTAGGAGTTCTAACCAAATAGGGTAAATTCTCTAAGGAAAATCCTATAGTAAATTTATCACCCTTTTTTAATAACCTTACAAAATGTTCATCTTTGTTATCAAATAGTTGTCATGTTAATTGGTTCTATCCATGTTCTACACTAGAAAACATGTTTAAGGGTACATTTTTAGTTCTGTCCATGTTCAACATTAGACTATACACTTGATAATTATTGTTGGTTTTGTCCATGTTCAATAGTAGATGGGATATTTGGGAGGTATTGATGGTTTTATCCTTGGTCAATATTTGATGGTACATCTATGAGGTATTATTGATTCATGTCTTTTCTAATATAATTATTATATTTTTATGCATTATTAATAGCCTCCTCATTAAAAGAGGGATTATAAATATCTCCACTATGAGTGTACTTCAACATTTTTGGGTTTATGATATTTTTCTTGGAATAAGCTTGGATGTTTGAAATTTGTTTTAATTTTGAATGTAATTTTGATCAAAATAGGATGGGACACTTTAAAAAGTAACCTACCCTGGTTATATTAAAGTGATCATTGGAGGAGGAATGGTTCAATCATAGATTCATCTAATTAAGTGATTTATTAAGATACATATGTAAACCAATTTTGTCTAAATGTGTCATATAATGCTAAAATGTTTCTATTTTAATAGTGTTAAAAGTGCTCAATAGTTTTGTATTGATCTTGTTTTAATTTTTATTTGATATTTAAATCATGATAAGTGAACATGAGAAGGGAACTTAATTTTTTAATAACTATGAACTTGGAATGTTTGAGGTAGACTTATCAGTTATTTGCAAGAATTTTGACCTTAGGTTTCAAAAAAGTATGGCATGGAATGTTAGCTTAGTTTGAGGTTGTATAAGCATTGGGTTGAAATTAGCTCTAGAAAATGTTTGATTATAACTAGACTATGTATTAACCTTATGAAAACAAGAGTTTGAATTTTGATTTTGGTACCAGAATTAAACATTAGATTAAGTTTGAAACTAAATGGAAAACATAATGGAAATGTTTTGATAACAAATTTAGACTTTGGTTTTGGAATTGGTTTGAAATTATAAATTATAATTTTATTTATAACTTGGTTTAAATTTGATAATCTAATGGCATGGTTGGGAAAAGAATGGTATGTATTGTACAAGGTTCAACCAGACATATTGAAAGAAAAATATTTGACTTGGAATATGGATACAATAATGCTTATTTGTGTGAATGTGAGTGGAATATGCTTTGAACATTGGTTTAGGGCATAAATTGTTGTTAGGTTTGAATAAAATTAGGTTTTTATCATAACAATCAAACATTGAAAGGATATTTTAATAGATAATATGGGATTACATCATAATCATTGATCCATCAATATACTCATCTTTGAGATGAATAAAATTTTAAGGGTTCATTAGATAATTAAATATAAATATTACTAGTGTTTTAATCCCACCCTTATCTATAAGGTACGTACATTTAAGGAAATATTTAGGTCTTATTAAATTTGCACCTCTGTATTAATGAATGTTCCTCAACAAAATTGGGATATTTATGAGAGGGTATTTCCACTTAATGACCACTTAATATATTTTATTTTAGTGAGGTGTTACCATATTTATTTTTAACTATTTATAATTTTTCTTGGATTTACATATGGTCCTCAAAGGGATAAAATCCATTAAATAAGAGATCCATGCATTAGATTATTCATAGGGGAATACATCCCTTATCATTGGGATTTTACTCATTGCTTTCACAAAAAATATTATGGGAATTTTTTTTATGCCTTAATAACACTTTCCAACCATTTATATCACCAATCAAATGTATGAGGCTAATATGATAAATAGGTGATGAAATTCTAGTTTCCACATGCTAAAGACCCATGAGAAAGTAATGCCACCCTAATCACATAGCCTAAAATAAAAATGAAAGGTATCACCATTTTTATTTGTAATAATCCCACTAAGGTTAAGTTAAGAGCATAATTGGTGAATCTCTTAGGATAAAACAAATGATCAACTTCATTTTGTTATGTCACCCTACTGAAGGGAGAACATACAAATGAATTAACCATGCAACATAGATGCAAATAGAGATAAATTCAAGGAAATAAATGAATTATAAACAACAAGTTTTTAAGCCCAAATTGAAATTATGTGTTCCTTTTAAGTCCAAATTGAAATGTTTGTGAAAGTAAATGTGTTTTTCTTATTATATCTAAAATTCACTATTTTGGCCAAGTTATTACAAAAAAAAATTATTATAAATTTTCAAATGTGTTGTTTACAAATAAGGAAGTTGAAAGTAAGTCTATTTTAAGTCTCATGTTTTTTACATAGGGAGAAACTGTCAATTCTTGAAAAAATAACAAAGATTAAAGTTTGGGAAAACAATATATTAGTAGGTTGAAAATATAGAATTAATTGGTGAAAACATTGATAACGTGAACTAATAAAAAATAGGGTGAAACCACTAAATAAATTAGTGAAAACACTAACAAAGTGAAACTAGCAAAAATTAGGGCAAAACAACTAATTAAGATGACTTGTAAAATGATAAAAAATGTAAATAAGAGTGAATCCATTGATTATGGCATGAAACCTATGAATTTTAGGAGTGAAACCATTTATTAACATGGTGAATCTAGCATTTTCATCTAGAATAGAGTTCTACAAAATTTAAAATAAAATGAGAAAAATTAAGTAGTCCTAGAAGAATGTAGGAGTCTTAGAAGAATTTTTGGGGTGTGTGGGGGTCCCACTAGGAATGTAATTATGTATAATAGGAATCCAAAGAGTATTAATTAATAATTATTAAATAAAACAAAAATAACTTGAATAACATAACACCCTAAGCCTATCTACTAGGTTTGAGTAAGATCAAGCAAAAGATAAATGAGATACAAAGCAAACAAACATGTTAATGCTTAGTTAATAGAGCTAGAGGTATTTGAAAATGTGTAATCCACTCATGGGAAACATTTATCCTTGTATACTCTTGTCTTGTCTTGTCTTGGAAATTGGCATGATAATGTTGAATAAATGTGAATCTCTAGTATGATTAATGAATATTAAGTTTATTTCAATATAGCTTGTCTATAATAACCAAAGGCCATTGAATTTATATAATTTTGGTTTGACTATGAAACATTGATATAATATTAATATTAATGATGGAAAGTGAGTCCTCAATCTCATGATTTCATAGGTGGAGTGTGTAAGAGAATACATTTAAGACCTTTTTGGAGTGTGGAAGGAAGTCCTAGTATAAAAGTGCAGTTATTAGTCTTATTTGAGTGTGTTATAGGACATTTAAGAGATAAGTGTGTAAAATACCTTTTAATATGTGTAATAATGTGTTCAAGTGACCGTGTTATAAGCCACCTTACTTGCAATCCACTCTATTCCATTTACTTGCCTGTATGATGTTGTAAATATGAGGTAATAATTCAATTTTGATTTAGAAAAAAGATACAATTACAAAAGATATGTAATTTTCTATTAGAGGAATATTAGGCTTAATTAATTAGGATTAATCAATAATTAGGATAATAGTGACATTTTTCAATGTTATTTTACCAATCAATAATCATGTAATTATTCTATCATAACACTTGTAAAGGTTTGACTTGATTCAAGATGAATTTGATAAGATTAATATTTTGATATGATTTATTATCCAAATAAATGACATTTAATTGTGATTTTGGATTGAAATGATATTTTTATTGTTAAATTGGATCAACTTATGATTTCCATTCAAATTTGCATGTGATTATGAAAAGTTGCTTTGATCATAGTCTAGACACAAAAGTGTTTAAAATGAACTGTATACATGAATAATATAGACTATGATAGTGATAATAATGTATTTTCATCCTCATCTATCAATTGTTTTCCTAACAAGACTTCATATCAAGATTGGAATCCAAAATAGAATACATCTAAAACTAATGATTCAAAATGTGCATAAATGACTACTAAGAGTTCAAGTGAAATTTTAGGACAAAATGATTTGAATGTTTTTTTATAAAATTACCTCACATGAATCCTTTAATAATATAAAAATATTATTGTGAATATCATAAAATTCATGGGCATCATACATATAGTTTTTTGGATTTAAATTAAAAAAAAAATATCATTGATAATGATGATCCTATAATAGATACATCATTCATGAAACCTACTCAAATAATAAATGTCAAGGATGGATTAAAAATGAAAATTTATAACAATAAATATTACACAATATAGATTGAGATAAGTTAATAAAATATCAACTACCAAAAGATAAATTGCACGAACAAACTCAAGGTCAACAAGAAGGCACATTTGACAAAACTTTTCTCATGAGTTAATTTCTAAATAAAAATGTTCCTAAAATGTCTAATGATGCAACTATGGTTTTTAAGGATTCAACCATCATAACTATTTCATGCATAGAGTAAAAAGATAAGTTTAACACTAATGTATAGTTACATCTTCAAGTCAAGAAGTCAAAACATAAATTACTTCTCTTCCTAATGTTCAAACAATAATACATGACACTTATCTAGTTTAAAATGAATATAATAGTATAACCATGATGAACATATTCAATATCAAAATAATTTTAAGAATATAAATCTAATTTATCATATAGTAGGTTTTTCATATACAGATGCATAAGATGATAAGAGTGGCATACTACAACATCAAGATCAAGAGGATAATTATGACCATGATAATAACTATATAGAATATGATTAGAATGATACAACCAATATGAAATATGAATATGGAAATATTATTGAGAGTTATAAAACACATGATCCAAGACCTATACAAATTCATTCCATTGATGATTTTTTAAAAGTTTTGTAGCATAGATATGATTTTACACATTTTTTGATTAGTTAGATCTGTTTATTATGTTAACTTGCATTTGAAATCACTTGATCAATTATTATATGACATTTTATTTAATTAACTCTTTTACCTCTTGGATCTTCTATTTTACCTTATTGATGTGGAAAATGTCAAAATAATGTTTTATCTAACTAGTAATGACATTCATTTACTTGTGTGCATAGTCTTTTACAAAATTATATCATTTTTATTTCAAGATAGAATTGACCAGAACAAGAATGGAATGTTGAATGCTACTATATAATTGGTCAATCCTATTATATATCAATTTATAGCCATAATCTACATTTATATAACATAGAGCCTTAATTCTTTTTATTTTCAGACAACTTCTCAGACTCAGTATGCAATTCTAAGTTTTTCATGCAAAAATGATTTGTTTCAAACTCTATTATCCATACATGTAACATATTTAAAAAAATGTAATTTTGAAGAAATAAGAATGTACATTTAGTTATTTACATGAATTTTTTTAGTCTCTTATATATTTATAGTAGTTTTTATTCACATTCCATAGGGAAAATTCCTTATATTGAGCCATTTAAACCATTGTTATTTTATGCATTTCATTAAACTTGTTACAAAAATGCCCAATTTTTTTTTATCATTTATTCTAATTTAGATGACTTATTTCATCTCAATTGTTGTTAATGATTTTACATATTTCAAAAATAACAATTTTTATTCAAAAAAAATTAAAAAAATGACTAAACATGGATAAATATCTTGTTTACATCTTTGTAACATGTTATTTATCTCATGAGTATATATATATATATATATATATATATATATATATATATATATATGTGATACATTCATTTCCCATGTTTATATGAAGTGTGGTTTAAGACATACACACATTTATAGAGAGGATGATGCTGGGCTTTCCTTTATCCATTGGCCTTGACAAGTTGGGGGCATATTATTTATATGTGACATTATGTAGGTTTATCATTATATAAACACAATATTTTTTATATTTGAATTATTTTTGATAATATAAGGTGGAAAACTAGGGGCCAAACCCTTATAAAGTAACAAAAGGAAAAAATAGAGGCAACAACACCAAAATGCCATGAAACAGTAACATCAAAACTCATTACCCCAACATAATTAACATAGATAACAAAACAAGTCTAAAAATAGTATGTATGAGGAAACGTAGAAAATAAAACATAAAGGAAACCAGATCTAAGGAGAAATATTCTCCCATATTTTAGCCAAAGACTCCATAAATTCATTTAGATTTTTGAAATTCTCTTCTCCATCCTCCACAACTGTAGACCCATGATCTTGAAACAAAGAAATATTTAGTAACACATTATGCCTGACCATAGTGGAAACTAAGTGTTCTAGTTTCTTAACATGACTCCTTAACGTAGCAATGTTCCCTATAATCAGATCCTTCCTCCATCTCATCCACAACTTCTTCCACAAACATCATTCTCCCTTCATTAGGTTAACCTCAGAATCACCCATAGCACCACTAGATGCATCCATCTATTTTTTCCCATTCTTACCCTCTACATCCTCAAATATCTCTTAATTTTCAATAACCTTTCCCTCATCCCCTAGGTGGACTCTTTAGAAGCACTCTCCAAATAATCAATAAGTTTAGTTTTTAGTTTATGTTTTCCATCAATCCTCCTTGACCTTCTAACACTAGAGGATAAACCCTCCATATCCTTAGCAGACAAAATGGTTTTACTACCTAGTCCCACATGAGTATTGATAAGATTTTTAGGGCTCCCCACATCACCCTACATAGTTTCCTCTTCCCCCTCCCTAAGTTTCCTTTTCCTGATCTTCATACTAATTTTAAGGATCAGAGTGTGGATAGTGGTCTCCATGTTAGTCTCCCAATTAGACAGAGAAAGGGAACCCCATATCATCTTTTGAGAAGTAGGGTAAGGGCAAGGCTCTTAAGAAATAGTGGTATCATCATGTTTGGTAGAAATTTCACCACTATGGGATTGGATAGGCTTAAGTGGCTCTAGAGTAAGATGGAAATTATATAGGTAGAGAATAAGACCCTAGTGTAGGGGAATGGGTTTCTTGGATGATTTCTTAGCTGAATTAGCTTTAACTCTAGAAACTGAATGCTCAAGGGAAGAAAGCAAATACAATGGGAAAGTAATATGAGTATTGCATCTAAAATGATTCAGTAAAGGAAGATGGTAATTGTAAAACCTAGTAAATCTCCCATCCAGAGTGAAGTATTTCATAAGGATGAAACACATATCATCCCATGGCTCTGGCAGCTTGGCCCATTTGAATCTTCCCTAGTAAGGGACCAGTTTTCATCTTCTCCAAAGAATAACTTCTAGTTAGAATAGTCCACCACTTTCACTTTCCTCTCTAGCTTGGTCCCCTTAGATGATAGATCAGTTGCCATAGCAATCACTTCCTCCAAACCCTCAAGCCCAATTCTCCCAATAGTGACTTTATGGTTATGCCAAGTCCAAGTCAAATACTCAGATAGATTTTCATCATAACCATTAAGCTATTCCAAAAAACCACTGATGCCACCTTCCTTATAGTAATGCCAAACCATGATATTGTCCTTAAAATCATAACAAGAGATTGGATCCATTCAAATCCTATCTCCACCCATTATAGCCTTCCAAACAAAGACACAGACTCCCCAAAACTAGAGATTCACAAAGTTATTATTAAAGAAAAGATTAGCCATTATGATAAGAATTATACATGTAATATCATTAATCAAAGCTACCTTTCAAAGGACCAATTGTAGTCTACTCTTCCCATGCTTGAACATGATTATAAGGGGATCTCTATAATTAGTAGATGAGCACCTCACCTTAACATACGGGAGTAATAATGTGAATATGACATTGAAAAAGCAAAGTACAAAAAGTATGTACTTTGAGATACACATCAATATCTTCTAGCAAAACTAGTATAATAAACTATCTTTTCAAAGATGATTGGTCATCATCGACATGTCATCTCTTTCCAGATCAAGTCCCTTATATTTAAAAGGATGTTATCAATTTGGCACCAATAATGCCAATTAGAAAATTACTAACTCAAGTCCGCATGAGCATCTGCAATCCCATTTCCCTCTCTCTATAAATGAGAGAATTCAATTCTAAGGATCCACTGCATAAGGATCTGTATGTCCACTATAATGTCCTTTAGTTTCCAACCACAATTCAACATATTAGTAAAAACATAAATAATAAGTTTGGAGTCTCCCTAAATGTGAAATTGCCTAATATTAAGTGAAATATCCAATTTCATCCCCCATATAAGAGTAGAGGCTTCATCATAGTTATTTCTTTGAAGGCCTATCCCACTAGCATAGACAACAACCATGCACCCCTTATCATCCCTGATAATCCCACCACCACTAGCCTTACCATCTGCCTTAGATGATCCATCAAAATTTAGTTTGAGCCAATTCAACTTTAGGGGGATCCATTTGGTATTTAATCTCTACAACTATTTGAAATTACTATGAACTAGAATTTGGTTTAGAATTCTCTAGTTAGTCACAATCTACTCCTCTTCTAGAGAAAGAGTTTTTTCCATAGTTTTGATGTGAGAATTGGTCACACTTTCCATGAGGCTCATATAAAAGGAATGCAAAACCTAAGAAGTATCCCTAATAGCATCCCTAAAAATCATATTATTACGCTCTTTCCAAATAGTCCAAGTAAGATAGGCCAGAGTTTGGTTCCAAATCTCAACCAACCATAGATGAGAGAAGGAAGGACACTAGTTAGAAATAACTTCCCTAACATCAGAATTACAAACCCATTAAGTACCAACATTACTTAAAATAATACTCCAAATTTCCCTGGCAAAATCATAGTGGAGAATTAAATGAGAGAGAGTTTCCTCCTTCTCAAAGCACAGAAAGCACTTATTAACCAAGATGAATTTCCTCTGTAAGTTATCTTGAGTTAGGAAACAGCAGCCCACCAAAACATATTAATTTTAGGGATAAGTTTATGATTCCAAAATTTTCTCCAAATCTCATTGTTAGGCATCAGGGATCAAAAGATGGTAAGTAGATTTAATATAAAAGCTACCTTTCTTATCTGGCCACCAATACAACTCATCTTCCCTAGGAAAAAGAGGGATTCTGACCCCCAAAAAAAATTTTTGGATAGACTGCATCCTAGGATAGAGATCAGGATGATGGGTACAACACTCCAAAATATTTTTCTAACTCCTAATACCATTATTATTGTGAATGTAATGACAAACTTTATTTCCAAAAAATTGTGTAGTAATTCTAGTAATGCCTCCATAATCACCCTAAGTAACTAGGGCCTTATAATTCAACTAGATATCTTCCCAAAAGTTAATAAAATTACCATTCCCCAGTTTCCATCTAAGCCCATGCTTGAGAATACTTCTAGACTTTAGCATTTTTTCTAGATAATAGACCCCTTGGGAAGCCCTTCATGATGGAGAAAACTAAACTGGTCATTTCCATGAATATTCTTGGCTTTCATAATGTCTCCCCATTCTTTATGGTTATGGATAGAATTTTATTTTATTTTTGATAGGAGATCTTTATTCATATTCCTGGTAGATTTAATATTAAGACCTCCATGGGATTTGGGAAGACAAACTTTCTCCCAACTAACCAAGGACATTCTCTACTTGTCTTCCACCCCAGTCCATAAGAATTTCCTTTAGATCTACTCTAATTTGTCAACAATAAATGTAGGCATTTTAAAAAGATATAGGAAGTAAGTAGGAATACCTTTCAATGAAGCATGTAAAAGCTAAAGTTTTCCAACACTACTGAGTAGCTTCTCCTTCCAACCAACCAACTTATTTTGAGTTCTTTCTATAATTCTATTCTAAAATCGTTGAGACACCTCCTTGATAGTGAGAGGGAAGCCAAGATAAATAGCAAGGAGATCATCTTTAGCACACCCAATAATATTAATGATGTTTCATTAAAGATCAACTAGAGTATTAAAAAAATACACATTGCTCTTCTATAAGTTTATGATTTGACTAGAGGCTTTGGCATAGTCATTTAGAATATTCTTCTAGCTATGAGCTTTAACCACAAAAGAGATACCAAAAAGGATGGTATCATCCACACAATGTTACATAGACATAGCGAGAAGGGAAGAAATGGGTTTAATACCAACAATTTATTTAGAGGTAATTTTATATATAACATATCTCCCAAGGGCCTCAACCATCATGATAATCAAGTATGATGAAAGAGGATCCCCCTATCTAATCCCCCATGAGGAAGAGGAAAACCCCCTAGGGATGCCATTGTCCAAAATAGAGAATTTAGAAGTGGAGATAGCCTCCCTAATAAGAAGGGATATTCTATCATTAAAGCCAAACTTTTTAATGACTTCAAATAGTAATTTCCATGAAACTCTATCATAGGCCTTAGAGATATCTAAATTTAGGACCATGTTAGGGATTCTGCTCTTATCCATAGAGTGGATAGTTTCATGAGTGGAGATCAAAGCATCAAGAATTTGTTGACCAGAGATAAATACTTTATGCGAAGGGGAAATATTTTAATCCAAAAAAGGCTAAAACCTCAAGACAATTAGTTTAGTGCACAACTTATAGATTGTATTAAACACGCTGATGGGTCTAAAATTAGAAAGATGCACAGGATTTGGATTTTTAAGAACAAGAATAATACAAGTATTGTTAATCTACTTAAGAAGTTTACCAGTTCTAAAAAAATCCCTCACAATAGCAGTGACATATACCCCCACAATATCCCAATATTCTTGAAAGAAGATTGGAGGAAATCCATCTGGGTTAGGGACTTTGTAGGGACCCATAAAAAATAAGATAGCATGAAGCTCCTCCTTAGAAATAGGTTTTATCATTTTAAATTTGTCTTCTTAAATAATCAAATAAAGGATCTTATCAATAAATTGGTCCATAATCCCTCCATTATTAGCATTACTAGCTTTCTCTGACAACAAAGTCTAAAAAAATAACATAGCTTGGTCCCCAATCTCTTTATCCTCAATGGTAATGTTGCCATTTTCTAGACATAATTTAGAGATAGAATTAGCCTTCCTATGTTTCATGGCTAAAAGATGAAAAAAGGTAGTATTTATATCACCTTCTTTGAGCCATTAAACCCTAGATTTCTATTTATAGAAAATCTCTTCTTTACTCATAAGATTCTTCTATTTAGAAATTAGATCACCTTCCTCCTGTAAAATATCATTCATATCCTCTCCTTGAGCCATAATCTACTGAAGATCAGCTAGTCTTCTAGAGATAGTTTTTTTCTAGCTCAACACATTGCCAAACCTATATCTATTCCACCCACAAACCTCCTATTTAATGTGAAGGAAATTTTTGACCAACCTAAACATTGGAGTACCCTAAATGGGATTTTTCCACCATTGAGACACAAGGTTTCTAAAATCTTTATGTTTAATCCACATAGCTTCAAATCTGAAAGGGAAAGGGCCACCCTTACCCTACTCCTTCCAACTAAAAAGAATAGGACTATGGTCTGATATGGTTGTAGAAAGGGGCTATAGACTCATATTATGATGATTATCCCAATTGTTAGAAATGAGGACTCTATCCAATTTTACTTGAATCATTTGATCTCCTCTTCTTTTATTAGACTAATTGAAATTTTGATTCTATAATTCCATATCTAATAGCCCAAAGGAATTGATAAAATACACAAAATCAAACATGCTATCAGTATAATCAAGAATACCCCCACATTTCTCAGAAGGATATAAGGGAGTATTAAAATCCCCAGCCAATATCCAATGATAATGAGGGGAGGTAGAAAGAGTATTACACAAGTCTATCCACAACAAATTTCTTAAGGTTTTAGTTTTCAGAGCATAAATATTTATTAAAGACCAATTTAAATATGGAAGAGAGAACTTAATAACTAGAAAGTGTTTGGTAGAGAAAACCACTGAGCCCTATATTTTACAATCATTCCACATAGTGAAAATCCCTCTAGAGGCTCCCGTAGATGGACTAATATAGAAAATAGCCTTGGGCCATATATAATCCACTATCCTCTTAAAGCTCTCTTCATTCATCTTAACTTCTTGAAGTAACAAAATATCTAACTTATTGTCTAGAATATAGTTTTTCACTTTGAACTATTTGGTGGGACTATTGAAGCCTCTCAAGTTCTAAGATAGGATTCTCATTGGGAAGGTTTATGTTATTGGATCTCCAGTGTTTTTTTCTTTCCACTAAAAATCTCCCTAGCAATCTCCCTTTGCCTTATTTCTTTGAGAGTGGGTCTTTCTTGTTGAGGGTATGTTCCCACATCTATAGAATTTTTATCCCTTCATTTATTTTTCTTAGGGGTAATCCAATCCTCATGGTCATTACCACTACCATTATAATTGACCTTAGCTATCGATGAAGTAATAGTTGTCTACTCAATAAGAAGAACCTCCTTCATGGATTCAATCATGGTTATAGGAGAGGGATTCTGCTTAAGGGATGTTTGGGAGGTCACAACCTTGGGACTTCAACTCTAATCTAGGAGCTAGGATAGTTTTCAAATGAAATATACGGCCTCATCACCTTCAATATAATCCTATACCACCTTAGAGTGAAACTCACCCTTTCCCATCTGAGTATTCTATTGAACAATGTGATAGTAATTATCTATATCAAGATTTTGATAACCTCTCCCCATGTCTTTATCAGAATAATCTTTTGTGGTAACATTTTCCCCATCACTTCCCATTCCCTGATCAATAGGGGTGTCATATTTGGAAGAGTTATCTTTAAATTCATTTTTAAGGTTAGTGTTGCCTTCCATTTGCTTCACCTTACAATGGGTCATTAATTGGCCTTTTTTCTTACAAATATTATACAAAGTAGTAGTATTCTCATACAGGATCGGTTGGGTCCAAATCCCATATTTAGAGTTTAATTATATGGACATGGGAAGGGATTAGTGGATCTCCAAATTAACATAAAAATGACCATGCACACAATAGGACTTAGTCCGATTGGTGTTATCCAAAGTCACATACTGACCAAAGGTATTACCAGTAGCAAAAAATATCTTTTCATCCCAAAATTCTAAGGGAGAGCCTAGGAGTCTCACCCAAATAAGGGCATTCTGGTTTAGATCCATGCTAAGATCAAAACTAGGTTTCCAAGAGCACAAAGCAAGTGAATGGGTGCCATAGAGCCATGTCCTACCTGCTAGAATAGCTAACATATCCTCTCTATTCATAAATTTAAATAGAAACAATCCTCTTGTGATATTAATGACCAACACACTACCTTTAATCCTCCACTAATTAGCCACCCATTTCCTCACCATCTCAATATTAGGATGAAGGGAGAAAAAATTGCCAACCAGAGCAAGATCTATGGCTACCACTATTTCCTCAACCAAGTGATCGGGAATATCCAAGCCATTCCTTCCACTTATTCCTTTTGGACTGGGATGCCTAATGTACCTTTAGGGTAAAGAGACATCTTCATAGTTAACACCTCTTTCCATCCCTTGGAAGGATCCTCACCTAATGATTCCTAGGTCCTAGAGACACTGCCTAAGGTAGTGACCTCCATCATCACAATTCTTTATCAAGATGCACCAGGCTCCTCTGAATCTTTTTTCCTACCTTTATAATTGTTTTTATAACATTTATATCTTAACTTGTACATTAATATGTTATTTTTATGATATGATCACATGAAATATGCATATCCTAGACTAATTTTGTTAATTATATGTTTAATTTATGTTGTTTACTTGTCTAAATTATATTACATCATTTATTTCCTATTGTGTTAGACCTTTACCCTTCTATGAAAATGTTTGATTGATGTATCTATATGAAATATTATGTGTGCTTTTCAACATTTGCACATGTCCTTTCTTTGGACCTTGGCCCTATGTGTGTGTGGCATTTGAACATGTCCGTTGTTTATGACATTATTCATATCTATGTATGTTTTTTGGGATATTTGAACATGTCCTTGGTTGTATCCCATGGACTTTCTCTTTTGAATAATTTATTTCTTATGTTTTTTTGTGTGTGTTCTTCTTGAGATTGATCAATTTGATAAGTGCCATGATCCATATCATATACTCCTAACATAATGCCATAATATCATATTAACTTACTAATTCCATGAGCTTTATTGATACATTATTTAGTGCTTACCTCTTTTTGATTCCCAAAACTTTCTTTCTAGGAAAATAACCACCTTATGGGAAACTTTAAAGATGTGGGACCAAAAATTCTTTCTATGAAGTGACCTCTAGTATTTTAGAAGATAACTCTTAAAATAATTGGGGAAGAAAAGGGGAAGGAGCAAATGCGAATAAAATTATCTAAGGTGATACACCAAAATTCTTAATTTACTCATTCCTAATATTTCATAATATAGCTTGAACCCTTTCAAATATTATAGAAAATTTAAAATAGCATATGCAATATTTAAAACCTATAATATAAACAAAATCCAACACTATAGAAACAAAGAATAAAAATAATAGACAATAATTGAATTTGCATGATTTGAGATAGAACACCACATCCTCTTTATTTTTGGGGGAAAAAATACAAAAGGTTGAAAGGTGCAATATAGGTTATTAAATCCTTCTAATGAGGGGTACTTGTCAAGGTCTTAAAATGAAAAAAAATAAATCTTGATATTTCTATTCAAAAATTGATAATATTAAAATGGTTGTTCTATGGTGATAGTTTTGAAAACCACTAACTATTAACTAACTACCAACCCCTTACAAAATAATAATGCCCAATATATAGGTACAACATCTTCATAAGGAAACAACACTTGAAACCCAATAAACACACTCATGATGAGGCCATTATAACTAAAAATGGAAGCTTTAGCTCATGAATTAAGATGGTCTTCAAATCCTAGATATAGGACAACCTTAACACCTCATGATTCCCTTAAAGATAATAATAAGCATTATAATGATGTTTATCTCTCTTTAAAATGCTACTATAATTTTAACTAGAAGTGGGGCACACTTCCCTCAGCCATTGGCATAACTCAAATCTCGATAGAAAGAAACCTACCTTAGATAAGTGCCATAATGATACATGACACAAGGGAATGTCTTTTAGAGATATAGCTACCCCATGGTTCCTATTAACTTGAACATCCAATGACACACCCTATTCTTATAAATGAATTCCCTTCTTTCTTAAGGAGTACTATGACACCATGTGACAAACTGGCACTACTCCTTGGGAAGCTGAGAACTCTTTTATAAAGGATGATCATGGGGATGACATGTAGCACTAGTGAAAGGATGTCAAGGCTTAGTAAAAAAATTTAAAGGGGAATACAAGGGAAAAGAGAAGGATGATACTCTACTCTACTAAATATTTTAACATGTCCATGAGGAAAATCCAACTGCCTCAAAAATATCAAAGCATGGATATGATCCATAGTTCCTTGTGACTTGCAATGGAATCTGCCTATGGATGGAAGAACCCAAAAAAATTGGTTTTGTAGACAATCAAAATAAAAATATAAAAAAGAAAGGCCCATAAAACTTATAACTTATAAAGATTGGCCTTCAAAGTTAACCAATCTTCCTTTGTAGGCTAAGTACTATTTTTCATATCCTTGAAGGCTCTTCTTAGATCAATTATCTCTTTAAAGGAGATGCTTTTTAGAACTTGTACAACCATCTACATCTAAAATTTGATCTAGGCAAGAGGTTATAAAATGGTCTCTACTTTAGATATGCTTGGCACTTGATTAGGGACTATAATGATGCTCTATTCATTCTACTTCATGACCAATAACTATTTTTTATTGTCATCTAAAATAACCATGTTATCTATGAAGACTAAAGAGGGGAGTCTTAATTAGACTAGTTGTTTAATGTGTCCCTTCATATCCCAAACCACTTTCTTTAAGGATTTCAAAAATGCCTTGATTTTTTATGTACCCTTATTTTATCTTAATAACTCATTAATCTTAACCACCACTTACGTTCTATCAACCACTTCCATTTCTTGGAACATCTCACCCATCATGCTATATAACTTATGGACTAAGAGATATAAATTTTGGACCTTAGGGGATATAGAGGTGAGGATCTAATCCATACATGCACTCACTTATACACTTAACCATTTTGATTCAATGATGAACCCAAGCATTGGATTCAAATTTGAGTCCATATTCCTTATCCTCTCCCAATATGAAACACATAGTTTCTAGATCATTAGGAGTATGTCTACAATTTAGGATCATGGGGTGAGGTCATTATTTAGCTATTGTATCTCTTGGTCCTTGGACTAGGACTCTTTCTATAATTGATGTTGTATCTATTGTTGTGTGATTTTAGAGTCCAAGAGACTCTTATGAGTCTACATGATCTCTATTTCTATTTTATGTAGCTTATTTTTTGCAACCCCCTTTTCCCTTTTTAGGCCATCTAATTTGACCTTGAACTTTGATACTTGGGTTTATAGTTGGGCTCTCTAGTTATCTTATAATTAAAATCTCTCAGATGTGACATAGATCTATAAGTTAGATCTCATCTTCATGAGCTCCATGTATTTATCTTTGGCCTCTATATTTAGGCTGTTGATAGTGGCTTTAACTCTTATGAATTCTTACTCCTTTTCAAATCAATGAGATGTCTTGATGTAGTTCATTTTTATGGAATTATGGGTCTCCTACACTAATTTTACATTATCATGTAGCCTTGCTTTGATGAGTTTCAAGATGATGACATCAACTAAGTAATATCCTAGATGCATTTTCTTTTTTGGCTTGATTACTGTCAGCATCGTATATGCAATCATCAAAGATTATTATGTGGCATCAAATAATGATCACATGTGTGGTACCTTTGAGGCCTTAGCTACTTTTCATCTTCTTTTTTCTACCTTGGATTCTCAATATTTATTTAAACTCTCTAACTACTAGTTTAACTATTAATGTGATTGAATTATTCCCTATGAAGGGGGAGCTTTACGTCAATCTGAAGAGAATGGTCAGTTTTTGCTATGAAGTAATAGATGTTTTTCCCTCAAGGATGAGTGGGTGGATGATCAATGTGGAAGGTGAAAAGGTGGGGAGGCCACAAATAGGGATGGAAAGTGATTATGTTATAGTGTATGTACTTATAGTGGATGAAGGTAGAGGAGTGACAAGCAACACAAGCATGGTGGATGGTTGAGTAGTGATTTGGTTAGAAAGAGTAGAAGGTAAAGAAGTGAATAATGAAGAAGAAGTGGATAGGAAAGGGTGAGTGAAATGTACCTTTTTCTCTTTGGGTTCTAGAGGAGGGATATAAATTCATTTTTTGAAGCTAGGATGAGATAACCCTACCTCGAGTTGCCTTGGAGTAGCCTACTATTGTTATTGGGGAGCTACATATAGAGGATTAGACCAATATATATGCCTCTAAATCAAAAAATGTTACTCCTATTTTCCTTAGGGGTATCTTATTCTTCTTCCATAAAAAATTCTTATTCTACCTAATCATCCTCAACATGATACTTATCCCAAATACTTTCAAATTTCTCATCTATATCTAGATCCTTGAAATTGAGATCCATCTAGCTGATTTCTTTCTTATACTTCCAATAGGCTTCCATTTTTTCCTTGCTCTAGACCCTCTAGATGAGCTGCACTTTTACACCCTTGGTCATGAGCTTCATGGGATCAAAATCTAAAACTAGTTTATAGAGAGACTCTCATGATTATTAGGTGTATGAGATGATCTTTGATAGATCAACATAGTGCTTAATGTCATCTTCCATCAATAACTTCCACTCTTCAAAGTATGTTTAAGGATCATTATCAAAGGGGGTGATAGTCTTAAGAGTGGCTATGTGGCCAGATGGGTTGTAATTCTATTAATTATTAATTTGATTTAGGTAGATCTGTACTAATTTAAATCTAAGTAGACACTCTTATGACCTATTCATAATTGAAATTCCCCCTCTTGAAAAGGGGACACCATATATGTCCCTCTTCTTTTGGCCCATGCCATAAACTAAATATACCACATCGATCTAATAGGCTAACTCTAGGGCCAAGGTCCTATCTATGAGAATGCACGAGAGCTAAAATGACTCCTCCTTGAATCCATGGACTCAGATGACTGTAATGTGGGATATAAAGAAATATTCTCATGGAATTTTGTAGCTGGTGAGCCATGCTCTTTGAAATTTTATCATTCAAAAGTTATTGGCTTCTTTACTAAGGTCGATCATGACCATAGATAGGAAGAACTTTGCAAACTCATGATAATCTTATGTGGTTGAAAGGATGTGGATCCATGTGGAGACATAGATCACCATATAGGGATATATATCCATCTTAGTTGAGTTGATGGTAAAGTATGGTGAAAATAACCTAGTGTTCTAGTAAAAGATCATGTGGAGAAGGAAGGAAGAATAACAAAAGGTATTATGAGCCAAAAAATTCATTAGTTGATTATGAATGGTGTTAACAATTATGTTTATGAGGTCTATCTTATAGGCCTTCTCCTTTCTCATCATTTTTAATTAGAATATTGTACCCAACTAGAAATTATGGACATTGATGTTTGAGTCTATTATGAATATTGACACCAACATATAGAGGGAATCTTTCATAAATTGTGCCATAAATTTTGAGATATTCATGGGTAGAGGAATTAATTCTATGTAATTACTATATGGAGATGAGTTTAGGAACTTTAACTTTGGGACATGAGAGTGTGTAAGATATACATATCATATATGTCTACACTGGGGTTGTTAGGGAGCCAAAACATCTCCCTCACTTTTCTAGCACTGATCTCCACATTCAAGTGGTGTCCTATGATAATGCCAATGTTAGCATCATAACTTTATGTGCATAAATCAATGATATTTAGGTATGGGTGTATATGAGGCACCATATACTGTGCCAGGGTAGACCTCTAGATTCTAAATCTGAATGACTAAAAGTCATTATTCTAAATTTTTGTGAGCATGTGGGCATGAGTGCCCTTCCTTAGATTCTTAGTATTTTTTATCAATTTGGGACAAAATATCCCATCTAAAAATTCAAGGACTAGTGTGGGGTCCCTACAACATCCCTTGGTGACACTCTTCATGTTTGGTATTATGATTTTAGGTAGTGTAAGGGTAGAAACATATGATTTGCTCCCTATAAATCATGGGGTAAACTCTTCATGACCACTTGATCCATGATATCTTTACATCCTAGGATGTCTATCATCAGATGATGACTTAGAAGGTTCCATCTTCTAATTTTCTTGAAATAATCCTCTCTTTTCTTTGGGAAAATATTAGATGATGGAATTTACTCGTAATTACACACACAATTCTTTGTTTAAGGTTCTTTACTTAGTTCAATGCTCTCAAAAACTCTTACAGAATTTAAATACTTGGTTTAATCAAGAGAGGGGTATTTATCATCTAACACTAATAGTGAAATCATCATGCAACCTTTATGAATTTGTCTACCATAAATTATAAGGGTTACATGCACACTTGAGGAACCTTGCCTAAAAAATTTGTGGCAATCCTTATAGGAGATTCTGCAATAAGGGGCACTTAAACATTAATTATATGGGTAGTGGGGTAGATACCCATCTATCAAAGAGGATTCAAAATGAGGGAAGACAAGGAGTGGACACTTGTTGATTGGATGCAAAAAATTATGCCAATGACACTTACTAGCAAAGGGAAATAACAACAAAAAAGGGAAACTAACTATGTACAAAGTAAGTCTATTAAATCAGTTAAAGTGCTTCAAGTGGATTTCATTAATTAGAATCTCTAAGGCATTGGTTTATTTTTATACTATTTTTTCATGCATTACCCTACCTATTTCTAATGATTTTAAAAGGTCCTTTCCATAGGGAATAAAACTTTGCATGTTAACCTGGCTTCACAACCCTTTCATCATATTTTAGAACCAATCTTCCTAGATTAAAGCTTGGGTCAAATGCCTTTTTATAAAACCATATTTTAGACACCTTATATCAGTTGATCATTATGTCACTATCTTATTCCCTTACTTCCTCAAGATTGAGCAATTTTACTAATCTAACCTCCATTACTCCATTATCCACTATTTTAGAATATTTTAACAACTACAAAGTAGGAATCTCCATTGAAATGGGCATGATCACTTTTTTCCCATTTAATAATTCATATGGGGACATTTTTAGAATATTCTTAGGAGTGATTAGATTAAACCATACAGATTTTTTTATATGTTTATGCCATTCTCTCTGTCAATTGACACCCATTCTCTTAATTAACCTTATGAGGTTCTTTTTGGTTAGTTTGGCCAACCCGTTTCCTTATGGGTAGTAGTTGGATGAAGTCTTAAGGAAAATGACATTTTAGATCATATATTAGCAAAAATTTGAATTTAGGAATGCCTTTACATTTTTAGATATGATTATTTTAGTAGGACCAAACCTAGTTACCAATTCTTCCAAGAAGTTGATGATCACATTTTGGGTTAGTTCTTTCAAAGGAGCTGCTTTGGTCCATCTTGTGATGTATTCCATGGCCATGAGTATCCAATTATGGATTGTGATAAATATCTGGTTGATCTTCCCAATGAAATCCAAACCACACTATGTGAAAGGTTCATCAATCATAATCAAGTTCAGTGGTATGGTTTAATTCATTCATTTGCCTACAAAAACCTAAGATTGCTAGAATTTTTTCTCTCTTTAGAAATAATCTAAAAATAGGTTTGACAAGTAGTATCAAACATGCATGATTTTAATTAAATTTTTTTCACCAAGAAATGTTTGCCTAGAGGGGTAAAATGTATATTTTTTAGTTTTTTTCTAGTGTGATAGTCATCATCACACCTAAGTAGTATTCAATTGAAGGTCATTTTGAATAGGACCCCATAGACTAGTGTATAATTATCTCCTTGCAACCTATATAATCTCCTTTTGTGTATAAGGAAAACATATAAATATTGGCCAATTTCCATAAAGTAGGTTTTATCAGTAACTTGGGATGTAGTACTTTTGTACTAACTCATTCATACTATCTTTGGTGTACCTTTCTTATTTTTCAAGGCATCTATACATCAAGCCAAATACTAACAAAGTTCTCTTCCTTGAATCACCTTAGTTGTTCTAACTTTGACATCATATTCTAGGATCTTAGTGATCTAATTGGCTCTCTTTTTGGTGATTTATCCATCCATGATGTATATTTTTATGCTCTAATACACCACATATATCACTACTTTGCTTCCCATCACTAGGTATCTGAATTTCTTGAGACCTTTAATGATGTCAAAATCCTAATTCTCAATGAAATTATACTTAGTTTCATATCCATGTAGGGTTTTTAAATATAATTCAATAAGATTCTCACTTTTCCCTTCATCTTGTTTTTGAGTTAACATGGCTATGAAGCTATGTTCACTCCCATAAACATAAATGACAAAATATTTAGAGAAGTTAAGATTAAATAGCATGGGAGTAGTGTATATATCCTTCTTGATATTATCAAAATTTATTATTCCTTTAGTGGTCCATTTGAAATCCTAGTCTTTCTTTAACATCAATGTAATTGGCCTTAGCATCCCTATAGAGTTAGATATGAATTATCTAATGAAGTTAGTCTTCCTAGGAAATATTGAAATCCATTCTTGTTAATTGATAAGGTTAAGTCCCTAATGGCCTTCACTCTATCTAGATTAATAGAGATTCCCTATTTGGATACCATATATCCTAATAGCTTACATTGAGGGATGCCAAAGAAGTATTTTTTGGGGATAATGGATACCCTAAACTCTTGTCATCTTTGAAAACTCTTCACTAAATGATCAAAATTATATTCTACTTTCTTGGAGAAAACCATAAGATCATCCAGATAGATGAGGATGATTTTGTTAATTAGGACTTTAAATTTTATGTCCATGGACCACTAGAAAGTAAATCTTACATTAGAATGGTTGAAATGCATTTTTGCATATGTGAAGGTTCCCTATTATATAGTGAAAGTTGTTTTATGTTGATCCTCCTCATTAATCCATACCTAGTTATAACCTGAGAACTCATCAATGAGTGAGAACATTTTTGCACCCACTACTATTTGAAAGATTTGTTCCATTAAAGGAAGAGGATAATGATTTTTTATAGATGCTTTGTTTAAGTCTCTAAAGTCTATTCATAGTCTAATTTCCTCATTTTTGTTTCTTTATAAGACTAGCTTGTATACCTAAGTCAAATGCTTGATTGGGTATATAATCCTTGAATCATTTAATTTCTTCATTTATTGAGCCATGAGTGACTTAATTTTTGGGTTTACTATACTTTACTTTTGGTAGAGTGTTTTGGATCCTTCGATTAGATATATGGTGTGATAGATCACCTCATGGTCATACCCTTCTAGTTCATCATAGGTCTAAGCCATAACCCCTTCATAATTGTTATAAAAGGATAATAATCTATCCTTATCTTTTTAGGAGACTTCTTTGCCAACCTTCAATTTTTTTCCATCTCCCACATTAAGCTTTGATTAATAAATTTTGTTTGTGATAAACTTCATTTTGTCATTCCTGACATCATCAAAATAAAATAGATTCTTAAGATTGATCATCCCCTTTGGAAGTTTATTGTATTTTAGTTATATGATTTGGTATCCATAGGATTATTTAATATTTGAATACAAATTCTCTATAACTTTTCATGACTATATAATATTCATGGAAATTGGGTCATTGATCTCAAATACCTACCAGTTTTGATCATTATCTAGAATAGTAGGTCTGAAAATCACTCGCACCACCCATTCATTCGTCAACAAATTTGTGACAAGATCAAACTATGAGCCAATTATTTTCATTCTATACACATTCATGTTCATATAATTAGGAATTATTTTGATATTAAATAATTTAATTAAATCACATATTTGATACAATTAAGACCTCATGTAGACATCCTTTGCATCCACTACTTGTCTTACTAATTTTAGTACTAGTTTAGAATCTCTAAACACCTTTAAATGATTCACACCCATGTACTTAGCAATGTTGAGGCCATGTACTAGGGCTTCATACTTGGTTTTGTTATTTGTGAAAACAAACTAGAAGTAGAAGGCCCTAAGGGTCTCTTTTATAGATGGAGATACCAATTAAATACCATTTATGGAGTTAGTTTTGAATTTTACACCATCAAAATGTAACTTCTATAAATCAGACTTATTTTCAAGTTCTTTGCTCTGATCCTCTCTCTTCTTCATGACATTAGGGATAGCTTGATCTTCATCATGGAATATATATGTCCCTAGGTAGGTGGCATCAAAGTTTGCAAATGGATGATCCTTAATGAATTAATTCATGAGGACTTCCTCCTTCAAGGTTTTATTGTCTTCCACTCCTTCAAGGATTTCTATGTAACTCATTTATTCCTTTGAGAAATAAGTGTGTACTACTTTAACATTCATCATAGCATCATCAACTATGTGTTATAGATGTAGTGGATTAGACAACACCTTCATTTTTGAGTCATAATTAGGTCTTAAGATCAAGTGAGACTAATCCAAACATAAGTACCCACCTATATTGGTTGTTAAATCTCTTGATAAACATAACCCAAAGACTAGAATAATGTTTATTACCATAAATTCTTGTACGAGTTTGATATTAGGACAAGAACACAAAGTTAGGGGAAGAGCCTTGATAATACCTATGGTGTGAAAGTTCTTCCCATATAAATACATTACCTCTTTATTCAAAGGTTCATATTCAAGTTATAGTGCATCTATAATGTTTTTGAGCATCACTATGGTGTTGGCACTAAAATCAATCATAGAATTGTGAAATAATTTAAATACCATAATGAGGGTTAAATAAAATAGGGTGGGTTTTGTTTTACTTACCCCTACTTTGGAGTTAATGAGCACATATGTTGCATGGGGTTATGCATTCCTATTAGATTTTCCTTCCTTGGTTTGTATTGGATACATAATTGGGTTACATGGTGTAGGATTTTCTTGGTCTTCCAATGCCTCTCATAGTAGAGAATTTTGATTGGGGATACATAATACATCCTAGAGAGAAACATTGGTTGGGGCCTTATTTAGCTACTCCACCATATTTAATGAACCTTGTCATATTTTGGGGTCCTTTATCCTATTATGTGCTATGTCTATCCACTTTTGATATGTTGTGGGTGATGGTTGGGGACTTAAATTTTTCTCAAAAGTTACTTTAAGCCTTATGAAAGCATCTTAGATCTTGGCCAGTTTATTATTTGATTGAGTATAGTAGTCTAATTAGACTTACAAGTATTTCAACATGAGGATCTCATTGGCATAAAATACATCTTCACATTATGCCCAAGAGAAAATTTCATGTTGTGAGGCTATCTCCTCTTCTTGCTCTAAGGACATTCCTTGCATCTTAGCCATTAGGATAACATTTTCAATGCCTAGGTAATGGTATTCATAAGGAGTTGAATTAAGCATGTTTACTTGCCTTTTCTACTTGAAAATATTTTGTTGAAGATTACCTCTTGGGTAATTTTGGGGTGTATGTACATCATTACATGGAAAACACCATGAATTTGAGTCATCCACTAAGTTGGTTTGGATAAAGACCAAATATCTACATGCATTTGATGGGATGATTTATAAAGGATCAGGGATCAAGATGATTTTATTTATAGGTTATGCCTAATAATTCGGCCTCTACCCTCCTTGGTACTCGTTATGCTAATATGGTGCTCTTCCACCTTAGTAATTTTAAAAGGGGGATTTATGGGAATAGCTTGATACCTAGTGAGGTTTATGATCTCATTCGAGAAGTTATGAAAGATTATCTTTATATCATTCATCTCCACAACTAGAGTGGATGAAGTAGATGCGCTCACTTGAGTAGCCAGATATACATAAATGGAAGGAGATTCTTGTGACTTCTTCTTGTAGTGGAATTTATAGTTTGAGGAACATAGGCATTGATGGTCATGGGGGGAGTTTCCTGGCATATATCAAATTATTCTCCACTCTAATTTTTAATTCATACACATCTATCAATTTCTAGCCTCCAAGGGATTGGATCATGTTTGAGTTAAAGGATTTAAGTTAATATATGATGGCCATAGCCATAGGTGGTTGACATAATAATAGGATTTTTTGGTAGATCTTATCAAACTTGGTACTAAAATTGATGTTATCCTCTTATAGGGATATTTTAATAGTGATTAATTATTGTAGGAGAGATGATGAATCTTCTTTCTCATTAAACTAGCTGAAGAATCTATTTATTATTCCATCTTAGGTGGTGATGAAGTTGGGTGACAAAGATCGATACCAATTAAAATTTCTCCCTTTGAAGGAGGTGGCTAGTATCCTTAAGGTTTAATTTTGTTATATGATATGATGCATGGTAAAAACATTGTAAACATTTTAAAGATGTTATTTCACACTCTTTAAATCCTCCCCTATAAATTTAGGGAGTGCCTTCAAATCATTAGCAAGAAAAGGATCTCATGTATATGAGGCTACTAAGGGGATGAGTAGGCTACCACTATTTAATGCTAAAAGGTTCCTTAGTTGTCCTTGGATATCCATATGCTATGGTTTTTGTGTTGTGATTGACCCTATGGTTCTTTGGTGAGTTATAGCCACCAAAGGTGGGAGTAGTAAGCTTGGATTCTACACTATTAATGACCTTATGATAGGTCTCTAGCTCATAAACTCTGACTTCTAATCAAATGATTATGGGTAGTCTCATCCTACTGAGCATACCAAATAAAAAAATTATTGATGCCTAAAAATTTAATTCTTAGTAAATAACCCCCTATGGTAAGCTTTACATATGTGGGACCAAAAATTTTATCTGTGAAGTGACCTCCAAGATTTTAGAATCTAGCTCTTTGAATAAATGGGGAGGAAAAGGGGAAGAAGGAAATGAAAATAAAACTAAAATAAAACTATTTAAGTTTATGTACTATAATTCTTAATGTATTCACTCCTAATATTGCATAATATACCTTTAAACCTTTAAAATATTATAGATAAGTTAAAATAGCATATGAATGATTTAAAGCTTGTAATATAAACAAAATCCAACACTATATAATCAAAGGATAAAAATAATAGATAATAATTGATTCCACATAATTTGACATAGAGCACCACATACTCTTCATTTTTGGGGAGAGAACAAAATATAAAAGGCTGAAAAGCATAGTGTAGGCTAGCAATCCTTCCCACGAGGGGCACCTAGTAAGATATTGAAATGAATAATGATAACTACTCATATTTCTATTCAAAAACTAAAACTATTACAATGGATATTCTCTAGTGATAGTTGTGAAAACCACTAACTATTAACTAGCTACTATCCCCTTACAAAACAAAGACTTTCCCAATATATAGGCATGATGTCTTCATAAGGAAATGACACTTGGAACCTATCACCTGCATTCATGATGAGGGAATTGTAACTAAAAGGGGATCCTTATATCATGAGTATAAATGGTCTTTAAATCCTATATATATCACAACCTCAATGATTCATGATTTCCTTGATGCTAAGAAGAAGCATTATAGTGATGCATGTCTCTCTCCAAATTTCTTCAAGAATTTTAACTAGAAGTAGGGCCTACTTCCCTCAGCCAATGGCATAGCTCAAAGCTATGATAGAAAAAATCTACCTTGGATAAGTGCCATAATGATGTGTGGCACAAGGGAATGCCTTTTAGAGATAAAGCTACCCCATGGTTCCCATTAACTTGAACAACCAATAGCTCACCCTATTCGTATAAAGTAATTACCTTATTTCTTGAGGAGTGTTGTGACACCATGTGGTCAGCTGGCACTACTCCTCAAGAATCCAAAAAATATTATACAAAGGATGATCATGGGGATTCCATGTGGCACCAATGAAAGGAATCCAAGACTAATCCAAAAATTGAAAGGGGAATTTGAGGGAAAAGAGGAGGTTGATACTTAACTCTCCCAACTCTTCAAGCACATCCATGGTGAAAAGCTAACTACTCCAGAAACTTCAAAATATGGATCTAATCAACACCTCTTAATTTTTAAACATATTCAAATAATACTATTGATAACGCTTTTCCATATTCTACCATTTTTAATTATTTCATAATTATGATGCATATTTCAAGTCAACATTTATTTTTATATGAATGGATTTATAGGAGAAAATTTTACTCACTCAAAAGAGGTGGCTATTTTAGTGGGATTATCTTGCATGATACAAGTAATTATCAAAGAGAAAAATATAGTTATTAGCACAATCATAATTATAAAGTTTTAAGTTTGGTTATTGGCACATATTATGTAGGCATATGCCATTGCATACACACTATTATTCTAATTTTAAAGAGAAAATTCACACAAGTTCAAAGTTTCAAGAAATAATGATGATTATTCACTTACAATTTCTAATTATATAATTATAGTGGGTGAATAATATAATTTTATGCCACAATATCCATTATATGAACATGGTAGGAATATGGGTGTACTCCATTTTTTTGTGATCATGCTTTTAAATACTAGATTATACCATAATGTTGAAATTGAATCTACAAGCCATATATATTGTTTTATTTAGTTTAGTTGCATAATGTATGACATGGATTTAATTGATCACTCTAATATTATATGTGAAAATCAATTAGGATTCCAACCCATTTTATGTCATCAAGTTACAAATATTGATATAAATAATGGAGGTTAAATGACCTTCTATGAGAAATATTTTAATTTCAAAAGATTAAATTCAATTTAAGGTTTATCACCATAAATTATTGAAAATGATTTAGATAATTAATCATATTCTTGAAATTTTTCGTGGGAAAAGCCATATATCTAATGATTCAATAAAATATCACCAGGAATAGAACTTCACAAAAATTAGCATTGATGTCACACATATAGGTGTATTCATTCCATAATCTCATTTAAAATTTTAAATTACTCAATTACAAGTAATTTTAAATTTAGAAAAGTTCATTTCAAATTACAAATGGTCATGTTTATTTTTTTAAATTTTAGTTTCCAAAGGAGAAAAATAACTACTTAATGTGTTTTGCAGGGTTCTACAAACTATATGGTGCCTTGCGTGATTAAAGTATGCAACTCAAAGACAAAATGTGTTTTACAAAATATGGTATGGTTTTATTTGAATCTAATAATTTTATTTTTGGACTAAATATGCATGGTGTAGTAACATAAATATAGTCATGAATATTGATAATGATTATTTATATTCCATTTTACTATCAATTGACATGTGCACTTAATTGACAACTATATTGGCAATTTGACCTATCCTAATTATAATGGGACACCTAATTTAATTACAATTGAATCTATAATCACCTAAATAAATTAAAATAATACTAAAAAAACCTTTATGCATCTGTATGCCTTAACTCAAACCCCTAACTCAAGACTTTTCCTAAAGGGATAAGAGCACTTAATGTACTTATCCATTTCTGTAAATTATTGTCCTTACATAAAAATTAATTAAATCCATAAAGGAAAACACCCCTAGGGTTAACCTTTATATTTATCAACTCTATAATAGGGTTTTTTTCCCACTTGAACCATTAAAAAATAACATTCACTTGATTCATTTCACACATCTCGACTTGTTTATCAATTATATTACAAGAGCTTGTTTACTCAAGTGCACATTGATAAAAAAATACACATTATTCCCAAATCATTTTTCAAAAACTTCAAGTAGTCATGATCCAATTTTGAATTTAGTTTTATGAAACCTTATCCAATAATGATTAATTATTCAATCCAAATCTAGGTTCAGTCATACAGTCAAAGGATCATAATTTACGCAAAGTACTTAGGTGAGATAACTACATGGAGATTTGATCCCTCTTTAGGGTATTAGTATGTAGGTAGTGTCCATCACAGTGGGGTGTTGAGGTATATCATAACTCTAACTATTAACCAAATTTTTACTCCACATCATTTATCTCATTTCGATATAAATTTAGGGTTTTTATCTTCAATAAAGAACACTATAGATCTCTACATAGCTTCAAATAATAAATCAATAAAAAAGATATAACTATCACTATTGCACTTAATTTTCCCAAATTTTCCATCTTATATAAAAATAAAAGATCAATAAATAGAGATAATATGTTGGAAAAAGTGTTGTCATTGATGTCAAAGATAATGACAAAGTGGAGATGTCAGTAATGATAAGTAAATAAGTGTTATCCTAGTCAAATGATGATGTCAAAGGTACTAGTTTAACATGAAAGGCAAAAGGTCAGAGAAAGAGCTTGGTAAATGTTGAAGCACCAAGTGATATTGATACATTGAAATGTATAGTGAGCTTGATCATGAGAATAAAGAACATGAAGCCTAGAAGATTAGTCAAGGGATAATAAGCCATAAGCATGACCATCAGAAAATTTGAGGCATGGTGATACAATTTTGTATGATATTGAAGTGTTAGAGCATATGTAAGGATGTTTTATCATGTGAATTAGGTGCAAATTATATCCATAGTGGTATCAAGATCAAGGTTGAGACCTAGTCTTTACATTGAGAGATATTGTATGGTGGCATAGGCTTGGTAGCTTAGTGTGTTGAGTAGTTTGAGACAAGGGAGAAGAAGGTTGGAATATATTTATAATGTAATAAAGGATTATGACATGTTTATGAGGTGTTAAAATAATTTTAATAGGTTCTAGAGTGGTTTATTGATCAAGGTATGGTCTATAGTTCTAGGCCTAGTAGTCTAAGAGACCTTATGATGCCTATTGAGGGATAAAGTGAAGATCAAAAGGTGTGTTATCTCATGGGATATTTTAAATAGGTTTGATGAGTTTATTAAAATGTCTTTTCAAATTTTCAAGTCCTATTTTTGAGGACAACGTGAGAAACGTGGGTCTAAGGCTTTCAAGTGTGCTAGAGTGGCAAGTTGTCTACTTGAGAGAGTTTTTATTTTGCTAGTTAGCATGTACATAGTTATCATGGTGACCTAGGATATTATGGGTGTTTTATGAAGTATCATATCTCAAATTTTCTATCATTATTATTTAGAGTGAGGGCCTAAGATTTATGAATGTTTATTAAGAAGGTAAGGAATTTTTTATGGTCTTAAAACCCTAATAGAGACCAAATATTCAAAATCTTTTTTTTGAGTGGCCAAAATGAAGTAGTTGATCAATTTTGACTATTTTATTATGTACTAGACTCCTCCAAGTTCCCCCAAGTGTGACTAAGTGATCAAGAGGGTTAGTGTAAGCTACAAGAAAACCTAGATTTGTAGGAGATTTGATGTTACAAGTAGTATTGACCAAGTCAAAGGTGTTAAGTGGATGGATAATATATTTTAGTAATTTTATTTGTGTTCATGTATGTATTTTAGGATTATTAGTGATTCAAGTGTGAAAATTTAGGCATACAAGTTGACTAGTTGCTAAAAGGGCAAATGGTGTAATCAATGAAGAATACCAATTTGAGTGAGAAGAGGCTTAGGGATGTGAAATCAGTGTTTAGGGATGGACCAATGAAATTAGATATGTATTTTAATAATTTTATCACTATTCCATAAATTTTAAGTGGTTTTTAATCCTATGTAGTGGTCAAAAAGTTGACTTAGTGTTGGTATATATATGTAATATGATTGTTTAGAGCAGCGTTTTATTTTGGGTCTACAAGTTAATATATTTAATTAATACCATCTTTTTTTTGTTGAGAGTGTTATATGGATATAATTATATTTATTTAATTAATTTTTAATCTTAATAAATCCTTATACAAGTGTGGAGAGTTAGATGTTGCTCACTTGTTTTGAAGGTAGTTTGACAGTTCTGAGTGAGGTTCTTACAAAGGAAAGTTGGAGGTCTTTAGGTCTGAGTTGAAGTAAACAATAAGGTTTATGGTGTTACATAGGTATAATAGGATATTTTTAATGTATTTTTGTTTATAATAAGTAACTATGTGTGTATGGATAGTCAAAGATAGTTGACTGGGTTTTGGAGCTTGTTAATTATTCTAAGTGATCTCTCTAAAAAAGTGTTCTTGATGTGTTCTATTCGATGTTGAAGTGTCTAATGGATTTGGAGTTGTTTAAAAGGTCCTAAAGTTTCCACCCATGTGATGTAATCATATGTTTATGTGTATTATTTGAATGTTTGATTTGGATTTGTGAGGTACTATTTTGGAGTGGTTAAAGGCCTCATAAGCCTAAGGGATAATTGAGAGGTTCAAGGGGTGAAATTTTATAAAAGGTATTTTGGACCAAATTTAAGATTAATATAGTTATATTTTTGTTTTGAATTAATTTTTTAATGTCTTGGTAAGTGATAATTTATTCAAAATAAGTCAAGTGTAATTTGTGGGTATGAAGGGCTAATTCCTTTAGGTCTCTATTAGGCCTAATAATGAAATTGGTCTCTATGGACTATGAATAACCTATGGAGAGGTTGTCTCATTAATGTAAAGTGTACGAGGAAATATTTAAAGGGTAAAATAAGTTTTTTAATATCTTGGCTGACCAAGATTGGTTAGATGAAGTGTGTGGTATAAAGGTAAGGCATAATTAGCCTATTTGGTAGAGTAAAAGGTGTGTAAAGTCGAACAAAGAAGATTTATCATTAAAGGAGTAGAGTAAGGTCATTGAGGAACATTAAAGGGTGAATTATATCAGTCATCAAGTTGATGCAGGTGGATATATAGGTCATTAGAAGTAATAGGCCTGGAAAAAGCATATTGAACGAATGAGCCTAAGTGGCTTATATGAGGTAGAGATGTAGGTTTAAAGGTGTTAGAGAAAGATAAGTTCACAATCAGATGTTTTAGACATAATATAATATGTGGAGATCAATTTGGATGTGATTGAGTTGGTGTTTGATCATCAAGGGGGTTATATCCTCCTTATTAGTTGGTGTTATATAAAGGTCAAGTGGGCACTTGACTAAATAAAGGGTTAGGTGCTCCTTGATTAATTGGTGTTGGTCTATATTTAATCTTGTCATTAGAGGATAATAGTCTTTATGCATGGTTTAGTGGATTTTATCCCCCAAGAGGGTTTCCCACATAATATCTTGTGTTATCTTGTGATGTGTTCATATGGTTATTTCCTTATGCACTGTCTAATCTTATTTGAATGTATGTTTCATGAAATGGTAAATGGAATTAAATATACATTTTTATATACTGATTCACCACCCCTTTTCAATATCTAATTATAATAATGGGTATCAATTTTAGACCTTTGAAAGAGGCTTGATATCGTAGAAGTGATCCTAAGTAACTTTAATTATGATAAAGACAATGTTCATCTTATTTGCAGTATTTAAAAAGTTTGTGATGATCATGGTTGAGGTTTGAAAAGAATTATACATGATGGTGTTAAGAATATTGAAGGACTATATAGTTTACTAAATTTAATTCCAAGATCAAACCTAATTTGAGTGATAGAGTTTATTGAAGATGGTTTATTTGATTAGCTAACATGATAGAAGAAAGATAGATCATTTGGATCGCTTATGTGTATGTTAGTAATATAGGTCATGGAGAGCATGAAGGATGTTTTGATGCATCCTTATATGCTTTTAGTAGGTTATACAACTTCAAAGTGTCCTTTGGAGAAATACAACCATGCTAGATTGGCCTAGAGAAACTAGAATGTCATTAAACATCATAGAGGTAAAGATATGATAGCAAGTTGGAGCATTAATTTCAAGTATTAAATAGTTAAATATTTTTAAAAAATTACATGGATGTGATGTTATTAGTGTCATGAAGGAGCATTTAGTATATGGATGTAATGTTACTAGTGTCATGAAGTAACTCTCAAAGTTTAATGTCTTGACTAGTTGTCTATCTCAAGTTATAAGGATTCAAAGTTGGGTCTATGAAGAGAGACATGATAAAAGACATCAAGTTAATGCCCTAGGGAATATTCATTATAGGTTAAAAAATATAACTATTGTATTTCAAAATTAAACTAAATGTATATGTAAGATAAGGACTCAAGAAGAGTTTTTTTCTTATAGAATCCATTATATTCATCAAATCAAGTTGGTGAAAGAATAAAATTTAGACTACACTCCATGAAGAAGACACTTAAAGTTATTAGTAGTTGTTATTGTCTATATAGGTAAAATTAATGTAGTCCAATGTTGATGTTTTCAATCTAGGAAGGATATAGTGAAATTGAAAAGACTAGAAGTGGATTAGAACTTATTAGATGACCTTGTTTTGATGTTATAAGAATTAGATCCTATTCTTAACTCTTTAAAGATCATTTTTATGCATTGGAATAGTCTAGAAACATTAGTTTGTGCAAAGATATTCATCTTGAAAGATAACTATGTGTGAAGTAATTATGATTAGTAGAATAGTGTTCACTTGTAGATTTATTTGGTGACTTTGGTTACTTAAGGTGTTGGGAAAAAGAGTTTAGAGATGACCTAAATGTCATGATTCTCTTTTGGGTGCATTGTATTATTTATTTTGGCTCATCATAAGTGAATATTAATCTCAAATTGTATAGAATGGTGAGCAAAACGTTTCAAGGAGATTGATGACTTCAAACCCTACAATATACTTCTTAAATAAATTGACTATTTTATGACCTATGTAGGTCAAGTGGACACAAGGAAGGTGATATTTAATGTATTTTAGGGTGTTTAAAATGGAGATTCATGTTGAGAATGGCTTGATAGGTCTGAGAGGTCTCTATGATCCTAAAAGAGCTATACAAAGCTAGACTAGTGATATATGCTATGTATTGGTCTATGAGACCAATGTTAGTCACTAGGTTATGTGGTTACATAGTCTTGAATGTGATATTAGTGATATAAAAATGAAGGTAATAGGAGAGAAGTATCTTATGCTATGGTGACAATGAGATAGAAGATAATGAGATTGGTCTCTTAAGATCAATACCTTTAACAAAAGAGTGATGTTGTTTAAAGATCAAAGGTAGTGTGATGATCTGAGAATGGAATGACAAGTTATAAATAACCTAAAGATGATCATGAATATTTTGAATGTGGCCTTGTCTTGTAACATAACAAGAATATTAAAAAGTTTAATAAGATTGTAGTAGTGCCCTTATAAGTTATTTAGTAAAATGTCATGTTTCCTTTATTCCAAGATGGCCTCATAAGGTCTTGAAGGATCATGATGGTATCTTGTGTTTGATTTTAATTAGTTTCATAGTCTAAGGATGAAAATATATGAGTCATCATAAGTAAGGTTCTGAGTTTGTATGTTACAGGTTGAATATTGGTGTTGGTAGAGTTGCTTGTTATTTTTTATCATGAAGGTGAGATACTTGATGAGAATAAAGATGATCTTTGGATTTTATAGTGACTATTATCATGTTTTTAGGTCTTATTTTGTGTATCATAAAGTAATTTGAGTTGAAGGTATTCTCAAATATCTACAAGAATAATGCTTGTATAGCTATTTATAGACCTAGTAGTTGAGATGATCTGATAGAAGGTGCCATGAGCTATATCAAGCAACAATAAATTAAGAATTTTTTTTAAAGATACATGGAGATTTCATAAGGTAAGAAAATTTATTAAATGCAACCAAATTATGTATAGTTTTTGGTGACATGATCTAGATGGAACATGAAGTTAGGGGGAGTTTATTTGAGATATCTAAGTTTCAAGCTTCAGTCATGGTGAAGATGTGGAGAAGTCTGCTATAGATGTGAACTCAATAAGTTTTTATGATGCCTTGATCAAACCTTGTCATGTTTTTTGATAATGTATTTCAATTTTGTGCATGGACAAAGGGGGATATTTGTAAATGGTTAGGTCTTAGGATCAGAGGACTGTGTAGATGAACTAAAATGAGTATGTCAACTTTGTCATTAATGGTAAATGGGGAGAATAAGATGAGGTTTCTAACAATGAAAAAGGGGAATATTATGGGAAAAAGTGTTGTCATTGATGTCAAAGGTAATGATAAAATGGTGATATCATTAATGATAAGTAAATAAGTGTTGTCGTAGTCAAAGGATGATGTTAGAGGTACTAGTTTAGAATGAAAAGAACAAGTTTAAAGTAAGATATTGGCTAATGATTAAGCATCAGATGATAGTGACACATTAAAAGATACATAGAGCTTGATCATGAGAATAAGGAACATGAAGCTTAGAAGCCTAGTCAAGAGATAATAATCCATAACCATGAACATGGAGATTTATAAGGCATGGTGATACAATGTTGTATGAGCTTGAAGTGTAAGAGCATATGTAAGGATGTTTGATCATGTGAATTAGGTGGAAAGTATAACCACAAAGGTATCAAGGTCAAGTTTGAGACCTAGTCTTTGTAATGAGAGGCCTTATAGGTACCATAGGCTTGGCAACCTAGTGTGTTGAGTAGGTTGAGGCTAGGGAGAATAAGGTTGAAAGATATGTATCATGGAATAAATGTGTATTACATGTTTTGAGTTTGTGAGATAATTTTAAGAGGTTTCAAGGTGGTTTCTTGGTCAAGGTATGGCCTCTAGTTCTAAGCCTAGTATTCTAAGAGATCTTGTTTGGCATATTAAGGGATAAAGTGAAAATTCTAAGTTGTGTGAGCTCATGGGATATTTTTTAGAGGTTTGAGTAATTTTTTCAAATGTGTTGACTAGGTTCTAAGTCCTAGTTCTTAGTAGAAAGTGATAAACATGGGTCTAAAGATTTTAAGTGTGGTAGAATGGTAAGTTGTCTACCTAAGAGAGTTTTTTATTTTTCTCATTGGAATACACATCCTTAGCATGGTGACCTAATATATTAGGGATATTTGAGGAAGGGTCCTAGCTAAAATTTCCTATTATTGGTTTTTGGAATGAGGGCCTAAGCTTTATGAACATTTGTTAAGAAGGTAACTAACTTTTTATGGTCTTAGAAACCCTAATAGAGACTCAATATTGAAAATTTTGTTGTTGATTTACCTTAATGAAGTGGTTGTTCAATTTTTACTATTGGATGATGTATTAGGATCTTCTAGAGTCCTCTAAGTGTGACTGAGTGATCAGGAGGGTGAGTGTAACTACATGAAAACTTGGATTTATAGGATATTTTGATGCTAAAGGAATTATTGACCAAGTCAAAGTTGATAATTAAATGGTTGGTAGAGGTTAGGACTTGTATTTTTTGATAATGTATGTTTTGTAGTAGGATTAGTTCTTAATATAGTAAACATTGGGATTATAAGTTGAATTGTTACTAAAAGTGTTAATGACGAAATCAATGAAGAAAACTAGTCTTGAGTGAGAAGAGGCTTAGGGATGTGAAATAAATGTTTAGGGATGAACCAATGAACTTGAATATATAGTATAAGTATTTTATAATTGTTCCATGAAATTTAATTAGTTCATAATCATGTGTGGTGGTCAAAAAATTGACTTAGTGCTGATATATTTATGTGTAGTATGACTATGTAGAGCAGTGTTTTGTTTTAGGTCTAAAAGTTGAAATATTGCATTGAGAATATATTTTTGTTGTTTTTGATATTTTTATAGTTATATAATAAGATTTATTGAACTCATTTTTCATATTTATAAGTCCCTATATAATTATGGAGATTCAGATGTCATTGATTGGTTCAAAAAAAAAGAATGGCCTATTTAGTAGAGAAGAGGGTATGGGACTCAAAAAAAGAATAGAGTGAATTTAAGGAATAGAGGAAGGTAATTTATGACCATAATATTTTGAAGTATAATATTCATGCATATCTGATCAAGTTGATGTAGGTGGATACATAGGTTATTAAACTTGAAAAGCCTAGAAGAGGCATATTGATCAAAGGAGCCTAAATGGCTTGTAAGAGGTATTGAGATATGTTTGTAGGTGTTAGATAAATATAAGTATATAATAAGGTGTTTCATACATCATATAATATTTTCATATTATTTTTGATGTGATTGAGTTGGTGTTTGATCATCTAGGGGTTATAGCCTCATTGCTAGCGAGTGTTAGCTAAAAGTCAAGTGGGTACTTGACTAAATTGAGGGGTATATGCTAATTTATCGATTCATGTTGGTCTAAATTGAATATTTTCATTATAATACAATATTCCATGTGCATGGTTAATTTTTTTTATCCCCCAATAGGGTTTCCCAAATAATCTCTTATGTTATCTTGTGATGTGCTTAAATGGTTATTTTTCCTATGCACTATTTGATCTTAGTGAATGTATGCTTCATAAAATGGTAAATGAAATTTAATATAAATTTTTGTATATTTATTCACTCCCCCCTATTATTATATTCTTACAACATAATAGTGGTATTCAATTATACCCTCTATTGGGATTTCATGTCCTTGAGGCACTCGAACTTAGATTTTGTAAGTTTCCTAGGTTTTCTACATTATGTATATTCCTCATTAAATTTACCTATTCATTAAAATTAAGACTTATAAATCTAAGCTCATATATATTTTTCAAATTTTATCCTTATTGATTTATATTTTTGTTTTTGTAATTCAATCATTTATCTATATTTTTTTAAAACTATATTTATAAAACCCTAATTTATTCTATTCCATTTATGTGAATTATGGTTAACTATAATATTCATTTAATTTTAAATAAAAAAATTGCCAAAAATAATATATTTTATCCCCCATGTTTATTACATTTATTATGGGGTAAGGATAATAGATCCATACTTCTAAATATGTATTATATTTGTGGGCTGACAAAGGTTAAGCCCCAACCATTTTTCTTTTAAAAAATGAAACCCTCGTGAGGAGGGGTGAGAGGGAATGGGTGCAATTTTAACCATCCCAATTCTCTTCCTTTTTTATTTACTAAAATAAATAAATAATAAAGGTATTATTAATTTCCTTCGGTACTAAAAAATAAATCTTTGATACTAAGTGAAAATGGGATGGGATAAAAAAAACCCACACATACCTCTTCCTCATTAAATCTTATCTCATACAATAAAATAAAAAATAAATATATTATAAAGATTAGTATAGTTCAAATAAATAATTTAAATCAAGAAAAAATAAAAATAAAATGAGAGGAAACTTGAGAAATCTAAGTGTTGATGTGGTTTTTATTCACACCTAATATTTATAAGGGGTAAGACCCTCTCTTTTTCGGATCAATTATAATTCACTCCAAGGCATGTGTTGCATGTATTTAGTTTTGTAAATAACCATATGGTGGAATACTGGTTGAGCATGGTTTTTGTTTACCTTAGATGGTTCAAATATGAATTACATCTAAAATCTAACCTAAAGATATTAAAGTAACCTATAGTGGATGTATGGATCTAACTAAGGTGGGTCAGATAAAAAATAAATAAAAATGAGGGGAAAGTAGGTCAATAATGAAGGGATTTTTGATTCAGATTGAAGACATAAAACTTCCAAGTTGACCTACTATAATAGGCTAATAATGTGCCACTAATTAGTGCATGTTATTAGCTATTTTTGAGCATCAAACATAAAACACAATTTAGAGCGTTAGGAAATAATTAAAATATAAACCAATTGTCATAATTAAAGATAATGTAAGCATTAAGTTTCTAAGTATAATCACATTACTATTGATATATGGGTATGATATATAACCAAAGAGTTTATAAGAATCAAACAAAATTTAATCTAACCATTGTAATAAGACACACACAAACATCATATAGTGATATTCAACTTGATTTAGATTATTCAAGAAAAGCATAAAATTTGAGAAGAGAAAAAAACATTATAAACTCAAAAATAGTTTAAAATTTCTAGCTTTTATTAATTTTCCAAAATTTATCCTCCCTTTATAATGAATAGGAATCATGTATTTATAACTTTGGATGGGTACATCCTTATTTTCAATTCTTTTTTTCATGTTTATTTAATATAAAATAAGACCAATTATTAATTTATCCTAGACCTTTCATGTACAAAATAATTTCTTGATGTGCAAAAAAGGATATGAATAATTCAACCAAAATTAGACTTTAAAAATCACTTTATGATGTTGGCATGTAACTATTGGTGGTAATTGTACTTTAACTATTAAATAATCTATATGAAACCATTTGATTGTTTGTAATTAAAACTAAAGAGGATGATATAGTGGAAACTACAAATGAACTTGACATTGTTATAATAGAAGACAAAACTATATCTATCACCAAAGTCACACCTAATGGTGTATACAAATTGGATGAGACAAAGTTGACTTGTGAGAACATAGATCCAACTAAACTATAGATTAGTGTATATGTTAGATTTATAGTTGTAGATGGTTGAATTGATAATGATTGATATCTTGCCTAAGTATCCAACTACTAATTATTCTCTACATTCTCTTACTTTGTCTTCTTTTTATATGTAGTTGTATAAGCTATAAAGTCTAACTCCATAACATCAGAATTTATAATAGGGATCTTGAATAGTGTTAGGATATTGTTTATCAATTTAATATGTATTACTAATTAAGTTTTAAAATATTCATCAATAACCTATTTTTTGTTCAAATTTTCCTTAGTAAATGTGATCAAATAAACAACTTTATCACCTATCCCATAATTAGTATTGTCAACTATTATTTTTTTAAAAATTATGTAGAGTATATTTGGGTGTTAAAAATGTTTTATATAAAACTTAACCTAATGATTTTTATATAATTTAGATAATAATATCTCTAAGGAACTCAATTGATTTATTATCTTGTCTTGTCATATGGTTAACCAATTCCTTAATTTAGTTGTGTCATTACATAATATCATTTCTCTCTCTATTTACATAGTCCTAGGATAAACATACATATTTAAGTGAAAGTAAATTAATATCATGATATTTTTTTCTATCACTACCTTGACAATACTATAAAATTTAACATCTAAATTTATCAAGGATTTATTGAATTTAAATATATTACCCAATCATGGATGAGATTATTATCTTGATTTGTGTATTATATAATAAATTAGCTTAATTTTTCACTTTATCTAATATATACTTAATTGATTCCACTATTTTTAGTGATTCAAATATTTTATTTTCTTGATTTATCCCATAGAACATCTTGTTCAGTACTCCACCAATATCATCAACTAATGAGATGGGATCCTCCTTGAATTCTTCATACTCTCTCTATTGATTTTTTCTCATCTTAGTCAAGCTAAAGAGTTCTTATCTTCTAAAATTTATTTTCTTCCACTAACTAGACATATTATTTTTCATAACTCTTTTCAATTTTTTTGAAGTTTCATAAAACTCTACGATTACATTAGGCTATTCAAATATAACCAAATTTTGTCTAGACAATTTCTCTATTTAAAGATATTTTATCTATGGAAATGTCAAAATTATCTCATTCTAAGATGGAATGATAAGGGATGAGGTGGGTTATGGTGGTGGAATTATTTTTGAATGATTAGGTGAATAGGGTGAGCTTGGAGATGTGAGATGTGGAGCTGTAAGGGATGTTGGGTCAACCATACTCTCTCTAGAGACCTTAATTTAAATTGGGGTCTTGGTTATGTATTTGATGAAAAGTGGAGACTCCATTATTGTGACTACATGGAACTTTGTTTCAATATTCATAGCCATTATTATCCCTAATTATGTGGAATCATGATTACATAAAGGATAGGTAGCAAAAATGAACTGAGGTATTAGGTAGTCAAACTTTGGGATTGGAAAAACAAATGATAAATCCTAGGTTTGACTTGGTTGGGTTATGTAAACAATAGTAAAAAAAATAGTATGTGTAATGGCATCCTTTATCAAGGTATATGGATATTTTACCACTTTAAATAATGTGGTACACACTAGAATTATATTAATTAGAGTGACTGAGGTGACAATGGAAGAAACAACTAGAGTAACTAAAAAAATAGTTGGAACAAAAACTAGAATAAATAAAGTAAAAATTGGAAGAAGAGGGGAAATATATTGAGCTATATGAATAAGTAATGGAGGTGATTCCTAAATAAACTTGGATACTAATAGGAATTTATTCCTTAATTATTTTATCATTTCTAGTAAATTTATATCATCTACTCTTCTTGTTGGTGTTTTTGTATTATGAATAGGTTGAGTTACATCTAAAAATACCAAAGTGTGTGTTCATGGGAAATTTTTTAAATATATCATTTGCATTCTATGTTTTCTTATTATAGATGCTCCTGTGAAGATCCATCTTTAGAATATGAATCAATTATATCCAATGTTTCTCCTAGGTACATAAATATGTACTAAGATCTACCTTATAATGTAAACTTTGGAGCTTTCAAGGTAATATGTAGAGTTATCTTGACCTTTTAAATCATTAGATATCCTATTTTAACTTTTACATGAGGATGAAAACATAGTTTGAATCATCACCTATGATGGGTTTGGAGAAGTTATATCAACTTCATGTCTGAATGCCACTATGTTCGTAGGGATGAGAGGAAATACGCCTATATCAAGTTAAGAGGTTTCTTTATCTATAGTTTTTTTGTGAGGATATCTATATAATTATTATTATCTTCATTTATACATTGATCTCTTTTGGATTCTATTTTCTTGAAGGATACTCCATTTTAACCATATATGAATTTTTGATAAAAAGATCATAATGAATCATTTGTGAAATTTACATGGTCATTTTTGTATCTCTCATTCTAGTTTAAACCTTGGTTTAATGTTTATCATTAAAAAAAAATAGTCATGGTGATGTCCTTTATTGCCATAATAAGATTTAAGTCTACCTTAGAAACTTTTTATATGTTGAACTACTACACCTCTAGGATCCTAATATCTTAATTATACCAATTTGAGATGGAAAGAGGCCATGAACCTAAAATACATGGATAATTATTCCCAATATTGAATTTTTTGTCTATCAATGTAAAGAGGTATTTTTTTATAAAACTCTGAACTTGGGTCTTTTTGTAGTTTTTGTCAACACTCTTAGATAACTAGGATTTTTAATATTCAAATATTTTTTCTAAGATTAACCTAGGAAAATATAAGTGTACCAAAATTTTTCCCTATGCCCTAATAATTATGTTATATGGATAGTACAAATAGTCCCCTAGTCACTTAATTCTAATTTCTTCAAATAACCTTGGCATAGGTTGTGCATTGAAAACTCTATAGACCAAATGGTAAGAGGTGTTTGAATTATTTTGGATATGATTCCTATAATTATAAATGTATAACATTTTAATATATGCACATGTCCTTCCATATCTTGATGGTTTCCATGGAGACACACCTAGAGTGGTCATGTAGTGTATATTTCATCTAATAAATAGTTCAATATGTAAAATTTGTCATTTGTTATGTTTTGATCTAGTCTTTGTTATTTAAAATTAAAGATTATAACCTCCCTTAGTGTATGGATGGCCTTGATATCAAGGATTATAGATAATATTGGGACCTATACCTCATTTACCTAATAAATAGAAGAGGCACAAGGAAATATGTTTAAAAACATCATTAAAATAATGACCCCTAGTCTAAGCTATATGATTGGATTAGAATTCAATCTCCTCATTTTGACAAAGTTGTTAGGGTCATCTACTTAGTACTTCAAAGTGTCTATGGAATAATTTTTTTGAACCATTATAAGACTAAGTTTTGGATATATATTGTGTCTAGATTAGGTAATATATAGTAATTCTGAAAGGCTACCCCATATACGAAGTCCATTTTACTTGACTACCACTCTTATGAAAAATATCATTCATGCCCATAACAATAATGAATAAATTATGGAGAACTATATAAAATGGAATACTTTAGGTATAGTTATTTCTTTGTGTATCCCTAATACTTTGATAAAATTATATCATCTCTTTATTCCCCCTATTAGATAGATAAACCATCCTCATCGTTGTATGTTTAAGATAATATTACCTCTTCATAGATAGATGAGTAGTGTGAGAAGATATTGGCCAAAGAACTATAGTCAAATTCAATGGATTTAAATTCCACTGTGGTTATAAAATATAATAGGGATAGAGTATAGATTCTATCTTTAACTACCATTGTAATAATTTGTTGATCTATGTATTTAATTTTTACAAGGCTAAGGAAACTTGAGAGCTCTAAATTTCAATTTGTAGGTTAGGTATTTGAAAATTACATTAAATTAAATTTAGGGAAAATAATGTAGGCTATCATAAGCACAAAATTAATCACAAAAATATCTCATTAATAAGAGTTAATTTTAGTACAAATATCCATGTCAAATATATTTATATTCTAAATTTTATTTTATGACATGTGATTTTACGAGGATTTACTTAACATGTTCTAACTTGTCTAACATTTTAGTATATTGATAAACCCTTTCAAACATAATATGTTTATTAAAATTTATATTTTTTATTATATTTACTAGTCACAATACTATTTAATATTTAATATTTATTTATATTTTAATTTATTAAAAATATATATGTGGTAACTTTCCACTTAGGTCTTCCTTGAAGTACAAATGCATAGGGGTCAAGATATCACTCTTGTTTAATATTATTATTTAATGTGATAGCATGGGACATATGGCTATATGTTTTTTAAATATTTAAGTATGAATTTTAATCAATATTTATATTTTGTCAATGTATGGAACTAAAAGTTGATGATGTATGCATGACACATGGTAGTTGACTATTTTTAGAGGACACATAACATATGTGAGTAGAACATGGATACTAACTATGTAAAGGATGACATGTATTATTTTTTTACTTATTCACATATTCATGGTTACATTGTTTTTCATCATCATCTATTGATCTATGGTGGTATGAGATGACAACACACAGCATGATCTCATGTAATTGCATAGTCATAGGGATTCAAAATTTAGCTTTTCAAGCCAAGGTTTGTGACTTTTTGAGATGATGACAAATGAAACAATAACTATTAATAATTTATTCATATTCATTAGTCACTTATAGCATTTAAAAAAACCTATAGATATATGAGATGAAGACACTTGGCATGATCTCACTCACTTGACTAGTTATGAGTATAAATAGATTTTTACATTTTATTGAATAACTAATAAGGATTAATAGAGAGACACATGTATATATATCATGTAATTAGGTATTCACAAAGTTTGAACATTTATAATTTATAATTTTTTTTCCTTAACCACATATAAAGTACACTTGGAGATGGGTGATGCAAAATAGGGATTTGTTGGGGTACTTATAAGTATGCAAAGAGAAGTCTTTCCCTTTGATGTAGATGTCAAATAAAGAGATATAAATAGTAAATTTAATATGGGTTGATGTATTATTAGATAAAGATGTGAATTAAATTATCTTTGAATTTTTAGTGAATAAATGACACTTGGCAATCTTGAAGCTAATCTATAGAGTAAGTTTCCAACATATATACTACCTAATAACTTGACAATTAAAGGTTTATCTATTATTAGTCAAACAAATAAATTTAAAATAAATCCAATCTTTTGATTAATTTTCTCAATTTTTGTTAGAGACTATTATGAAAAACAAAAGTTTTTATTAAACTTAAGTTTTGGTATGTCTAGCCCTAAGGTCAATTTATGTCTTTATGGGGAAAAAATATAATATTTTCAAGAAAAAATTGGTCTCTATTTAAATTATTTAAAATGGGGTATGTTGTTCACAAACAATGGTGACTTGATGGGGAAATACACCTAAGTATTTGAGAAACCATAATATCTAGTTTAACTACCATAAATAATTTAAAACCATATAATAAATAAATAAACAAATCAAAAAACTAAAAGAGACTTAAACATAATATTTGTCATTTTAAAAATATGGTCCTGAGAAGCACCTATGAGATTAGGTGTCTAGAAGAGATTCATGTGACAATTAGAGGACTTACACCCTCTCATTTTAGGATTGTTTATTAGATAATATAGGGAATGATTTTTAGGTATTAAGATCTATTAAATATCCTAATTGGAATATATCACCCTGAGATGCAACATCACCACTAGAGGCTCAATACCAATTTTCTCACTGACATAAAACCCATATACTACTAGCTAGATTGATTCTAATAGATTGAATTCTAGGATATATTGTGTTTCACTTCAAAATTTATTAAAATGGAAAAGTTTATTTTAAATAACAAAAATAATAAAAGGGGAGAGAGGGTAAGGGAAAAAATGGATATTTCTACATGAATGGAAAAACTAATGCTACAAAGACTAAGAACATGCTAAGATACAATTGTACCACTACATGCTAAGTTTCATGATGGATCAATATCTATTTACATATGGAAAGATTATAAGGTGAAGGATTAAATTATTAATTCAATTATGCATTATATGAATAACTCTAAAAATTTCTATAGTTATTCAAACATTAATATTAACAAATTTATAAAAAAAAAAGTGAAGATCATGGGTATGTGCATAGAGTTGAGGGATAATTTCATGGACATTTCTACTAATATGTAATCTTTATTGTCATAAAACGTATGTTTTATTTACATTTAGGCTTATAACCACCAAACCTATGAATGCATAAGTGTTACTAATAATTCATATTCATTGCAAGGAATGTGTATGCATGATGAGGAATGTGTATGAATTCCTATTTTTTTGCTCAAAAAATTAGTATAACATGTATATTAATCCAATATTTACTTCAAGTTGATATTTACTAAAATAAATATTAAGTATAACTTTAAATTTATATAATAAATTAAGGCCACTCTATATTTGATAGAGTTGGTCTCATAGTTTCATGAATTATGATGTGGAAAAAAAAATTCAAAATCTAATCTAGTTAGTACATAGGCATTTTCAGAGTCTCAAAATTAAACGTAGGGATTTTAGGGAATAATGTTTGTAATTGATGTCCATTTTTGGTAAACATATAGTCATTTTTAAGGTTTTTTTGCCTTATGAATTATTTCCTAGAATTTCTAAGATCCTTAGGTTTGTTATAATTGAAGTTTAAAAACCACTTACTTTGAACTTGATCCAAACTATTGTAATTGGGGTAACATATGTCACATTTATGACCTACACACATAAAATGATCAATTTTTGTTAATTTTACTTACTCATCATCCCTCCCTCATCCATATTAACTTATTAGTCATCCCTAATCATCCTTAATCACTCACTCTTGATTATTCATTATCCCTAATCACACCGTCATTGACCCCTTTTGTCCCTCATCATATATAATCACTCCCTCATCATCCATCATTGACCCTCACTATCCCTCATCATCCCTAATAACTCCATCCTCATCCCTTCTCATCTTTTATCATCCCTAATCAGTCTCTCATTCATCCTCACCATCCATCATCATATTTAATCACTCTATCATTAGATCTCACAATCCCTTATCATCCCTCATTATCCCTAATCACCACTTCATCATCCCTCATCATCAATAATAAATCCCTCCTCATCCATCATCATACCTAATCACTACCTTATTTACACTCACCATTATTAATCATTTATAATCACTCCCTTATTTTCCCTAATCACTCCATCCCTCATCAGCCTTAATCACTCCCTCATTAACCCTCACCATCCCTCACCACCCTTAATCACTCCCTCATTAACCCTCACCATCCCTCATCATCCTTAATCACTCCCTCATCCTCCCTAACCACTCCATTATTTACCCTCACCATAACTCATCAAACCTAATACATCCCTTACCATATCTACTATATCCATCCTTGTCCTTCCTCATTATTAATAATTCTATCTAATACCTTGATGGTGGTACAATATCTTTATTTCTTAACTACTTCTTCTTTATATGTTCTTACTATAGAGGGATTTATGTTAGTTAATAAAGTTAAGTAAGTTCATATTAAAGGTATCACTCTTTATAATATAAATACTTAGTGTTATTAAGGGATTAAAAATTATATTTATCAAGTTTTTTTAGATTTTATATTTTTGATACATATATATTTTGTATTTTTTAAACGTTCATGTAAGTAAAAAATACAAATAAAAGGTTTAATAGTTTCTTGCGATGAATTAGGAAGATAAATGAATATATGAGAATTGAAAGCTTCATTTTAAATTTATAAACATATATCACTTAAAGGAAGATAAGCTAGATATTCTTTTGTTTATATTTATGTACTTAATCTTGGGAATCAATGTATCTTACAAAAATAATTATCCTTAACCTTAGCACTTTGCTATATCTAACTATATGAATAGTAATTATTTTATTTTGTAAGTTATACATGGTTCTATTTTATATTATCCTTGTATTTTTGAATTATAAATTTTAATCACTCCATTTTAGGAACATAATTGGAATAAATACAAGTTAAAACAATTCCAACTATCAAATTATCATGTATAGATCATTCCATATCTTACAAGTCTCATAGTAACTTATAGACTAAAATAATAGTATATCCTAATGAGGATTTATAGGGACCACTTATAAAAATGGTTCAACTACTAGGATGATAAATTTCTAAGAGGGTTATTAGGTCAAAGAGACCTTGAAAGAAGGCTGGAAGATAGGATACACAAGTTGACAAAGGAAAAGTTTATTAGAATAGAATTTCATGCACAATAAATTATTATCAACATTATATATGGTGATATTTATGATATATTTGGTTATGAATTTCCTATATTATTAGTGACATGGTTTTCAAGGCTTAAGCACTATTGTTTTAGAACTTTCATATTGAAAAAATTGTAATGGAACAAAGTGAAGTTGTAAAGGTTATGAAATTTATTATAGGATGGACACATGTACTTAAAAAATATAAACCATGTTTATTGATTGAGGGACAAAATTCAGAGTACAAGAACCACATACTAGTATAAGGAGTTAAATGTGTGGCATGAACCAAGTAAGGAAGGTAATGATTTGGACATGTTTAAATTATTTTGTCTTTGTTATTTCTGGACCAAACACACTATTTAACTTCTTTAATGATGTATATAAAATGATCATATTTAAATAGTTTAATGACGTATGTCAAATGATGATATTTAAATCCTTTAATTATATATATAAAAGGATCATAACAAGGAGTCTAACATCTATCACAAAATATATGCAAGGTTGGTTAGGCACACTATAAAGGATAAATACCTATTATTTAAAAAAAAATACAATATAAAAAAAACTTTAATTCTTATGTATATAAACCATAGGAAAAAACATGGGGGTGATTTTAAGTTGATGGATAATGGATACACACTTCTTTTTATAATTCTTAGGATTACCTATATATTATTTACATTTATTTGGATTTGTTTGGGTCCTTTATATTTAACACCTATGAAAAAATATGGGCCTATTATAAATGATGCAATTCAAAATTTAAGGTCTACCATAGAAAGAGAATCAAGTAAAACCACCATACCACCAAAAATGGGTAGTAAATATGAGGATCGCCAAGCTTTTTGATTTCATAAAACCAATAAATTGCTTTCCATATGAGGATATTTTATGAAAGAAATAATTACATTAAAGGCCTTATTTTTTGATGTCTATTGATTGATTCATAATATCAGAGAGTGTTAAATAATTTTCAAATAATTAGAACAAGTATTCCAAGATTGGAAATTGGTGCTTAATTCATAGCTTAAATATTCAATCCTTTGAAGGGTGTCACACTATGATATCTCTACTTACATAGATTGAGGAAGTGGGTATAAGTTATCTAACACTATAAAAAGGTAAGTAGATACTAGATTATGAACCCAGTGATATGGTCAACACTAAAATTATCTCTACTTCCTCCAAAAATAAATTATATGAATTAAAAAAATTGTTTCATTAAAAAATGTAAATCAATGGTTAACCAATACACTACATCATTTCTAATGGAAGTTTAAAGAATTTAATTTATCTTAAAGAATATTTTCAAAAATTAAAATTAAAATTAAAATTAATGCATCATCCATAACCATATTATAGTTTAGGGTCTAGTGTAGGCCTTGACCAATGGATCACCTACTAGTGTCACTTATTGCACATAACTAAACCTTTTAAATATTCAATCCTTTGTGACATATTATAATTATAGGTATGTGATGTTTTACATGTGTTCAACCATATAGTTACCACTGAAATGTAGTCTATGGAGTAAATCTTTTAAAAAAATTTATATATTGTCATGATATTAAATACCATATATCATAGTTAGTTCATAAAATTTCAATCATTAGTGATAGGAAGTGCAAGAATCTTGTCAATTCTTGTAATAAGTATACTCTTTATGGTAATAAGTAAATCTAATAACATCCTTGTTGAACCATTTCATAGTGTTTTGTATAACAATAACAAAAAAATAATAATTTAACCATAAACTAGATGAATATAAGGATATCTTTCATTCACCTAAATAAGTTCCTACATACTCTATACTAAGAAATACTATTTATTTGATCCCTTAACTACCTATACCTCAAACCTATTTACACAACATATAATTTATATATAATGAATATATTTAGTGGTAGATCCATGAAATCATAGATAATTGACACATAATTCCTAAATTATTATGTTGTAGAAGACCAATTGTACTTACACCAAAGTAGGATGGGACGTGAGGTTCTGAACAAATTTAAAAAGTCTTATCAATATAAAAGTGAATAAATATTATCCCCATATAAATATTAAATCACTTTTTTCCATATCCATGGTGTATAAATATTTTCTAAAATTTATCTTAAGTCTAGGTATCATCATATTCATGTTGAACCTCTACACATTTGGAATATATTCTTAAAAATAGGAAGTATTACTTGAGTATTTGGTTATGCATTTGAGGTTAACTAATGTAGAGAATTAATTAATTGATATGTTTAATGGTATCCTTATTACCTTTAACTATGATATTTTTTAATCTCCCTTGATGACATCCTAAACTTTAGAAAAAATGGGATGATCATCTACACCATATTGAACTAGTGTTTCACATTTTGTAGAAACACTTTTTTATGATAACATGAATAAATGTTAATTTTATGAAATATAAAATATTTGGGATAAATTAAACACACAAGGAATACATGTCTAAAACTGACCAAGATTCATGTCATACAATAATGGCAAACACCAAATAAATTTGCATAGATTCAAATCTTCTCACAATTAAAAAATTATATAGGATATTTTTGTTCAATTTATCTTTTGACCCAAGCTACCAAAGTTGGAACTCAATAAATTTTCATCTAGTCAATTTCAAAAAAAGGATAATTCGATGAAATAAAATTTAGACTCTATTTTGTGTTATTACTTATATTACTTGACTATAGATTTTGATGATCATCCAATTCATTTAGTAATAAAATTAACTATCACAAATGGGTATTGAAAATACAAGTCCTAAAAAATTGTTACTTTTTATTATAATGGATTAAACAACATATGATTGGAATTAAAGATAAATTTAGAGTATATACTTACATTAGATGATGAGGAATGGTTAGGGTAATTGATAGAGTGATGAGGGATGGTGAAGGTCAAAGAGGGAGTGATTAGGGATGATGAGATATGAGGAAATAGTGATTAGGTATTAGGAGGTATAAGGAGGGAGTGATTAAGGATTATAAGGGATGGTGATATCCAATTAAGGAGTGATTAGATATTATTAGTGATAATAAAGGTTAATAAGGGAGTGATTAGGACTAAGGAGGGATGAGGAGGGAGTGATTAGGGATGATGATGTATGAGGAGGAAGTGATTGGGGATAATGACATATGAGGAAGGAGTTATTAGGGATGATGAGGTATGAGGAGGGAGAGATTAAAGATGATGAGAGATAGTGAGGGTTAATTGAGGGGTGATTATAGATGATAAGGGAATGATTAAAGAAAACTAGGGATATTGAGGGTCAATTAGGGAGTTATTTATGATAATAAATAATGATGAGAGAGTGATTAAGGGTGATGAGAGATGATTAGGAAGTGATAAAGAATGAGGGAGGGATGATGAACAATTAAAATACAACAAAGTGGTCATTTGATATGTGCATGTCATCAATGTGACCTATTCTACACCAACCACACCAATTTAGATCAAGTTCAAAGTGAGTGGTTTAAAAAATTCAATTTTGACAAACCTAGGACTCTTATAAATGTCAAGAAGTAATTTAGAGGGCAAAAAAACCTAAAATATGATTGTGTTTGCCAAAAATGGACCTCAATTACAAAGGTTATGCCTTAAAATGCCTATGTTCAATACTTAGACCTTGAAAATTCCTAAGTACTGATGATATTGGATTTTGAAAAACTATTTTCCACCTTGTAATGTGTGCAACTATGATACTAACTCTATCAGTTGTAGAGTGATCCTAATTTCTTATATTTAATAAAATATATTTAAATAATAAGGAATATAAGTGTAACAATATACATTCCAAATTATACTTTTATTCATGTACATTTATTTTATAAATGTCAGCTTCAAGTAAATATTGGCTTCATGTACATGTTCTAGTGATTTTTAATGAAAAACAATATGAATGTGTGCATGCTCTTCATAATGCATACACATTCCTAGTAATGCATACACATTATTCATTATGAATAATCAGTCATCATAACACATACATGTTATAATGTGTAAACATTATAACACATACATGTTATTCAAATTTGAATTCAAAAATCAAGCCTTTTGTTTTAAAAATGGATTGGATTCCCAAGCCATAAGCTCAAACCTGGCAATCTATAGTTGAGTCCAAGAGTTTTGATAGAAACAATAAATTTCAACTTATATCACCAAATACACTATGGATTTAAACCAAAAAAAATCAAAAAATTATTACCATGAAAATGTGAACAATATCCTCATTCCAAATATATGATTTTTATAATTTTTGGACTATTTTAAGGGTTAAAACTATGTTTATATCTAATTATACCTTTTTTAGGCCACTACATGTTGAAAATATGCATGCCTATTCATGTGTATGTAATTTTTATTTCATTGATATAAGTGTAAAAAAAGCTCTATGGTCACAAAATAGGATTAAGTATACACACATTTAAAAAATAAAAATAAAAATAAAAATAATTTTTTTTATGGTACTTAGTGGGTACCACACAACCGACTATCCATATTTTGTTGTCAATTTTCAGGGTCTATTTACTTGTAAAATTAATAAAAAATCATATTCATTGAAACAATTTAAAAAATATATAGGTCAAAAATTAGAAGATATTATATTAATATTAATCAAAGGTTTTAAAATAATATTAAATTATTCTAAAAAATGGTGAGCCACACAACCATCTATCGACACTATTTTCTTCAAAAAAATTGGTGTTCCTCTTCAAAGTTTAGATGTTTTATTAGCATATTATTGTAAATACCTTAGTTTTATGACTAATGTATATTACCTATGCATTTTTTTATATTATTTTTAACCACTTGGGTAAATAGGTTAATTGGTTTGACTGGCCTATCTATTTTACTCTACCTAATGATTATTTTCTCACCAACCTCCTATATTCTCATGTCATTCTTTTATGCCTATTTAATAAGATCCTCAAGTATTGTTCACTATATTGGTTGATTGATTTCTTCATATATTTTTATAAATATAATATGGTATCATATATAATGGTGAAGGAACATTGGGAGGGAGCATGTGGAGCGAGAGAGGATGGACTTGTCAGGGAGGAGCATGAAGCACCCGATTGAGACCTGTGAGAGAAAGAAAATTGAGTTTATTTTTTTTATGACTAGCCAAAAAGCCAAAAAAGTAGATAAAATAAGGATAAGGTATATTAATACCAAGACATAGGGAGGGGAAGTTAAACTAGAATATCTAAGGCCTATTTTTATTCTTTCCCTTCCCCCACATGTTATATGACAATATAAGGTGCCATATGAAAAGCCAATAATTTATTTATTAACTATTTCTCCTATTTCTTGGTGATAAAATTTTCTCTTAGTTGAGAGAAGCTTCTTGGATCTGATGATATTTAATTTGGCTAAGAATTTCATCCAAAATCAACCTTGGATGTTTTGTTGATAGGCCATTTCTTTACAAATATATAGGTGTTTTTATATTGGTGGATTTATTTCATGCAAGTATTTATCCCATGTTTTAATCTATCCAATCAAAAATAATGTGTATTTAATTTAAATTAAAAATTGGAAAAATCAATTTCTTTTTAAAATTTAGAAAAATTTATTTTTTCATAAATATTTTCTTGGAGGAACAAAATTATTTGTGTTACGAGAAAACTATAAAGCCAATTCACTTGAAACATTCACTAGTTTTTGGGTTTTTTTATCTAGATGTTGATGAATAAGTAATTTTTGAAGTCATATTTCCGTATCTCTTGATTTAATTATTTTATCCATTTATTGGTGTTTTCAAAGATGAAATGTTTAAAATTTCCCAAACGGTGATGAGCTTTTTGTTAAAAACAAGAGGCATAGTCCATATTATGATTTGAGTCTGTGAGTAGAAAGAATTTTATCTAAAGTCATTATATTTTTCTAGTACATTCATTTTTTGGAAAAATTAGGTCAAAATGGCTAGTTTACAACACCTCTTTTTGATAAATTCACAAAAAATGACAAGAAAGAATTTTAGTTTATGGAGTCACAAGGTTTTGATGATATGTAAATATTAGAATATTGATCAAATAATAATCAATAAAGAGAAAAATCCTACCAATAATACTTATGACTATGATAAATGTCATTGAGAGGTTCTTATGTTGTTAAAACTATTAGTAGAAGATAATCTAAATTCACAAGTCAAAAATGTGATCGATGCATCAACTGTGTGGACTAATCTTACTTCTAAATATCAAGATTCTAAAGCTAGTACGATGTTACATTTGAATAATTTATTGTTTTCCATTAAGATACAATAAGGTGACTCTATTTCTTATTTTTTAATTACAGATCAAGGACATCAATGCTCAGTTGAAGGCTATACAAATTCCTATTGATGATCTAGATTTGATTGCTCTAGTTATGTAGAATCTTTCACCTTAATTTGAGTCATTTGTGTATTCCTTGCACATGATTTCTAAGACATAGAATTTGGAATTTGAAAAGTTGTCCATATTTCTATTTCATAAGGAGAGATGATAAGAGCAAATTTTTTTTTCTACATCTACTTCTAGATATAGTGAATTATTCATCAAGGGAAAGGGTAACAATTTTATCAAAAGTGATATTTATTCTACATAACCTTCATAAGTAAGTGGTTCCAATAATATATCTAAGTGGAAATGTTTTCATTGTAAGTAAATTGGACACTTTAATAAAGATTACAAGAAAAGATAATAGGATATAGCTAACCCTGGAAAGAAAGATCATAATGTGAATGTAACTAAAGGTGAAGGAGAGCAAACATCTCTAAATTTTGCTTTCATGGCCTTTGATTGGTAATTATGTGATGGATTAAGCTTAGTAATTTGATGTAGGTGTATCTTACCATTATATATGCCATAAGGACTGGAATGTGTATTTTACTTAAAATAATAGTAGTATTAAATTTGTATCTTTGGGAGATGGTAGAACTTACTTGTGAAAGGATATGGTAATGTTTAGATAATATTTAATGGTACTATCCAATATACATTTTAGAATGTTAGGTATGTTATTTATCTGAATAAAAACTCACTTTCAATTATTGAGATTACTATAGCATCTTATTTTGTTGTTAAGTTTTAAGGACAACAATGTTTAGTCACTACAAAATATAATAAGATTATTATAGTTGGGATTGTTGAAAAATTATTTTATAAGCTTGTAGATCCATTGATGACAAAGTAAAGTGTACTTATAGGGGTTAATAACATAGGTTAACTATGACATGAAAGGTTATGTGATTTTGAATTTCTAGTATTTGAATATATTTAGAAAGACTAAAATGGTTAAGGGGATTCCTTATATTCGAGATAGTCATGTATGTATTGGATGCCAGTTGGGGAAGCAAGTTAGACATTCATTCTATGGTGTTAAAGCTTGGAAAGATAAGGGAGTATTATATATGGTTCATGTGGATTTTCAATGTATAATTTAGACACCTATCCTATTGGAGGCCATTATTTTATGTTATTGGTCGATGATTTCTCTAGGAAAAAGTGGGTATAGTTTATAGTGAGGATATTTGATTTATTTTATAACTTCATATCTTATAAATCTATGGTTAAAAAATAGATGGGATGACTAGTGAAATATATTATAATGGATAATGTGGGTGATTTCACCTCATATTTCAAGTATTTTTGTGCCACTGAAGGCATACATAGATAGTATACTACCCTTTACACTCCATAAAATAAAGAGTTTTGGAAATGAAGAATAGGATGGAGATGTACATGGCATGATGTATGGTTCAAAGTAAAAATGTTATGTATAAGTATTAGATAAAAATGATGAAGATAGTAGTGTACATCATAAATAGAAGTCATAAAAAATCATTTAATAATATGACTCCAAAGGAGTATTGGTCAAGTCAAAATCTAAATATAAGTGATTTTATAATTTTCTGTTGTGTAGCTTTTGTAGTTATTCCTCGTGAAAAGAGAAGTAACTTAGATGTGAAGAGCACATCATATATGTTTATTAGATAAAGTGAGTAGTCCAAGGCCTAAAAATTACTTTATTTTTCCATTAAAAAAGTTATGGTAAATAGAGATTTCATAGTAAATGAACATATGCCATACTTTATAAAAATTGGTGTAGTTTTAGCTATTGAGTCATTATTTCCTTCCAATGGTTATATTATAAGTTGTGATGTGAAATTTAATTAGGATTCTAGTTTAGTAATGGAATCACATTCAAGGGAGGGAATTATTTTAGGTCATGTGATATTTCAATAGAACAACCAAAGAATCCAAAGTGGTACTCTAACACAATGGATACACTAAAGGATGGAAACTTGACACAAGTTGTGGAAGGATGAAGATTGATATTAGAAAAGCAACTTGGTAATAGAGGTGAGCATGTTAATTTTTTTTAGCAACTAAATTTTCAAAATAATCTGAGCCTAAATATTTTTTAGAGGCTAAAGGAAAGCTTGAGTGGAAATTAGCCATGGAATTACAATATGATTCCTTGTAGAAACAAGACTTGAGAGCTAACAGATCTTCCTCTAAGAAATAAATCCATTTATTGTAAATGGATTCATAAGGTAAAGTGTAAGGCAAATGGTTCCATAGACAAATATAAATCTAGACTTGTATGTAAAATTTTATGCACAAGAGGAAGTGGTTGACTATGAGGATACTTTTTATCCTACTACTAAGATGGTAACTTTTCATTTGATTTTTGTTATTGCTACTCAATTTGGATGGTAAGTGCACCAAATAGATGCTAAGAGTGCCTTGTTGAATGGCGATCTATAAGATGAGGTCTACATGTCACATCCATATGGGTTTTAGGTACTTGGCAAGGAAAATATTTTATGAAGGTTTATTAAGTCATTATATGTGCTTAAGTAGGATCCTTGAGCTTGGTATATGAAAATATATTCTTACCTTAGGGATTCTACTTTCAAAATGTTTAATTCTAAAGAAACTCTCTATGTAAAGGTGTCTGGTGATGATATATTAATTCTTGCTATATATTTCGATGATATAGCCATGACTAGGATTAGTTCTAGTCTCATTCAATAGATGAAAGCTGACATTTGTTGTACTTTTGACATGACAGACTTAAGACTACTGAAATATTATTTAGGTTCAGATTTCTGGCAAGGTAATTATGTTATATTCATGTCATAAAATAATTATGACAAATCATTTCTTGAAAGGTTTATAATGAAGTATTTTAATCAAAATCACACACTTATGGAAGTTGGAGTTAAAATTTCATTATACACTACTTCACCACTAGTCAATGAAATAGTGTATTGGTAGCTAGTAGGTAGTCTCATATATCTCACTACCAGTAGACTGAATATTTGTTTTGTAGTAAGTTTTATATCTCTCTTCATGTATAAACCATAGGAATTTCATTGGTTATCTATAAAATGGGTATTAATATATGTCAAAGGTACTCTTTACTTTGTCATAATGTATAGGCTATCTATATATTTTAAGCTTTCAAGATATTTTGACTCTAATTACATAGGATCAACTTTAATACAATCTAAAATAAGTTATGTAATCACTATTGATTTAGGATTTTTATCATGACATAAAAAAACATCAAAATATAGTGGAATTATCCTTGATCTAATTAGAGTATAAAGTTGTGGTCAGTGTAGGTTTTGAAACTATGTGGTTAAAAAAAATCTTGGAGGATATTTAGTTTCAGTCATCAAAGTCTAATCCAAATTTTTGTGACAATTACAGTGTTCTAAATATGTTGAATAATCTATTATTCCATGCCAATACCAAAGGCATTAAGGTTCACTATCATTACATCTAATAGTTGGTTACAAATAAAGACATTAGTCACTTCTACTACCCCACTGTTGAGCAACTAGCTGATATAATGACCAAACCACTTGGTTCATACAAGTTCATAAAATTAAGGGATAAAATTGGTTTTGTTTTTATTTTATTAATTAAGGGAGGGTTTTATCATATTATTTTAAATACATTAGGTTTATGACTAAGTTATATTACCTATACATTTAGTTATAACGATTTTAACCACTTGGGTAAAAAGGTTAATTAGTTTGATAGGCCTAACTATTTTATGCTATCCAATGATTATTTTTCACCCACCTCTTTATTATCAACTGGTTTTTTTATGCCTATTGAATAATCTCATCAAGTAGTGTTTATTATGTTGGTTCATTGATTTCTTCATCTCTTTTGATAAAACTAATATGTTTAACCTAATTATACTTAACCATTTTTTTTAAAAAATAGTGTTTTGGAAACTAGACTCTAAATTCTAAAATTCATGTTCCTATACCATCCTAAAATTTTGATTTTATCCATATCAAATTATCTATATAAGTTTAGATTTCTAAAATTTTAGGAAAATCATGTCCATGGGTAGTTCCATTTTTGTCCCCAAACTTTGAGCACTTACCCTCATCAAGAAATCTATTAGAATAGCTAAACATAATCATAGTTAACACATAAACCCTATAAAAATATATGAATAACTATCTTATAATATTCTAATTGAGCCATTTAAATTAAAAATAAAGTGAAAGACTCCATGAAACTAGATGCATTTAAATTAAAAAACCAAATTCTCATTAATATGACTATGTTTGTTTACAATAAGTTGACCCTCTCAAAATATTGGTCAATGAGATTTAGATATATAATATTTAGGATTTAAATCTCTTATAGCATACCATTATAAAAAATTATGGTGAGATTATTGTACTCATTGTCTATGTGAGAAATTTTCTCTAAGTATTCTTGAGTGTACTAGAGGTGTTCTTTAATTATATATAGGAATCTAGTCACCTCTTCAAGAGTAATAAATAGTTGTACAAGGACATTTTAAACTCAACCAATCATCTCCATTAAGAAACTACTCCTCACCTATGATATGAGTGCTTTAACTTTCTCCCTCATGTCTTCCATGAGCTTCTTGTCTAGTTCATTAATAATCTAGAGTAACAGTACAAGGTCTTAAGAAACTTTATCCTCCACATTATATGTCCTTATTTTAGTGAGTGAGAACAAATAATGCTCAATCCTCCACTCCACTAGGTGTCCTTCCCAAGTGATCCTCTATGTAATAACTCTTTCATGGTCCCAATTTCCATATTAAGATCCAATTGTACCTCTAGGTCACCCTGATATACCATTTCTAATCTATGTGCTTTGATAAGTGATAGTATCCTAACCCAACATAGGCTTATAATAAATCCAAAGGTGGTATAATAAGATGAAGGTGGGATGGTAAAGGTAGAGATATATGGTAGATGATTGGGTGGAAGAGGAATGGATTGAGTGAAGGGAATGAAGGAAGAATGAGAGGAGGAGGAAGGGGAATGAGAGATAAATGAACAAAGATGAAAGGGGATCTCTATGGGAACAATTGGGCATGGTATTAGTTGATGGTCATGTTAATATATAGACTAGTGTCACCTATGATTTGGGTATTTAATAAGAATGAGGAAATTAAATGGTTAAAGATGAATCCTTGGGGTCTCAAAGTGATAGAAAAGGAGGACTAGGAAAGAATGGGAGGGGCAAGATGAATATAAGGCTAAGATGGATCTACTCTTTTCCTTTTCCTAGATATTTTTCTTGGATGAACTAGAGCTATAGTTATGGTTAAAGGTACCATGGTGGAAACTAGAATATAATTTGGGGACATAGTGAAATTTACCTTCTCATTCTTCTATAGCATTTTGCTCAGATAAACCCATTTAATAATAATTTATGGACTTGTGGTGGAGTAATCATAGATGTTGTGAATCTAGGAACCACTTGAACTATGCATAATGTTGTACTTGTCATTGAGGTGTCATCCATCATGGTAGTTAAGATGAGGACATTGTGATGTTTCCACATTGGAGGAGTAGCCAATGGAATTATGGACATGGAATCCACAATGCATGTTGGCACTATGAAGCTAGGAGCCACCAAGATATGAGCTCTCCTCATAGTTTTAAAATTTTACTGAGATGAACTAAATATTAGGTGATGAGGGCCATATAATCAAAATTATTGAAGAGAAAATATGGGCCATGAGGACTATTTTGAATGGAATGGGTTGACCATAAGTTATTTGGGAAGCAAGGATGTTGAACATGGATAAAGCTATGGGTACTTGATTTAATTGGGAGTAGGAGTAACAAAGCTAAAGATATGTCTTATTAGATTAGGCCTAATAAGATAAGGAATCTTATGGGTGGTATCATGGGTTGTTTAGGGATGGTGGTAGTGGGGGATGAAATATCTAGTGGTGCCTATTTTTGTCCCATAATAGCCTTGCTTTAGGGATTCTATAAATGTCTAGGTGTAACACTTACAAGGCCTACATTTGAATGACCTATGAAAGTGTAGGTGGTAGCTCTAGATTTAATATTAAGGGAGGTGAAATCTTACAAGGTGAAGGCATTAGGACCCATTATATTAACCTTATATAAATGTGGGGTGTATTTTCTTACATGTATTCTCTTAGGTAAATTGGAATGGACCCTAGGGATTTTTATAATGGAGGTGACTTCATTGATGGAGCTTATTAATGTGTTAAAGGCCTTCCCTCAATGACCAATTTATATTGAAACTACTTTCCTTTTTTATTCACTGCTTAAACCCACACTAATACTTTAGCATTACTAGATAGATTGAGATGAATATCATCTTATTCATGAGTCTCATAGTGATATGTGATATTAACTTGTGCCACATACCTCACCATATGGGTGTTGATAATCTTATGGAGATCCCACTTTATATGTTTGGCTCTTCCCAAGGTGTATAAATTCCTATGTTGTGCCATCTTTCATAACAAAGGTAGATGATTTTATTTGTGATGGTGAATGAATATTGAGAAGTTAAGTCATGCCTTCTACCATTAATCAAGATAGTAACCTATGACACCCTCAACCAATTGATAAGCAATATTTTTCTCTCTAAGGTGATATAGGACTTGATAAGCTAAGATGAGAAGGGTTGCTTGAATTCCATTCACCCAAACAATGGTGTGATATCTATGGTACTAGTAAGATCCTATGGGTATGAACATCCTTCTTATTTCATTCAATAATCATGACATGTGTTTCTCATTAATGGTCATGTAGACCATGGGGTATAAAGACTCATAAATATCTTATATGTGGTTCTTAAGATGGTGTGCATATAGATTATATAAATACACATGAACCATAGAGTTAGAAGGTCCCATGGAGGGAATACATAATGTTTGAGTGTGAGGTTGGCATAGATTGTCTACATAATATAACTCAACATATATAAATTTTCACCCCTTCAGCCTCACTAACACCATTTACTAGGTTAAAGTTGCTAAAAAATCTGAGGTCTATGACTCCCTTTCATTAGAGGATGATTCTCAGTAGAGGCACCTAGAGTATGTTCACATGTATGATACCTTTTCTCCAAATAAATGATTCAAGAGCATCTCAATATGAACTCCTTCCAAAAAATTTTGAATGGCATAAGCATTTATTTCCTCCTTTTTAGTCCATTCATGTATATCAATAGCTCAATATTATAGAACCCCATATATTTCATGTGTGTTAGTCTACGTGTCTATGACATTTTGGTCGTACACCAAGGTGAACTCTAGGAGATTATAATACTTCTTAAAATCAACCCCATAGATATTTTCAATTATATTTGAGGACCTCATAGAGTATACCAATTTGTTAGTTTCATCATGTATTTACACAAACTTACGCATGTTATTAAAAACATCAACACATGGAAACACTAATAGGTTGGTAGTGGATTTGTGCAATCCTAATTATATCAAGGTAAAAAACTCATCAAGGAAATGGGTTTCATCCTCATCATCATCTGAGGTGGGATTCTACAAATATTCAATTTCCTTAAACACTTTGTTTTAATGTTCAAAATGGGTTAATTCTAATGAGAAGGTGATATTTATATATTTGGGCTAGGGTATAGGGTTGGAAAATGATGGTCCATAGTTTGGAATTAGGATCTTCTTAGCATGAAATTTTGAGTCCAAGGGAAGCATTGAGAGCTTGATAAGGTGTTGAAGTGAAGTATTCATGGGACTTAGGAGTGGTAATGGTAAATTAGACTGCATTGTAGAATTATAAGGATATACAAAGATATTCTATATATCCCATTTTACTACTTTCATGTCTAAATGGTTGTTAAAATGATTCCTTGCAAACAATAAAAATTAATCCTAGCAACCATTAAAACACTTTGATTAATTTACACACATCATGTGTAATTCCTAAATCACATCAATATATTCCTAAATAGGGAATTATCCTATATTCAATCATCACCTTATTATAATTATTCTCCTATCAAGTTACAACCTAGTAATTGAAGTTTTTTCAACCACTAGGATAAGACAACCTTGTACAAATTTTAGAAATGACAATTAACCTAATCAAAGGTGCTTAATTCATTAAACCCATTTAAATGAATATTCAAAATGTCCATAGATAATTAGTGAATTTGTATTTTCATTAATTCATAAAATATAAATTGATGACATCATCATGACATCAAAAAAATATCATAAATGGTGCCATCATGTATGAAATCATCCTAAAAGTTGTCAAACACTCAACTTTCAAATATTAAACAAATATTTGGATTTGAAAACCATGATTATTAATTACAAAATTTAAGGGCTTGAGCTTCCAAAATTGAATTAATCATTGGCCACACATCTTGATATCAATATGGATTGTCACAGTTGATTTTCAACATTTATAGAAAAGTTATAAATATATGAGCTATGTACATAGAATTTAAGCTTGAATTTTGTAATGTTATCATGTAGAAATAACTTTAAACAAGCTTCAGTTGTGCAATATTATTATGCAAAAATAATGCTAAAGAATATTCACTCATTCCCCTAAATTGACAAATCAAGAAACCATAGACACTGGTGAACTAAGAGATGATAGAGGTGCATGTTAAATTACATTGACAAAGACTTGGAACCCCAAATCTAGGCATAAGAATGTCTATTTACCATTTTTGAAGAAGAGCCACTAGTTGGAAGGTATTGTTTATCTTACTTTAGTAATTAGTTTATTGATTTCATTAACATCTCCCCTCAAGGGAATAGGCTTATAACATTATGATCTTTATTATTATTATTCTTTTTATTTATTAACACATGAACTAACTTATTTTTAAGCATATTCTACATTTTGGCATGCACAGTGAGATCATGCATCTCACAAACCCCTTTAGTGTCCATTTTATCCTTCTAATTACACATTCAGAACATCTTTTAATGATATTTTAATCCTTTTATTCTAATCTTCACATTTTATAGATTTTAGTAAAAATGGCAAGGTTGCTCTAAACATCAATGATATTGAAGTGAAAATGGTGAGGCCACTAGGCTGCAAAATGACTAATATTTTAAGGATTGTTTGGGGTCATCCATATTCCATTTTTGATAATTATTTACTTAAAACAATATGATTCCTCCTAATTTTTCATATTATGTGATTATTTTTGCTTCATGTTGCACATATTTAACATGTTTTTAATAAAACAATAGTTTCATGATGATAATAGAGGATTCAATTTGTTAAATAGTGATATTATGATCAAAATAATGAATTCAAGCTAGATAGAAATTTTATTCTAAATGGGGAAGTTTCAAAAAAAATGGTGAGGTCATAATGCAAATAGTGAAGTCACTCTATCAAATGGAAAAGTTGCCATGCTAAATGGCAAAGTCACCATGCATATCAATGAGGTCACTAGGCTAAGAAGTGACCAACTTATGGAGGCTTATTTAGGGTCATCCAGACTCTATTTTTGATGTTTGTCTTAAAACCATGTGTTTATTCATGAGTTTTAAGATTATGAAAAAAAAAATTCCTTAAAATTGCATATCTTTTACAAAAGATAATATACAATCTTGTTAATTTTTTTGCCAATCTAACTTGTTTTTCATAGGTTTCACTTCCCAAAGAACATGGTTGAAACTCCTAACTTATTGGTTACAATTTTTGCTAGCTGAAGAGTGGTGATTTTTACAAATGAAAACAAAGGCAAGGGGATAAATTTAACTTCACATTTCACTTAGTTATTTAAAATGAACAAAAATCCTACACTAAGTAATCTTAAGATCTTTCTTTCTTGTTTTTTTTTTTTTTTTCTGTTGTGTGTTTTTTTTCCAAACCATACTTACAGTGCATGTTCACCTCCCATCCCCTTTAGGGAACTTAGGTGACCAAGAATTCTTCATTCATTAATTTTTCACTTATTCCAAACATAGAAGGAATTTCTCAAAGGCACTTCCTAATATCCAAGTAACTTGGGTGATCCCACCAAAGCAACCTTTAAAGTCCTATATTTATTTCTAGCATCTTGGCTTATGGGTAGGAATTCATTGCCTCCCCATGAGTTATTTAAGGAAGTGTTGATGTATAATTCATCTCCAATAATTATTTTAGTATCACTTTATGGTGGGGTATACAAATTTAGATGGTGAATCATAGGGATGTTAATTTGAGAAATTAAACTAAGTCGTTTATCAACTATTACCCTTAGAATAATGGCCTAATTTTTACATCACACTACAAAAAAAAATGATATATTTTATGGTTTTAAAAAGGATAAGACCTTTTGAAAACAAGGCTATTGTTTTGGATCCACATGATATGTTATGCCCTAGTGTTAACCACACATATGGGACCATCTAGATTGATCAAAACTTATGGTTTTTAAACACCCCATTTACCATGGAGTAAAATTGGTATAGGGAAAGTAGCATAAAGTTCCATGTGACCATATTATTTCTTGAGAGAAGATGGGGTGTAAACAACCCTAATTTTCATGTACCTTTAATTTTTGGATCAACAACCTAATTCCTCTAAAAAAGGAGTATATCAAAGGAATCCAATGTTATAAAGAAACATTGTTAGTTTTTAGCATAAGAACATGTATTTGCATGTTTCTTATTTGTTTTGCATTATGAGTCTAAATAAATTTTGTAAACCTCTCAAAAATTACCTTCAATTGGGATTAAATAATTTACTTTTGTATTTAGACTATTTTATTGATTGATTGTGTTAAAATTTCATCTTGTTAACACTCAAGTCTAAAATCACTTTTTTGTTTGAACCAAGTCAAAACCACAAAATCATGTTCAAACATGTAGCCTATTGCACACTTCCATTATGAGGTGTTATTTTACCCAATTTTCAAGAAATATTTACTTCATATTATTGTTGTGTTGATTAATGATACCATTATGTTGTTTTCATATTACCATTGTGCAGTCCAATTAAAAAACATTCAAATCAGGTCCATTAGGACCCAAATCTAGTTTAAAATAAATTTTTCAAATCAAGGTTCATTTTTGAACATTCATACCTTTTGTGAACCAATTCATGCCAAATCAAGGTTTCATTTTTGAACCCACATATTTATTACAAGCCAAGTCAATCCAAGTTAGGTATATTATAAACTATATGTCAAACCATTTTATTTTGATCAAGTTCATTTTGAACCACATGCCATACTATTCCATATCTAATCAAGGTTATTTTTTGAACCCACATACCAATCATGAGCTTAACAAAGACAAACCAAGGTTCATCTTCGACCCACATGCTTATTACTAGACCATCTCAATACTAAATTAGTGGTTTATTTTGAACACACATACCACATTCCATTTCACTTGACCAATACCACCCTTTTTTGGGGCATATTTTTTAGACCAATACCACCTTTTATGGGGTGTAAATTTTCTAGACTAATATCTCCCTCTTTGGGGCTAATTTTTAATTACTAAACTAAACCATATCGATTATCATATGTAGACCCCATCATCCTCATTTGGATTTCACTATCAACCATGATTTATCATGATCAAAGGTTACCATTCAAATCTTTCCTCCTTTGTCCTATGTTATCAACCAGGCTTAGCCACACCTAAAGGTTACCATTCCATGTCCTCCTCTTTTAGCCTACATTAAAAGTCAATATCCACATAACTCAAAGGTTATCATTCTAGGCTCTCCTCCTTTGGCTTAAATTAGTAATCAATCTCTATAATACCCAAAGGTTACCATTATACACCCTATTCCTTTGGTCTACATTAGTAATCAAGATCCATAGTGCCCATAAGTTTTAATTCTTGTACCTCCCATTTTTTGTTATGGTAACCAAACTTCACTGCATCCAAAGATTATAATTTTAGGCCCTTCCAAATATGATATCTCATTATCCCAACAAGGTTACGTAATTGTGACTAGGCATGTTAAAGCTACTATCATGGGCCCATCATCAGTATCTATTGAACCCATCATTGAAGAAGTTCAATTTGGTGAGTCACTATTTATTGATCCCTTCTTCAATAATCTAATTTTTAGTAATCTCAATATTGAACCACAAGCAATTATTCATCCATTAACAACTATCCCCCACTTTAGAGAATCCAATCTATTCTTTAAGCCATAATATAGCTAATCATTAACTCTCCAATATCCATCATTCAAGGACCAAAATGTGTTTGAAATTGATATTTTTTAACCAAGTGTAAACCAAGGCCAAGAAAATAAACCCATCTATGATGTTTTTGTTAAAACACCTACTTATGACAAGTTCACCTACAATGAATCACCCTTTGATCATTGCCATATTTTTAAGGATCCTCACTTTGACAAGCCAGTCTATGTGGATTTTCTTATTGACCCTTTCACTTTGGTTGAGGAGTCTCACTTTGAAAAGCCATTCTTTATTGAGTTTCCCCAAAATGACTATAACTACCTTTGGGAAAATCATTATCTTGACCACTATCCTATTTTTAAGGATCCTCATTTTTATGATCCAAATTCTATGGAATCTTTCTTAGTTGAACCTATTTATAAAGAACCCATTATGCCATCATAGGCCATTATTTATCTAATACCAAAAATTTAAATAAGATCTTTCCCACAACACCAGATGCAAAATCAACATCAAAGATAGGTTCTATTCTTGAATTGATAATAGAGTTAGCATTAAGAGTAGAATCAACATCAGTCTCAACATTGGATTTACAATCCTTTGATTTGTAAACCACTTCAAAACTAGAATACATTTGAGGTTGTTATAACATTGGTTACACATGCCTTGTAGATCAATTTTACTATATTTGTGATCCTTCCATGATTTTTGAGGATGATTACTTCAACATTAACATAAGTTATCCTAGTATTTTATACATGGATTGTGTTACCTTTCATCATTCTATTAACACCACCCAACATAGATATTATATTGACATTCTACCTCCCACAAGTGTCAATTAGACTGATAGAATCACACTTTATTGAATCTAATTTATGGTGACATATGAAGTGTAATATAAGAGGGGGATTAAGGCCACATTCATACATAATAAGAAAAATATCCTAGTGAAAATTTTTGGAGGCACTAGGGGACAATCAAATTATAAAATCAGCATCTTTTAATGAAACCTTATTTGAGGTGCTAGAAGAAAATCAAAGTCAAAATTCAATATTAATTAGTGAAACCTTCCTAGAAGCACTATGGGAAAATCAAGAAAACTTTATTGGTGCAACCCTATTTGGGGTGTCAATAGCTAAGCACAACAGTCCTTCATTACTTGGTGAAAACATTATTGAAGATGATATTGGTACACTAATAATCTACAACATAATCATATTTTTGCCATCGTTTAGGCCTCAAATATAAAACAATATTATGGTCCTATCAAGATCATGTGAAAACATCTTTGGCCCCACCATAACCAAAATTGTGTTAAATATAGAATCAACAATATTGTGTGTGACTAAAATTATCAATCTTCATTTGTTACCCAATAATTATACATTCCATTATGAACAAATATTCTATTGATAACTCAGACCATTTATCATATTCCTTAATTATTTACCCTTATCGGCCTCACTTTTTTTTTATAGAGGCTACAAAGACATCTTGTCTCGAAGATCAAAGGAAATAGAATCAATGACCAACTAAGATCACAACAACATTACTAGAATCAAAATTAGTAATTGGTTCTTGACATAGTAGCTATTCAAAAGGGGTATAGGATATTAACTTTAATGATTGACTTTTCTTGTTGTGTGATGTGTTTATCAAGATGTTCATCTTCACATTAATAAGAATAACATAACCTTTTACCTCACCTTTTCCATTTTCCATTTACCTTGTCTTTCCATTTGCATTACCCTTTGCCTCACTTTATCATCCCTTTTTACCTTGCCATACATTTGAACTACATTAAATTGAGGTCCTTTAGGACATTATAGGTAGTTCTCAATTTATATTGAGGGCATCTTTGTCACCCCTTTGCCATGCCCTCACGTTTTTATGAGAAACATAAGCCATTCTTTCATAATTTAGTGAGAAACCTAAGCCACACTCTCATTATTTTGTGAGTAACCTAAGCCACACTCCCATTATTTTGTGATCAATTTGATCCAATTCTCTCACCATTTTGTGAGTCACCATAGTTTCATTATTCATTTCAAATAGATACATTACTAAACCCTAGGTTTAATCCATGCTCTTGCCATTTTTGTAATTTGAACCAGTTAATATCTTGACATTATTGATTGAGTTGATATACCTTAGAAAATTCTAAAAACATTTGAAAAGATCTAAAAAATCACAAAAATCAAATAATCATTAAAATTAGATTAGAATTTCCATGCAAGATATAAAGTCATAAAAAAATTTGGTTTGGGCCATCTTGTTGAGGTCCACATAGACTATGTAGGGAATACTTGGATACATTGGGTATCTTGGGTTACCTCAGTCACACCTTACTTTCTTTTTTGACCACATATTTGCCTTAAAGATTCTTGGACTCTTTTACTATTTCATAAGTGACCACTTATCCTTTAGTTTGCTCATCGTTATTAGCCTTAGATTTATGATCTCAGCATTTTATGTTCATTATTTATTCAAATTAGATGCATTATAACACCCTTGTATTTCTCATGCTCTCATTATTTATACTTATGATGCATAATTTCATTTTCCAAAGTAAACACCAAGTGATCCAAGTCTAAATGTCAATGTGTCACTAAAAAACATCTGTGAAAGCATTATCTTACATTTTTACTACCTAAAAAGGACATCATAAAAATAATTAGACACTAGACCATCTTTATTCTATTATTCATTCCTCATTCCATTTTCTCTCAGTTATGGGAGAACTACATTGGCCTAATATCTATCTGGACTATGTAGGTAACATGTTGATACATGATGTATATCATGTTAGCTTGACCATATTTATCATTTTTATTCATGTCTATATTATTTTGATGAAATATAATCATTCTTCAATCCTTATGCCATCCTCGTATCCCTAGCATTCCATCTCTTTCATCTCTTTGTGAATCATTGTATGCTTGGTTGTTTGTGGATTCTTCATTTTTAGAAATATCATTAGACAATCACACCTACATTTTTCCCTAATCATTTTTTAATTATGAAATAGTTTATATTCTTGTCCTATGATTTTTAATCTAACCTACTAGGGAACAATATTTTAAATATCACCAATCTAATCAACCCTACTAGGTCAAAATCAATTATCAATGGTCAAATTAGCCTTCCTAGGTAAAATAAAGCTATCAACTGATCAAATCCATTTTTTTGGGGTAAATTATTAATTAATTAACCTCCTTTATCTCAAGCAATGCTCTCATTTTTTTTCTAATTCCAATTCTTGTAGATTTTACCCTGATTGTGTCAATTCAAAGTATGCAAATTATTTTGGGATCGATCATTCCCTAATCCCATAACTTTCACCCTCTTTTGGGTATGTCAAAGTGTTCTAATTCTATTTTGGGATGCATTCTTCCCACTTACCCCTACCTTGGGGCCCATTATATTATATTGTATTTTGATAATTTAAAATCAATGTGTGAAAGCATTAGCTCATATGGATTTTATCTCATCCATGGGTTAATTTCACTCTTTGTCTTTTTTCAAGATTCCATTCCTCTATTTCATCCCTACATGCCCTCTCAAGGGGGAATTATGGGTTACTAGTTATTTCTTAAATCATTACCTTCCAAAATTTTAATGAATTTTTCATTCTTTGAAAAGTAGTTACTTCATCTAGTGTCTTTCAATGGGTTATGAAATAGGGGAGAATGTAGACACCCCATTTTTATCACTTTCATGTATAATTGGTTATCAAAATGACTTCTTGAAAATAATACAAATTAAGCCTAGAAACCATTGAAACACTCTGATTCATTTTCACACATAATGTATAATTCTTGATTCATATCAATATGTTCCTAAGGAGGGAATTATCCTGTATACAATCATCACCTTCTTCTAATTCTTCTCAATTCAAGTTGTGACCTAAAAATTGACATTTTTTCAACCACTTATATAAGAAAACGTTATCAATATTTATATAAATAGTAAGTAACTTGATCATAGGTGATTAATTGGTTAAACCCATTTAAATGCATAGTCAAAGTATCCATGGCTAATTAGTGAATTTAAATTTTTATAAATTCATAAAATGTATATTGATGACATCATCATGAAATCACAAAAATATATGAAATGGTGACATCATGTATGACTTTGTTAGTGTAAATTTTTATTTTTCCCTATTATTTAATTAGGGAAATTATATATTTGTGCATACATGGAGTTTTCATACATTCATGGGATAGGCTAGCTTATGTGGAGATGTGTGTCATAGATGTGCCATAGGTGTCATAATAATGTCATAAGTAACTCTTTTGACCAGCTATTCTAGGTATGGGAGTTACTTCTCTATTCTTAACACCCTGTCACCACCTTTCATGGAGGAGTTACAGTCTATTCTTGGGGTGCCTTGACAAGCTTTTATGGAGGAGTTACTTACGTGTTCTCCTATATGTATTCTTCACTTTAGCCATCTTATGTTAATGGAATATTGGATTTTCTCCAAATTGTCTATGTAATTGTCTCTTGTTTGATTTCATTTACTTTATCATTTTGTGGTATTCACTTGCTTCATCTTGTGCAACCACGACTCATGCATCCCCATTATTCTAACCTTGGCAAATCCTCCGATATGGTATTAGAGCCACCCCAGTAACTGGTTGTTTATTTTTACTTTGCTTTCTTAATAGTTTTTTTGTTTAACTCAGTTGTAGTTGAGAGTTTTGGTAGATTTTCTTGAAAACTCATGCAAATACATACGAAAACCTGTTAAAAAATTTTACTTCTATTGAGTTTCATTCAGATCTACCCTTTAGATATCTACATTGAAATTTGTTGAGACATCTTGTATAGATCTATTGTGGCATTGTGAACTCTAGCAAGGAAATTTGTGAAAAAGTCAATGCTTGGCATCATATTCTGACATAATGCATTGAGTTTTACTGCTCTTTTTTATTTTTTGATCTGTAGAATATAAAGGAGCATTTGATTAATGTGTTGGAATAGAAAGGTAGACTTAGTTTTGCTACATATTTTCTCTAAATGGAACTGCTGGGCATTGGACTTTGAGAGAACTAAGATCTTCCAGCTGCACTTGGTGTTGGATCTACTCATTTGAGTAGCTTAGCATCATTTTCCTGCACTTGGCATCCACCTATCACTGCATTTGATTTGTCTCTACTGTGTTGAAACTTGATACTATGATCTTGGCATTGGAAAGAGAATCTAAGCCTGTAAAACCCTACTTCCATTTGCATAGCTTGCTTGTGTGATTGCTTCCAGGAATTTTTGCCAGAACTACTATTTTTTTGAAAATGGCACACTTTTTCCTTGTTTGGAATCCCATGTGGGCCCTTAAATACTTGGCAATCCATTAAATTTTATCTTTTACTTTAATTTTTTAGTTAAAATTGACTTGTCCAAAAAAAATCAATTAATTTGATTGAGTATTGAGTATTTTAGACATTTTTTAAGTTTTGATAATTTGGGGGTTTAAATTTAAACTTGTATCTTCACCTGTCAAAGATGAAGGGTGAGGCCCAAGTTGGCATGAGGCCAATTACCCCTCACAAATACCTCCTTTGGATTCCCCACTTTGTGCTGAGTCTAATGAGTGGTTGGAAGGTCACTTTCTCTCTCAAAATAGGCATTTTTAAAATGTTTTAGTGCTATTTTTTTTGTAAAAACACTAGTTTATGGGAAATTGAATCTTTAATATCTTGCAAATAGTAGCTTAGATTTGGGTACCATTTTTTGCAAAAGTGTTTTTATTTCAATTATTCATAGCATAGGCTTGTTATTTATTAAAAATGCACTAGTTTATAAAGTGCCTAAAATTTGGGTCTCTCGAGATGCATTTTTGGCTGAGTCCGACGTCTTGTTTGCTTAAAGTCTTGCAATGATTTCTCTAAGATGCATTCTCAATTGAGACCAATGTCTTTTGAGCATGCACTTGCATATTTAGGGGGGCTCAACATTAGGGGGGGTGTGATTACTTTTCAGCACTTGCAATCTTTGCTTTCATTCTCCTTTCTGCATAATTTCACAACTTACAATCAACACAACTTCACCTAAATTTTGCTTAACATGGATTATTTTTAGATTAAAATCCTAACATCCTTTAACTATCATGAATGGAATGTTAAACTTTTAATCATTCTTAGAAGTAAAGGGTTATATAGGATCACCATGGGTACTGAAGTAGAACCCATCACTGATGTTGAAAAGGTCAAGTGGTATAACCGTAGTGATGAAGCCTATGGATTATTGAGATTTTCCATGTATCCAAAACTTATCTTCCATTTAAAAACCTCCAAGACTCCCAAAGACATATGGGACACCCCAAAAACCTTATTTGGGAAACTTGATGAGATGAGAGGTCATGAGCTCAAAAATGAACCCATAAGTCTAAGTCCTAGCAACTTTGACACCCTATAGGACTTCTTCACTAAGTTTAAGGCCCTTAGATTGAAATTTAAAGAATATGGGATAGAGAAAAAACATGACCAACTCATCCTTTCTATTCTCACAAAGTTAGGTCCAAGCTATTTAGTCTTTGTCTCCACTTTCCATGCCATAAAAAGTGCCCTTGGCGCTACATGGAAAATGCTTTCTTTGGATTCATTCATTGCCAACTTGACTAGGGAGCAAGTTAAACTAATACAAATGGGCACAATGAATTCTACTCAACCCCAAGCTTTGATAGCTAGAAATGGTAAGGATAAGACTTCAACAAAGGAAAAGAAGACAAAAAACAAGGACCAGGAGAAGAAGAAAGAAAACAACAATCCTGCCAAAAACAACACTGAGTCTTCCTCTTCTAATGCTAAACCTAAGAAGGATAAGGTTAAGTGTGCCTATTGTAAGAAGATAGGGCATGATGAACATAAATGCATGAAGAAACAAATAGATCACCTAACTCATCTTCTAGAGAAGCACCCTTGTAGTAACTATAGCTTTTAAAACATCATGGGTCATTGATTCGGGTGCTTCTCACCACATGGGCTCTTCACTAGTTAAGTTTTCATCTTTAGAGTCTTGTAGAATGACTTTAATTAGTTTGGGTGATGACACATCAATTTTTGTTGTAGGGAGAGGGTCAGTTGAAATTAAAGGAGGAACATTCAATAATGTTCTAAGTGTTCCTTCTCTTTTAACCAATCTCTTATTAGTGTACCAAATCACTCACATTGGTCAAGGCATGAGATTTGATTTTTCACCAAATTCAGTGGCTATCAAGGAGTTGCATAGTGATACTATAGTGGTAGTGGGTAGGGTAGATTACTAAGCAACGTTATACACCTTCTCACATTTTACACCTAATTCTTCTCCAATAGCATTCCTGACTCATTCAAATGGAGTTAGAAAATTATGGCATGAGTGGTTTGGCCACCTCAACTATTGCTACCTTGAAAAACTTTACAAAAATGACATGGTCATTGGCTTGCCTCGTGTCCAATTCTCAAAAGGACTTTGTGAGGGGTGCTCCCTTGGGAAGCATCTCGAAGCAAAATTTGACAAAGGCAAAGCTTGGAGGGCTTCACAACCTTTGGAGTTAGTCCAAAGTGATGTATCAGGACCCTTTCCCAAACCATATTTCATAAGGGCCAAGTACATCCTCACTTTCATTCATGATTTCTCTAGGTACACTTGGATATATTTTCTCAAACAAAAGTCTGAAGTGTTTGAAAATTTTCTAGACTTCAAGGCTCTTGTTGAGAAATAGAGTGAGAAATCCATCAAGGTTCTTCAAACTAATAATGGAGGGGAGTATGTAAGTAATAGCTTTAAGTAGTTTTGCACCATAAAGGGGATTGATTTGTAGTGCACAGTCACTTACAGTCCTTCACAAAATGGGGTTACAGAACATAAAAATAGGTTCTTGAAAGATATGGGTAGTTGTATGATTCACTCCAAATCCTTAGCACCATAGTATTGGGCCAAAGCCATCAATTGTGCTTGCTACATTCAAAATAGGGTTACTCACAAAGCATTGAAAGGGATAACACCCTTTAAAGCTTAGCATAAAAGGAAACCTGATGTTGAGCACCTTAGGGTTTTTAGATCCCTAGCCATGGCTCGCATATTGAAGAAGAAATGCAAAGCTATGGAATGTCAGTCTAAGCTTTGCATCTTTTTAGGATATCCAAATGGTATTAAGGGATATCACCTTCTAGATCTGACCACTCATGAGTTATTCATTGAGAGAAGTGTCCACTTTCAAGAGAGTCCTAGAGACTCAACACTTGGCACTTCTTCTCCCTCATCAGATCTACTTCTTCATGATGATTCCTCATCAGATTTAGATTAGCCACAATAGGTTCTTAAACCAAACACATATTCTTCTTCTTTGAGTTTAGACAGTGAGGACAGTGATGCAGAGTCATCCACCTCTAGTTAGTTAGAGGATGAGGAGTTATCACCTGACTCACCCACTTTCAAGCCACTTTGGGCTAGACAGACACTTGAGAGTGTTGGTACTTGGGCAAGAGATCCTACAGATGATAGACATACTAGGGGGATTTTTAGAGAGATCCACATGCCTTCTTTGCTTTAGTTTCAGATCCATAGACTTTTTGAGAGGCATCAGGGGTACTTGAATGGGATAGTTCTATGGAGGAAGAATATTCTTCTTTAATCAAAAATCACACTTGGGATTTGACTTCACCTCCTAAGGGAAGGAAGATGGTTTGATGTAGGTGGATATATCAGACCAAGTTTGTAGCAGATGGGTTAGTTGATAAGTACAAGGTGTGATTGGTTGCCAAGGGTTTCTCATAGGTGGTAGGCATTGACCACTTAGAGACATTTGCACCCATTACAAAGATGACTTCTATCTGACTCATCTTAGGTATTTCTATAGCACATGGTTGGGATGTGCACTAGATGGATGTGAAGAGTGCATTTTTTCATGGAGACCTAGAGGAGGAGATCTACATGGAGTAGCTGCCAAGATTTGTTCAGGATTCTTCCTTAGTATGTAGACTTAAGAAATTTATCTACGGCCTCAAACAGGCCCCTCGATCATGGTATGCCAAGATGGATTCCTTCCTTCTCATAGTGGTTTTCACTAGGTGTCATTCTGATCATAATGTCTACTTTTTGCAGTAGGATGACTCACTCTTGATTCTAGTTCTTTGTGTTGATGACCTTTTGATCATTGGGAGCTCTTCATCAGCTATTACAGTGGTGAAGGCACCTCTCTAGGATAGATTTGACATGATAGACTTGGGTTTGTTACACTACCTCCTTGGCATTGAGATCTCATAGTCAGATTCAAGGATTTCTCTTACACAACCTAAGTATGCTCTTGACTTATTGTCTCATTTTCACATGGCTAATTGCAAGCCATCTCTGACTCCCTTTCTATCAGGAGTCAAGCTTGAGGCTGATTTTTCTTCACCATTGTTTAATGCCACTCAGTATCAACAACTTGTTGGTAGTCTCATCTACTTGACTCACACCAAGCCTGACATATCATATACAATGGGACTTGTCTCCAAATTTTACAAGAACCTCATGAGCTGCATTAAATAGCAACTAAGAGGATCTTGCATTACATATAAGGTTAACATAGATATAAGATTCATTACAGATTTGGCATAGAGGTTAACTTGGTTGGATATACAGATTTAGATTGGGCTAGTGATTCATAGACTCACAAGTCCACTTCTGGTTACAGTTTCTCTCTAGGTTCTAGTCCTATCAGTTCGTCTAGCAAAAAGTAGAATGTTATTGCTATATCATCCACAGAGGTAGAGTACAAGGGAGTTGTTAATGTAGCTACTAAGGCTATTTGGCTTTAGGGGATTCTTTCTGAGTTTGGTATTCCTATCAAGTAGCCCACCATCATTTATTGTGAAAACCAGAGTACCATTCAAATTTGTAGGAATCTAGTTCAGCACCAGCGGACTAAGCACATAGAGATTCACATACATTTCATTTGGGAGCTTATTCATAGTCAATTCATTGACTTAATATTTTGAAAGTATTTAGAGTAGGTTGCAGACATCTTCACCAAACCTTTCATTGAGAGCAAGTTCATTCATCTACAAGCTATTCTTGGGGTGCAGTCTACATCTGTAGTAACATCATCTTCAGGGGGGCCTTCAAGCCTCTTCATTTCTTTTATGTCTCTCTTTTTTGTGGGGGGGGAGTTTTTTCCTTTTCTCTATCTTATGGGAGATTGAATTTATACATGGGTACCTCATCAGGCCTAGTTGTTGTGACCCATTTTATATTTCCACACTGCCCACCTAAGCTGTGCTTATCGGGGGGTGTTAGTGTAGGTTTTTATTTTTCCTGATTATTTAATTAGGGCAATTATATATTTGTGCATACATGGAGTTTTCCTACATTCATGGGATAGGCTAGCTTATGTGGAGATGTGTGTCATAGATGTGTCATAGGTGTCATAAGTAACTCCTTTGACTAGCTATTCTAGGTATGGGAGTTACTTCTCTATTCTTAGCACCCTATCACCACCTTTCATGGAGGAGTTATAGTCTATTCTTGGGGTGCCTTGATCACTTTTTGTGGAGGAGTTACTTACGTGCTCTCTTATATGTATTCTTCACTTTGGCCATCTTATGTTAATGGAATATTGGGTTTTCTCCAAATTGTCTATGCAATTGTCTCTTGTTTGATTTCATTTACTTTATCATTTTGTGGTATTCACTTGCTTCATCTCATGTAACCATGACTTGTGCATCCTCGTTATTTGGACCTTGGTGAATCCTCTGATAGACTTCACCCTAAAAGTTATCAAGCACTAAAATTGTAAATATTAGACAAATATTTTGATTTACAAGACATGATTATTAACTATAGTATTTAATACCTTGAGCCTCTAAAATTGAATTAATCTTTAGACAACATATTGATCTCAAAAGGGATTATCATGTTTGATTCTCAACATTTATATAAAATTTATAAATACATGAGCTATGGATATAACTTTTAAGATTAAAATGTGTAATGTTATCATGTATAAAAATATTCAAACAAGCTTCAGTTTTGTAATTATATTATGTAGAAGTAGTGCTAAAGAAGCTTCAATCATTCCCATAAATTAACAAATTACGAAACCAAAGCCATTGGTGAACTAAAAAATGATGGAGTTGCATGTTAAAATGCATTAAAAAATACTTGGAACACCAAATCTAGGAATAAACATGTTCATTGACCATTTTTTAAGGAGGACCACTACTTGGAAGGTATTTCTTATCTTACTTTTGTAATTAGTTTTTTGATTTAATTAACACCATCCCTTGAGGTAGTAGGATTAGAACATTATATTCTCAATGTTTTTATGAGTTTTATTTATAACACATGAAATAACTTGATTTGTAATCCTTTTCTAAAAATATCATGTATTAATGATGTTTATGGAAATGACCTTGCATGAATTAAAATTTGAGTTGGTGTCATAATTCACTCAAAAATTTCCTAATCTAGCATTAACTCAAACAATTCTAAAAATGTAATTTTACTTTATAGTTGGTGATGGTAAGGGAACACTTATAAGCTATCAAATCATAACTTATTTACCAAGATTTATTATTATAGGGGCATGGTATGCATATGCCTATTTTATCCCTTATAACACCTTAGGTATCTAACTATTTGGTGCACATTACCCTATTAGTTGGTTTATGCTAATTAGGTGTAACCCAGTTGTCACTCTCTTACCTATTCATGTACTTGAGATGGCCACTTTAACCTACCAAGTATAAATGGTTCCCCAATATTATCCTATGTTTAAATCCATACCTTTCTCCTCATTTCCCAAGTAATTTCAAACCATTTTACCATTTAAAGTATGTAAGTGACACATAGAACTTTGTGATTGTAATTTTATTCTAATATAGCTTCTTCTCTAGATCAATTGGGATGCTCTAAGCTCCTTTTTATCATTTTTATATAATTTCCATGTCAAATCCTATGGTTTGTTAGGATATCATGGGGATATGACATTTATGATGCCCCTAGGAGATAGACAAGTTTGAAAGGTTCCACATGGTACCTTATCACTCATCAAGTTCTCCCAGGGCTCTAACATTTCTAACACCCCCATGATACTAGAATGTTTGATAGGTTTTGTGTAATAGTTTTTCACTCATCAGACTCTTTTAAGGCTTTGACATATCTGACTCCCTTATGAGACTAATAATTTTGATAAGTTTCACATGGTAGATTTTCACTTTTTGGAATCTCCTAGAGATATGACATATATGATACCCAAAATAAATTATCAAGTTTTATAATTTTTATGTGAAAATTTTTCACTTACCAAGATCTATCAAGGATCTAAGATCTTTAACAACCTTAAGAGACTAGCTAGTCTGATAGGTTCTATTGAAAAAAACATAAGATAGATCTACATCTTATCTAACTTAGTAAAATATAATAAAAAATAAGTTAATGAACTAACATCCATTAAAATATATGTTTATATAAAGACCATGAACAAATTAGATCTCATAAACCTAACTAAGGGTTCTTTTACTACACAACACCAAAAGAGAGGGTTTAAAATCCTCTAGTCAAATGAAACTATGTAATAACCCTATCTAAGTTTACATAAATGAAATAAAACTAATCTATTTTTAACCAAATCTTGTGGAACAAATGGGTGTAATAATAATAAACAACACTTAACAAACAAATAAAATTCTAATCAAACCAATGTAGAGGTATTCTAAGCTAGGAGAGATACATTCAAGCTATTATTTGTAGCAACATCTACCTATAAAATGAAATAAAAAATTTAGATATACTTTATGAAGTGAACCAATCAAGTCTCATTCTCTCCCTTGGCCAATGGTTCTTTTCAAGAGGCTATTTGGGATTGTAAGGATCCCAAGGATAAATCAACCTTAGGATATAAGACCTCTGCTAATAATCAAAGACTTACACAAGATAAATGCTCTATTTATCCAAGGAGAAACCTTAATAAATGAACTTATTAAATGATATAATAATTAGACTTATGTATTGTAACGATGTGAAATTGAATGTTCCTCTCTCTATTGGATTTAAATTAACCTTATATTTATAATAATGGATAATTCTTAACCCTTCTAGAATTTAAGCCAACAAGATCAGTTAGTTTGATCCCATTAGTTGAAAAAAGATATTGTTAGGATTAAAATAAAGTTGAATAGGATAACTCAATTATATAACATGTGTTTAATCCTTTATAACAAGATAATTCTAGCTAACTTAGTATAAAGATGGGTTATTTTCTTAATTAGGGACTAATGAAAGGATAAATGCCTAGGTAAATTAGTAAATGGGGTTTGTAATGCTTTAGGAGTTATGTAAGTAGGATTTTTAATAGGTTTAAGTAATTATAGAATTGACCAACAATACTGAGAAAAAATGGTCTACCCGCCCCTTTTCTAGTGTACCCTTTAAGGTGTGCACTCAGAGAAATCAAAACTTGATAGGTTTTTGAAAGAGAGAAAACATTAATAAATGATAAAGTTTAAAAATATTGTGTGTATACATATGCCCCACTCATATCTCATCACATATCATGAAAGAGTAACATGGGATGGTGCTTCAATAAATAACATGGAAACACACTAAATTGAGTTAACCAAAAAATAAATACTAATATTAATGTTGAAATGAAATGAAAGTAGTTGAAAGTAACATATAGACACTTTGACTTACCAATTTATTGAATGATTGTAAGAAAATATCCTAATCTTGATTATGGAGGGTGAAATACCTACATTTTAGAAACCATATGGATACAATATTGATAATAGAATCAATGAATGTGTACATAGGTTGTGAAAATTAATAATGAGTGACCCTAAAATGATTAAATTACTTAGAAAATTGGCAAGCCAGGATTGTTAAGGTGAGGTTAAAATTAAAAAAACTAAGCATGTAGAGATAAAATTAGGATAATTGAATGTATAACACACTAAATTATGTTGGGAGGCATAAAAAAACATTAATTGCTAAAAAGGATTGTAGAACCTACTAAATCATGTTCGTAAGTATATAAAACATTAATGCTAAAAGAGGAATGTATAATAAACTAAATCACATTGGGAAGCATGTAAAACATGTAAGTAAATGCAATATCAATGTGATAAAATAAATATAGATAAGTAAATTAAGATAAATAAGTGAATTAATGTAATCCAAGGTAACATAAACATGCCAAATCAAGACACAAATAAAGCATAAAATACTAAAAATGAGATGTGAGTTAAGATGTAGAACAATAATGCCAAGTGAAATATGAATAAGAATAAGTAATAATTTCAAATTTCATATGTAAGATAAGTGAGGTCCAAAAAATAAAATAATAACATAATTAATAGATAAGAATTAAAAAAAAATTAAAGGGTGATGACTCAAAATTAGTGCTTGCTCTAAAATGCAATGTAAGAAAAAAACCTCCTAATGACATGACTAGTATGATAATGAGATGGTGTGGTAAGAAAATATAAAAGGATGTTTGTGAGGAAAAATTGGTCCTATCTGATGTATTACAATGCAATTTAAAAATGATAAACCAAGAGACATAAGTGGGTAAATGTGATTAAGGATGTTATTAGGTAAAATAAATATAAAACAAGGGGATAACAATAATATATGATGAAAATAATAAATGTGAGGTACAACATGGGTGATGTGAACATCCTTAGAAATAATGAGACACACTAAAAAAGTTGTAAATTATAATAAATATTTAAATCAAGGACTTAGGACACTTTAACTAATGAACATAATGATTGGGATAACAAATGAAGTATGTAAATCATCCCCTTAAGGTTATATGCATGAAAATTAAAATGGACCTCCCTTCCCATAACATTTTCCCCATTCCTCACTACCCCTTAAAAATCCATTGATATACTTATAAATTGAGTTCTTGTGTGATAAATTGGGTGACACTACAAGTATATGATATAATTAGACCTAATACCTAGTATTATATCCTACCACAGCCAAATAGACCTCAACTTGACCTTGAGGCCAACTATGGAGTTTCAAATTTGATTAAGATAGGATATATTACAAATATAGATCATGTCTTTTAATTTTAACCAGATTTTTATCTTGTATTTACCTTTTAATCACTGCCTTTTTTCTTTAATGATTTGGATTTTAACTCTATTATAATTTTCTATTCGCTTCCTCCATATGGACTCACATAACTAATCATGAGTGACATAGGTGACAAACATAGTATATATTACACTTGGTAACTATATAAAAAGACCTAAATACCATGGTGTCTAAACAATCTTATACTTGCCCATAAGTAAGTGTGTAATATAAAAATTAACCTATGTGTGCCTAAAATAAAAGGAAATAATAGGAAAATAGGGATAAGGAGAAATCTATCTATGTCGTAAGTGGTTAAATGAGTAATACTCATATTTGATCACAAGGAGGTAAAATTATGTTATTAAAGGTATGATACTATAGTATGATAGTCATGTCACTAGGGAATTCATACTAACCTATAAGGAATCTAGTACAAGAACCAATGAAAGTAGTAATCATCCCATAAAAGGGGGAAAGTAAATAAGTACCAAAGAATAATAAAGAGACTAAGTGAAAGAATGATAAAAATGTGATAAAATTAAAATTAATGAAAATCCTAAAGGTGCTACATAGGATATACAAGGGAAACAAATGTCAAATGTAATGTAATATAAAACCAATGAACCATAAAGGAAATAATGGTGCTAGTAAGATGAAACTAAATGAAATAATCCAAAGTGAATAATAGTGTTAGTAAAATTAAAATAAATGGAATAAAATTCATAAAAACAAATAAGCATGTGATAAAAATAATGAGTAAGAACTATGATAATGTCTATATCAAGGATATGCATGTGAAATATAAGCCTATGTGTGTTAGAAGGTTTATTGAAGTTGAGTTCATTTATTATTATTCAATGTAGAATAATAATGGGTATTTTAGGATGTCACAAAGGGTAATTTTATTTAGGTATGGGAATCACAATATGCCCCAAAGTCTAAAGTGACATGTGGATGGGCATCACAAGATTCCCCAATATGTGATGTGGAATGAGATGAAGTGTAGTTGTTAGAATGAATTGAACTAGGATTTATTATGTAGTGTGAGTCAAGTAAAGGTGTTGATGTGTTGGATTTTAAGGATGTTGAAATTGACATAGAATTTTTAGAAGTCTAAAAAGGTCTATAAAATAAAGGAGGGCCATTTATGATACACTTTAGAGTAGGCATTTAAACTAGGTGATCATTGGGTTCATGTAACCTAAGAGGTTGAGGATTGATTAATGTAACTACACATTTTAATATTTCCATGTTAGCTATCATTTCCTTATAGGTGTAGGAATAAGGATCAAATATGGTTTGGACAACATTAGTGGATTATGTGGAGAGGTATGAGATAATTGTTGTTGATCATTAGGGAGGTGATGTTGATGTGATTATGATTATTTAGATTGGACTTCTGAGGCATTAATATAGTATTGATAACATTTTTGAGTGAGGTTATCAACATTTACATGTGGACCAAGCAATATGATAAAAATTAATTAGAAAATATCATGACAAGTTTCATGAGAATGACCTATCATAGCATGCCAGCATTAGAATTTATCATGATTGTACCATTTCGGATTAGTTTTGGAAGGATCAAAGATCATGGATTTAGAGGGTGTAAATTTCTTCTTAAATTCTTCTAGACTTAAGGGAGGGTGGGTTGGGTTTTAAAAAAATTATGTTACATCCTTAACCATTAGCATGTTTAGGGATATGTGTAGTTAAATTATGGATTTCATAATCATTTTTCATATTATTTTATAGCTATCTATGCATTTATATGCTTATTAGGTCAGATTATGGGTATTCCATGGACTTCCTAGACTCTATATATGAGGTAGGGTTAGTTGTTCATAATCATATCGGAGTATTCATTTCTAATTAGAAGTATTTGGGAGGTTGCCTCCTCAAATTAGCTTATCTATTATTCATATTTTATACTATATTTACATATCATTATGATATATTATTATATTTCTAATTATTTGATGAATTAATATCATTCTAAGTGGTATTAGAGAATCATTTTGGGCCATAATTAGCTCAAATACCCTATATCTTGAAATTTGGATATATATCACAAATAGTTGCTAATTTATCTAAAATGCTTTTAATGGAGTTTATAAATAATATAGGTAAGCTTCCATTAAAATTTTATCTCATTTGGATCTATGTTTAAAAATTTATCTCTATTTTATCATTTTTCATAAATTTTCTCCATAGCTCACAATTTTTATAATTTTCTAAATTTATTTACAATTTTGTAAACCTTGGAAAAAATAATTTTGGGTTGATTCTTTGATATTTTTGATTTGAGGTTGACATATTTAAAAATAATTATGGTCAAATTTGGGTCAATAGGGTAAAATAAGGTTCACCATCAAGCCTTTATATCATTGGTCCTAACACTCATGAATATGGGAAAGGGAAAGACACCCCTAAAATTCCTTTAGGTGATGACATAGAGTCTGAATCATCTGATATGATTTCTCAAATTCTATCAAATCTACGTGGCCTAATGCAAAATGATGTGCAAGTCCAAACTCAAATATCAACAATGAAAGGGGAGCTTAATGGTATGAAAAATTAGTTATAGTAGATCATGAAAAAATTGGATACCATTTCATCTCATTTAAAGCTCAAAAACCCTCCACTTTTTCATTCTATTCCTCCTCTTCTCAATACTAACAATGCCAATATGAGGTTTAAATTGATTTTTCCAAACATGGACCTACACAAGTTTGATGGTATGGATCAACTCACTTGGATCACTTAAATTGAAAATTAATTTGATATGAACCAAAATCCTAGATATCAAAAGGTATTTGTGTCATACTTGTATCTAAAACCTAAGCCATTCATTTGGTATCATTAGTTTTGTGCTCAAAAGAAGAAGACTAGTGCTCTTATTACATGGTCAGTATTTTATGATAAACTAATGTCTCACTATTGAGATAATGTTTCTAAAAACCACTTTAACTAGTTAGCCAAAATATGAAAAATAGGGATAGTGAAGGATTACATTCATCAATTTTAGAATCTATCCTTATGTATGGAGGATATCACTAAGGCAAATATGACTGACCTTTTTATGGGTGGACTCAAAGATAGTATGCAATTTGAGGTTCATATGTTTAACCCCACAAATATATATAAAGTTATACCAAAGGCACAGTTATTAGAATAAAAAATATGATCAAACATCATCCTTTCACTACTATTTGAGAATGCACCTTCCCAACTCCATCACTACGTCAACCTACTAGATTGACACCAGAACAAATTAAGGAGAAGTGTGCCAAATGGTGATGTTATGGTTGTGATATAAAATAGAGGAAAGGTCATAAATGTGCTAAAAATAAGTTATTTTACATTTAAGGGGATGATAACAATGAAGAATATGAGGAGGCATCTGGTGAGGGTTTTGAAGGAACCAAGGATGAAGCTCTATATTCTCAACCTACTATCTCCTACCATGCCCTTGCAGGTATTTTTACTCCTCAGACTCTTAAGATGGTGAGTTTCATTAAGAGACAAAAGGTCATGATGTTGATTGACTAGGTCAGTACACATAATCTCATTAACAATAAGTTATATTCTCATTTGAATTATTTCATCTACCCAGCCATAGAATTTTATGTCATGATTATAGATGGTGGTATAGTTAATTGTTCTAGAAAATGTCATAGTATTAAGTTAGTAATGGGAGACTATTTTCTATATTATATTTTGTTTGCTACTCATATGGGTGGGACTAACATTATTTTTGGAGTTTAATGGTTCACCACATTGGGTACTATTGAGATGAATTTCCAATATCTGTTCATACATTTTTATTCTAGAAGCAATCTAGTGGAACTATGAGGATTAAGATTTAAATTTCCATAAGTGGTTAGTTCACATTAGATGACCAAGATTCTAAAAAAGGTGTTGAAGGATTTGTGGCATGCTTATTTTCCATTGAAGTTCAAAAACTAAGGATTCTACCCATCCTAATTTACAACAAATATTGGATGAACATTACGTTGTTTTTGGCCCCATGCCAAATGGTTTTCTTCCTAGTTTTACCCATGATCATGCCATCAAACTCATTCTTCGAAGTAAACCACCCAACATAAAACCATATAGATATCCTTATTCTTAGAAGATTGAAATTAAAAAATTGTTACAAGATTTATTGGAGGTAATAACCATTCACCATAGCCAAAGTGATTATTATTATCTAGTAGTCATGGTGTGAAAGAAGGATGAAACTTGGAGGATGTGCCTAAATTAAAGAGAGCTCAATAAGTTCACTATCAAAGATAAGTTTTATATTACTTTAATTAATGATTTGTTACATGAATTACATAGTACTATTTATTTTACCAAAATAGATCTTAGTTCTACGTATCATCAAATTTGGATCCATGTGGAGGACATTCCTAAAATAGCCTTTTGTAATCACAAAGGCCATTATGAATTTTTGGTCATGCCTTTTGGTCTCACCAATGCACCATACACCTTTCTATGTTTGATGAATATAGTTTTTATGCCATTTTTGATAAACTTTGTACTTTTGTTTTGGTAACATCCTTACTTATAGAGAAAATTGGGAAGACCACTTATAGCATGTGAAATGGGTAATCTCAGTTCTTGAGAAACATTAATTGTATGCTAAACCAGCCAAATATAATTTTGGAGTTTACAAATTGGAATATTTGGGTCATATTGTATCACATGAGGGATTAAAATTTTATTATAAAAAACTAATCCATCATGGAGTGGCAGATTCTTAAGACACTTAAGAAAATAAGGGGATTTCTGGGGCTAACTAGTTACTATCATAGGTTTTTCAAACACTATGGTAGTATTGAATCACTACTCACTTCCTTATTGAAGAAAGACTCCTTAGTGCACTAATATAACTACCGAGGAATTTAAACAACTAAAAATGTCTCTATGTACTAGCTTGATATTGGCTACTCTATATTTTCCTAAAACTTTTGTGTTTGAATGTGATGCATTTGGATATGGTATGGGTGTAGTACTCATGTAATAAGGTAGGCCTATTGCCTTCAAAATTCATCAATTAAAGAGTAAAAATTGGCTCAAACACATCTATGAGAAATAGATAATGTCTATTTTACATGCATTCAAACAATGGATACTTTATTTATTGGGTCATCACTTTTAGGTAAAGACTTATCATGATAGCCTTAAATATTTTTTGGAACATCAATTATACTTTAAGGAATAACAAAAATGGGTGACTAAAATATTAGGTTTTTATTTTGATATAGTCTTTAAGAAATGAAAATAAAATGTTGTGGTCAATGCACTATCTAGGCAAGATGAACAAATTGAGTCATTATTATGTGCCATGAATGTTTTGTAGGCAAACTAGCTTAAGGAAGCAAGGGTAGAATGGGAGAATGATAGTACTACCCATGCATTATATCATAATCTACAATAGGGTTCATATGGGATTAAAAAATTTATATGGAAGGGGAATGTATTATGGTATATAGATAGATTATATCTATTTTATAATTCTCATCTCAAACAAAAAACTTTCACTAACTTCATGCATCTCCACTTGGTGGTCACTCAAGTTTTTTGAAATCATATCTTAGAGTCAAGAAGTATTTTTTTAGAAAGGACCCAATTGAGATGTATAGAAATATGTGGCTGAATGTATAGTATATGAACAAAATAAATGTGAAACTATTAAAAACCAAAGTCTTTTACAACCCTTATCTATCCCTAGTCAATGATGGGAAGAGGTATCTATGGATTTCATTACTGGGTTACCATGATCTAAAGGTATAAATGTTATCCTGGTTATTATGTATATACTCATAAATTATACTCTTTTTTGTTCTTGATCTCAACCATTGGTAGCCAATATAGTAGCTTCTACCTTCTTTAATATAGTTTCAAAATTGCATGGTACTCCTAAAATTATTGTCAGTGATCAAGATCCCATATTCACTAATAATTTTTGGACAAAATTATTTTCAAGTCTTAGAACCCAATTAGATCAGAGCGCATCTTATTATCCTCAATCTAGTGGATATAATAAGGTAGTAAAAAAGTGTGTGGAAGGTTACCTTCATTTCTTTATGTCAGATAAATAGGATAAATGGGTTTAGTGATTGCCCTTGGCTGAATGGTGGTATAATACTTTAGCTCATAGTTCATTCAAAATGTCTCATTTTATGGCATTGTATGGATACCATCCTCTATCCCTATCTTCACCCTTGAAGTCCCACCCAAATGTGCATGAAGTGGAGGAACACCTTAAACATTAATAGGAAGTCCTTGCTAGTTTACATGAACATTTAACTTTGGCATAGAATCACATGAAGCAATAGGTAGATGAACACAAGAACAAGAGGAATTTTGAAATTGGTTATTGGGTCTTTGTTCACTTACATATATATAAGTAAATTTTCTTAAAGAAACATAAAAAGGATAACAAGTTATCTCCCAAGTATTATTTCCCTTATTATATCTTGAAAAACATTGGTAGTATAGACTACAAGCTATAATTTATTCCACCCATTCACATTCATCAAGTATTTAATGTATCTTACCTTAAGAAGGTAATTATACATAGGGTTACCATTCAAATTGAGTTACTAGAATTAGATAAGGAAGGGAGGGTTATTGTTGATCCTAAAGTAGTCCTTCAAATATGCACTAAGAAACTACGATTTAGACTGATTATAGAGTATCTAATCATATGGAGTAATATGCCTTCCAAAGATGCTACCTAGTATGATGAATCCTTCCTAAAATAAAATCCAATATTTCTTAAATGTTGAGGAAAATGTTGTTTTAAAGAGGAAGGGCATGATATGCCCTTAACAATTGGTGTGTCTAGGGATATATGTAAATAACTTGTGTCTTGAATAACCCTTTTACATATTATTTTACATATATCTTATTCATTCATATGCTTCTTAGGTTGGCTTATGGGTTGTCCATTGCATTGATAAACTATATGTAAGACATAGGGTTAGTTGTTCATCATCATATTAGAGTATTCATTTCTCATTACAAGCATTTAGGAGTTTCCCCCCTCAAATTGGCTTATCTATTATTCATATCTTCTGCTATATTTCCATATCATTGTGATAAATTATCATATTTCTACTTATTTGGTGAATTAATATCATTTCAGTTGAACTGGATGCTCTATTTTGAGATTGTGGGGGATTTAATGAATAAATATTATGATAAAATGATTAAAAATACTCCTTTATAGGTTCTTAAGGTGATTCAAATTGGCTCATAATAAATTATTTTATTTTTTCTTAGTCTAAGGCTTATTCTAAAGTTTTAGGTGAACACATATAAACTTTGTATTAAAGAAGAGATTTAAGATAAGTAACAAATAGTTTTAACAAATTATCATCACTCATGTTATGGTATAATTTATGAGCTAGATAATTTGAATATTTAATGAAAAGGTGAGAATATTTATTAGGAAGTTGTTTGGAATTGATGAAATGGCTATGATAATTTTTAGGAAGGCCATTATGTTGGAATTCCTTAACTACAAAATTGACTAAATCTTCTAGCTATGTAATGGAATATTTATGAAGTTGATTGTACCATTTAAGTGAATCACCAAAAAAAATTCTATTTAAGATCTTGGTGGTATCAAAGGTGTTAGTTTGGACCCATTATTTGTAAATATTTCCAAATCTTTTGATAAATATAGTAGGATCTTTATGCTCATCATATGTGATAGTTAGATATATGTGTCCAATGTATATAGACATAATAAGTGAAGATAAAGGTTAATTTTGAAGGTTTTGAAACATTTTGTTATGCATGAGAGGTTGAGAGATGATATTCCCATTGGCATCTCTAAGAGAAGGGAAAAAATTCTAATTTGGTTGAGTCATGATGACTTTAGGTGGTTGACTAGCCATTTGTAATATATGAGATTAAATTTGTGTCATTTTATTATTATGATTCATTTTTATTTAGGTCATTTGTTGAATTATTTGATCAAAAAATTGAGTATTATCAATGTGAGGAGTAAGATTTTTGGGTGGAGGATTTTGAACATTTGTAGTGGGAGGAGGACTAGGGTGAGTAACTTCAACTGTATTATATTGTGGCTGCTTTAAGGATGAAAAATTTGGGTTACATGATGTAATAATTGGTTTGATATTAGTAAGACATTAAATGAGGAATTTAATAGTTTCATCTAAAGTGATAATATAAGTGATATTAGGATCCAAATCTTTGATTATGAAGTGTTTTTGATTGATTGGAAACATAAAATAATAAATAGTTATAAAATTAAACTAGGTCAACCACTTACTAAACTACATCAACTACATATTAAACCAAGTCAAAAATAAGCCAAAAAAAATTAGGTCAGCCACCTATTGAACTAAGTCAACCACTTGTTTAACTATAGTAAAAATAATCTAGAATAAACTAGGTTAACTACCTACTAAACTAAGTTAGCCACATGTTGAACTAGAGAAAAATAGGCCAAAAAATACATGTTATAACAACTACTAAACTAAGTTAGCCACCCATTGAACTAGGGAAAAAATAGACCAAAATAAACTAGGTTATATACCTACTAAAATAAGCCAACCACCTATTGAATTGGGGAATAAAATAGGACAAAACAAAACAAAGTCATCAAGATCAACTTAGTTGATTGGCTTGACAAATAAACACAAAACTAGGTTAGCCAAGTTGACTTGATTATGTGATACAATTTTATATAAATTAAAAATAGTAAAACACAAAATGGAAATTTACAATGCTAATTAATCTTACTAAAATATAGAAATGGTAAACTAAAATAATTGACAAAATCTAAATATTAAGGTTGTTAAAATGAAACTAAAAAATATAATGAGGTAAACCATGTTGACTTAGTTGGTTGAATTATAATACTAAATATTTGACTATTGATTACATATTCCAGTATTGATTTAGTCATGTAAAAGAAAAAAAATATTGCAAACACAATGGTTAAATAGGTTCAACTAAGTTGAATTCATCTTTACAAAGCATAAAATAAGACTAGATTGACCAATTTGATCTAGTTTGCTAAAAAATGAAAAACTAACAATAGATAAGCTAAACCAGATCTACCAACTCAACCTAGTTGACTGGAAGTAAAAATTTACAAAATTGGTAAAATGATTGAGACAACTAGTGTGATTTAATTAGTTGGTATGAAACCCTAAGAGCAAAAGGATAAAACTAGAATGGCAAGTGTGATCTCATTGAATGTATATTATGGACTTGTAAATAGAGGAAATAGACTAGATTAACTAGCCTAAACTTGTTTATTGTGAAAAGAAAACCTATAAATAGATGATAAAATGGGATAGACCAGTGGGATCTAGTTGACTATGGATCCTAAATCTATAAATAAAGGTTAAGACTAGATTGACCAACCTAATCTAGTTAGATTTGGATTCACATTAGGTTTACCATATTATGAAATAAATTAATATAGCTCTATAACTTACATAACCTAGTAAAATTTGATATCAGATAAGATAATCAACTAACATCCATTCACATACATGTTTATTTTAGGAGCATGACCAAATTAGATCTATTAAACCTAACCAAGGGATATCTTACTACATAACACCAAAGGAGAGGGTTCTAAATACTCTAGGAAAATGACACTAAAATAACCCTAGTTAAGTCTACATACATGAAATAAACCTAATTTAGTGCTCAACAAATCTTGTGAAAAAATTGGGGGTAATAATTACAAACAAAAATTAACAATGAAATAAAAATATATTGAAGACAATGTAGAGGTATTCTAATCTAGTATAGATACATTCAAAATATTACTTATAAAAATATTTACCTATCAAATTAAATAACAATGTTAGAGATACTTACCTTTGAAGTGAATCCATCAAGGCTCAATATCTCCCTTGGCTAATGCTGATTTTTAATAAGTTGTTGTGGATTGTAAGAATCACAAGGATAAATCCACTCTAGTATACAATACCTCTCCTATGCATCCAAGATTTCCACAAGATAAATTATCTACTTATCAAAGACAATACCCTAAGTAATTAACTTCTCAAATGATATAATAACTATGATTTTAAACTATATTGATGTGAAAGTGAATGTTCCTCTCTTTATTGTATTGAAATGAGCCTTTTATTTATATCAATGAACAAGCCTTAACCCTCAAAGAATTAAAGCCAACAATATTTTACCAACTCAATCTTGTTAGTCAAAAAAAGTTACCATTAGGCCTAAAACTAAGCCAAATAGGCTTACTTAGTTCTATAATGTGTGATTATTCAATTCTAATAATATTTACATGGCCGAATTAGTATAAAATCTAGGTGATTTCTTAATTACATGATATTGAAATGATAATGTTTTAGGAAAATGTGTAAATTGGGTTTTGATTTATTTGTAAGTTGGATTAGTAAGATTTGTAATGGGTTTAGGTAATGATAAAGTTGACCAAAAAAAATTTTAAGCACCCATGGTCTGCCCACACCTTTCCAATTTCACCCTTTAAGATGTGAACTTAGAGAAATCAAAACTAAGTAGGTTCATATAATAGAGAAAGTGTTAATAAATGATAAAGTTTAAAAATATTATGTGTGTATAGGTTCCACATGACAACTTGTCACTCATCAAGCTCTCTCAGTGATATGACATCTCTTATTCCCCCAAGAGACTGGTAACTCTTATAGGTTACATAAGGTATCTTGTCACTCTTTAGGTTCTCTTGAGGCTCTGACATATTTAATGCCCCTAGGAGATTGGCAAGTATGATAGGTCCCATGAGGTAAATTGGCACTCATTAGGCTCTCTTAAATCTATGACATATTTTATGCCCCTATATATTATAAATTTTGATAGGTTACACATGGCATGTTGTCACTTTTTGGGCTCTCTTATGGGTCTGACATCTCTAATAGCCCTAAGAGACTAACAAGTCTGATAGGTTCCACATAATAGCTTATCCCTCATTACGCTCTCTTAAAATTATCCATTTTACTATTTTTCCATGTATAAATTTGATAAATATGTGTGTATGGCCCTCACTTATTCAATTTCCCAAATAAACTATGAACTATGTTTGGGCCATGGGTAAGTGAAACAATGAAAAGTGTCATGATATCATTTATCTATATACCAAGAGAACATTGATGACTATGCCTCTATGCTTGGGTCATCAGTAATCAAGATCATGATAAGTGTCTAAATCT
>JARHVA010000289.1:742500-950000 GCA_037957365.1 Torreya grandis
CATTACCTTTTCATGCAGTATCTCTACCCCAAACATTAATTCCATAATTATGAGAATCGGGGTTCCACCCTGACATTTCTAAATTTAAAATAAATTTAAATAAGAACATATTATCAAAAGTATATGCAATCATAAAAATATTCAAATGAAAAAAAAATCAAATAACTTAGTTATTCACTATTATTATGTCTATTTATTTTACTAACAAATATAAGTTATGAATGATTCCAAAATAGATACATTTTCCCAATATCAATATACATCAACAAAACCTTGATTATTGCATTAGAAGTATTCTCACAATTTTAATAATTTCCATATGTAGTAAATCAAAACCGAATAACTATTGATCTCTATCAATTAAATGTAATAATTTATAAAAATATTACTCTTATCAAAGTTCATACTTTAAATTATGCAATCATACAACACTGTCAATTCATTCAAAAAATAAATTACCAAATGATTATAACACTTCAAAGTAAACACTTAGAATATATATTCATCTTTCAAACTAAAAATATTTCAAAATTTAAATACAAGTAATAGGAATAAATTCATGACTGTGTTTACCAAAAAAATTCATGTAAACCCATGTAAGGATTAGCTAAGAAAAACCATATTAAACCCTAATAATTATACATATATCTTATCATACTAGAAATAAGTTCAAAATAACCAAAACTACCACTTATTCCTTAGAAACATGATGACAATACTTTTATTCAAACATTCACAAAATGTCTTTTGTAAGCTCAACAATCCCTCAAATTAAATTTCAAGTGACACGAATGAATCTCATATCAATGTTCAATAAAAATTGTACCAAAACCTTAAGCAAAGACTCCACCAAAAATAACTCCATATACCTTGAAAACCTTGTTTATATTCTACTATATTGATACAACTCAGGACATCAATTGTACCAAATCATCAACTCAAAATTCAAAACCACTTCTTTATTCCAATTTGATCCATTAAAAATAAACTTGTAAAAATAAAAACCACTATTTTATTCTAAATGAAAGAATACAATATTACTACTTCTATTTAAAGCCTCATGCAAATAGAGTTTTAACCAAACACACTGGTTTTTTGAAACATGTATTTAAAGCATTAAATAATTAAACATATAATCATTGAACCCCGTATTATGTGCATGTAACAAATTTTTTATTTATCAAAAGGAAAATATGAATGTATGCATATATTATATCTAATATTCATGACTTATATGAGATGCAAAACCAAAATAGAGAAAGTAATTATTATTCTAAATAAATTATTCTCAATACTATTTATCAAGACTGCAACAATGAAAAAACTTCAAAAATCCATGACCACGTGAATACTTTACATGATTACATCTTAACATAGATTTTTAATAACTTGAATTTGAAAGAAAACACATATGTAAGAAAAAATAATAGTCAAGTTATTTTCTCACAAACAAACTATATCCACATAATATTTTAAATTTTTTTCAATTATTGATGTTTTCTATCTTATAAGAACCCATTGAGTCTCAATATTTTTGAGTGCATGCCTTAATGGGTGCACCAAGAAAGGGGTTGCTAGACCATTAATTCTTTACATGATTGTTGTCCCCTATACCACCACTTTCTATCTACACAACCTTCTCCTATGTACTTCCCTAAGCTTTGAAACCTCTCTTGCACACTCCTCCAAGTAATTTACCACCTTACTTAACCCTTCCTAATGAAACTAAAAACTAACAAGAACAAGAAAATTACCAATAGGCCAAGATCTTGAAACAATATTCAAAATTTAATCATATTGATTTATTTCCATAATTACAATCCCACGCCATGCTTAAATAAGCCTCATCTCAAAATTTAGAGTTTACATGAAAATTTTGAAAAAAACTAAAATCTAAAAAAAACCACCTATTTTTAAAAACTCCTAAAGTAGCCCAAAATATCCTAAACACTATGATTAGACTATGGGATAAAATTAAACTAAAGTTGATGTCCAGTTCTAAAACTATACAATTTCTAAAAATAGAAATAATTTAAAAAAAATCATTAAATCACAATTTTGGACCCTTAGATGATCACATATGGCCTCAAAAAAATATTGAAAACATTCTTAGGAAGGTATAACTTCCTAGGGATAGAACCTTACTTTTTGATACAGTTATTTTGGTGCATAAAAGAGCTCAAAAAAAGCTATGGGTCAAAAGTTATGGCCTTTGGAAGGTTGCCCTTAATTTTTTGCATCACTTCCTAAGCCTAAAACCCTTTTTGAAATTTTAAAATACACTATTGGCTAGGCCAACCCTGTATTCAAATTGTTAAATGTATGTTATGATTCTAGGTTAGCTGTGGTCAACCTACATCAGGACCTAACTTGCTTTCACCAAATAGATATACATAGTTGAATTGGAATGAACCTATTGGCTAAACTTTTAGAAAGTTGTAGGGTTAGATTAATATATATATACACATTCATTTATCGATTTTTTAGAGACACAATAGAGTTAATTACTCATTTGTGATTCTTTATAATCTACTCTTCTACCATTTTACTTGAGGATTTATTACTTAGGGTTTATACTTGGAGAAGAATCTTATCTTATGTAAAAATATTATAAGATTAAGAATTTCTTGGTGATATTTAAAAACTAGAACAACCTCTTGGAAAACACCTTTGGCCAAGGGAGAGATTGAGTATCAATAGGTTCATCTTCAAGGTAAGTATCTTCAAATTTAGACCTCTATTTGAGTAGATAGAAGTAACATAATTAATGTCTTCTAAATATATTGATCTTTCTATATATTAGGGTTTTATATATACATAACTTAATTAGTATTCTCCAAGCATGTTTAAATTTTACCCCCACCTAGTGCCACAAGATTTCATGAGCACTATATTAGATTTTACTTTAATTTTCATTTAATTTGTGAATATGAAAACATAATACCTAATTATGGTTATTGCATAGTGTTTCTTAACTAGATGCTTTGGAACCCTCTCTAGTAATGTTATTTAGGTAAGATATCCCTTGGTTAGGTCTAGTGGATCTATCTTGGTCATGACCTCAAATATCTAATGTATTAACAATCAAAAGTGTAAGTAGGATTTATCTTCTCTAAGCTATGATTGATTAATAGATCAATTGAATTTTCCATTGTATACATTATGGTGAACCCAACATGAATCTAACCCTTGTAGGTCTTCTTTCACACATTCATTTTATCATACTATTATATATTTTGATTTTTGTAGTATTGTATTAAACCTGCAGGTATAATTCTAATAGTCTATACATAGGTTTAACACAAAGTCACCCCAAAATGACTATGCTCTATTTGTGTAGGTCTTCTCCAAATATAGGTGATTGGATCAATAAACTCTACATAGTCTTCTTCTTCAGTTATAGGTCTATGAACATAGTCAAACCAATCAAATTTGTTCATAACTTATTTTTACCACATATGTTCTACAAACTCAATCAAAATAGTCAACTCTATTAGCAAAATATTTGAATCAGCACTTGACCATCACAGAATAAAATTCTACAATCTATATATCTTCAATCCCATCAAGGTTCATTTTCATTCTCTCTATCATTTATATTATTAATTTCCAATAATGGTTTTCACAAGTTTATAGTCTATAAAATTTCAACCCTAAAACAAATCGGGTTGATTATCTTGGCATAGTTTTGTATCTTGTCTTAAGACCTATTTGAATGTTTTTTTACATGTCTTACTTCTAAAGAATATAAGTGACCATATCAAATTTTTTTTATATTTTTTGCATACAGTGTGGCCTGAACTGTCTCTATATTATTCAACAAAGGAATTAACCTATTTTTACTAGTAATTATTTCACTTTTCATTTACAGTTAATTGCATGCTAAGAGTAACAAAAATATATTAATTAGGTGGTTTTTTAATTTACCAATTTAATCAAACTATTTTTCTCTTTTGTACACACTTCTAAATTAATTTACATGAAAAATCATTAAATGTTTGTCTTTCTAAGTCCTACCTACTTGGATTTCATCATGAAGGGGATAGCCAACTTGGTTTTATAGCCAAGTATAAACACATGGTTGATGGTACATATTGGGAAAGCACCTGACACCCTTATCACTATAGGATTGTGAAGTGAGGGGTAGAACCCAATACCAATCCTTAGATTGCTTTCTAGTTCCTTCTTATATCTAACTTCCCATCACATTTATTTCAGACTTTATATATAATTTAATAATAGTTAGGAATGAACAATTAGTTAGAATTTACTTCCAAGTTGTTCCTTTATCTTTGATGATTGTATTTTGTGCTTTAAAAATTTCATTAGCCAATGTTGGTGCAAGGTTTTTACTCTATGTTCTAATTGGATCAATCACATTGATATAATTGCTTGTGTGTTTCATTTCATTTTCCTAGTTATTATCTTATATAACACTATCATCCCTATCAACATAGTCTCTTATAGACTATTCATATTAATTACCTTCAATACATAATGGCTCTAAATGAATTTGTATCTTATCAACATCTTCATTTCCCCCTTTTCAAGTACATAGTCGATGCATCTGATTATGTACCTTTCTCATCTATCTAGTTTTTTCATATACAATATAGAGTTGACCTATATAGCTATGTATCTTTTTAGCATGTTCTAATTTTATCCTTTGGATAACACAGTTGACCCATTTGACTATGTTTTTTGCTTCTTATTTTGTAGACCTTTCTCATAAACTCTATTGACCTAGTTGAATCTATACCTATTAGCTGACATTATTTTATGTGTGGCTGAGTCTATCTTTGTTTTTATTTCTTACTTCATGATCTCTAATTATTTCTTCTATAATCATGAAATCCTCTATTATAATCATTTCAGATAAGTAGAATCCTTTTAGATGCTATAAGGGATGTTATTTTATTCCTACGTTCACTTCCCAAGAGGATCCTCACTCTTGGAGCACCTCTTCCCTCCCTCATTATTTTATTGTAACATGGTTCAAATCAATCAAAAAAGTGATATTGGTGGCTTAGATCCTTTTTAGAATTATCAATAAAATTCCCATTTTCAAACATCTCACCATAATGTGGGGGAGATTGATACAATCTTGAAAAATAACCCCACAATAAATCTTCCACCGAAAAACCCTCCCCTTGATACCAATTTAGGGAATCCTCCTACCAACATCAACCCACACATTTATACAACTCAAATTCTTGAACAAATAGTGAAAAACATGAACATCATGCAAACATCTAACACCTCTTAGATTATGTAACTACAACATCATTTGATCAACATGGCTAATCAATCTCATGTTATTCTTCCCAAAAATAATAATAAAATTATTCCTCCCCCTACTAGAGATGTAAAGGGAAATGTCACTCGCCCACCTATCATACACAATAAGATGATTCAACACATTCAAAATTAGCCTTTATCCCCTTTCATTTTATCCATTGATATTGGTGATATATCTCCCACTATTAGATATGATGGGACTAAAGACCCTACATATTTTTTTAATGCATCTATTAATCTTTATAAATAGTGGATCCAAACTAATACCTATCAGAGGATTCACCAAGGTCTAAATAATGAGGATGCATGAGTTGTGGTTGCATGGGATGAAGCAAGTGAATACCACAAAATGCTAAAGTAAATGAAATCAAACAAGAGACAATTGCATAGACAATTTGGAGAAAAGCCAATATTCCATTAACGTAAGATGGCCAAAGTGAAGAACACATATAGGAGAGCATGTAAGTAACTCCTCCATAAAATATGGTTAAAGCACCCCAAGAATAGACTATAACTTCTCCATAAAAGATGGTTGCAGGGTGCAAAGAATAGAAAAGTAACTCCCATACTCAAAATAGCTGGTCAAAGGAGTTACTTATGACATTATTATGACACATATGACACATCTATGACACACATCTCCACATAAGCTAGCCTATCCCATGAATGTAGGAAAACTCCATGTATGCACAAATATATAATTTCCTTAATTAAATAATAGGGAAAAATAAAAACCCTGCACTAATACCCCCCATAAGCCCAGCTTAGGTGGGCAGTGTGGAAATATAAAATTGGTCCCAACAACTAGGCCATATGAGGTACCCATGTACAAAAGCAATCTTTCATAAGATAGAGAAAAGGAGAAAACCCGTAGGAAAAAACTCCCCCCCAAAAGAGAGACATAAATAAATGAGAAGGCTAGAAGGCCCCCCTTAAAGATGATGCTACTGCAGATGTAGACTGCACCCCAAGAAGAGCTCGTAGATGAATGAACTTGATCTTAGTGAAAGGTTTGGTGAAGATGTCTACAACTTGCTCTAAAGACTGATAAAAGATTAAGTCAATGACCTAACTATGAATAAGCTCCTAAATGAAATGCATGTGAATCTCTATGTGCTTGGTTCATTGGTGATGAATTGGATTCCTACAAATTTCAATGGTACTCTAGTTGTCACAATAAATGATGGTGGGATGCCTGATAGGAATGCCAAACTTAGAAAGAATCCCTTGAAGCCAAATAGCCTTAGTAGCTACATTAATAGCTCCCCTATACTTTGCCTCTATGGATGATATAGCAATAGCATTCTGCTTCTTGCTAGACCAACTGATAGTTCTAGAACCTAGAGAGAAATTGTAACCAGAAGTGGACTTGCGAGTCTGTGAATCGCTAGCCTAGTCTAAATCTATATATCCAACCAATTTAACCTATATGCCAAATCTGTAATGAATCCCATATCTATGTAAACCTTTTATGTAATGCAAGATCCTCTTAGCTACTTTCTAATGTAGCTCATGAGGTTCCTACATAAATTTGGAGACAAGTCCCACTTCATATGATATGTCGGGCTTGGTATGAGTCAAGTAGATGAGACTGCCAACAAGTTGTCGATATTGAGTGGTATCAACCAATGGTGAAGAACAATCAGCCTCAAGCTTGACTCCTGACAGAAAGGGAGTCAGAGATGGCTTGTAATTAGCCATGTGAAACTGAGCCAATAAGTCAAGAGCATACTTAGGCTATGTAAGAGAAATCCCTAAATTTGACTGTGAGATCTCGATGCCAAGGAAGTAGTACAACAAACCCAAGTATATCATGTCAAATCTATCCTGGAGAGATGCCTTCACCATTGCAATAGTTGATGAAGAACTCCTAGTGATCAAAAGGTCATCAACATAAAGAACTAGAATCAAGAGTGAGTCATCCTACCACAAAAAGTAGACATTAGGATCAGAATAGCACCTAGTGAAATCCACTATGAGAAGGAAGGAATCCATCTTGGCATACCATGCTTGAGGGGCCTGTTTGAGGCCATAGATAAATTTCCTAAGTTTTCATACTAAGGAAGAATATTGAACAAATCCTGGTAGATGCTCCATGTAGATCTCCTCCTCTAAGTCTCCGTGAAGAAAGGCACACTTCACATCCATCTGGTCCACATCCCCACCATGTGCTATGGCAATAGCTAAGGTGAGTTAGATAGAATTCATCTTTGTAATGGGTGTAAAGGTATTTGAGTAGTTAATGCCTGCCACCTATGAGAAACCCTTGGCAACCAATCACACCTTTTACTTATCAACTGACCCATCTGCTGCAAACTTGGTCTGACATATTCACCTACATTGAGCTATCTTCCTTCCCTTAGGAGGTGAATTCAAATCCCAAGTGTGTTTTTTGATTTAGGAATAATATTCTTCCTCCATAACACTATCCCACTTAGGTACCCCTAATGCCTCTCAAAAATTCTATGGATCTAAAACTAAAGCAAAGAAGGCATGTGGAACTCTCTAAAAATCCCCCCTAGTTTGTCTATCATCTACAGGATCTCCTACCCAAGTGCCAGGACTCTCAAGTGTCTATCTAGCCCAAAGTGGCCCAAAAGTGGGTGAGTCAGGTGTTAACTCCTCATCCTCTGACTAACTAGAGGTGGATGACTCTGCATCACTGTCCTTGCTATCTAAACTTGAAGAAGAAGATGTCTCTGGATCAAGAACCTATTATGGTTGATCTGAATTTGATGAGGAATCATCATGAAGAAGTATATTCGATGAGGGAGAATAAGTGCCAAGTGTTGAGTCTTTAGGACTCTCCTAAAAATGGACACTTCTCTTGATGAACAACTCATGAGTGACTAGATCTAGAAGGTGATACCCCTTAACACCATCTAGATATCCTACAAAGATGTAAGGCTTGGACTGTCATTCCATAGCTTTACATTTCTTATTTGATATGTGGGCCATGGTTGGGGATCTAAAAAACCTAAGGTGCTCAACATGAGGTTTCCTTTTATGCCAAGCTTTAAAGGGTGTTATCCCTTTTAAAGCTTTGTGAGGAACCTTGTTTTGAATGTAACAAGCATAATTGATGGCTTCAGCCTAGTACTATGGTGCTAAGGATTTGGAGTGAATCATACAGCTACCCATCTCTTTCAAAAACCTTTTTTTGTGTTATGCAACCCCATTTTGTGAAGGACTGTAAGTGACTATGCACTATAAATCAATCCCCTCTATGGTGCAAAACTACTCAAACCTGTTGCTGACATACTCCCCTACATTATCAGTTTGAAGAACCTTGATGGATTTCTCACTCTATTTCTCAACAAGAGCCTTGAAGTCTATAAAATTTTCAACACTTCAGACTTTTGTTTGAGAAAATATATCCAAGTGTACCTAGAAAAATCATCAATGAAAGTGAGGATGTACTTGGCCCTTATGAAATATGGTTTGGGAAAGGTGAGAAGGTATATAACCTTGCTTGGTGATTTGCGCTACCCACTGCCACTATAGTATCACTATGTAACTCCCTAATAGCCACTGAATCTGGTGAAAACTCAACTCTCATGCCCTAACCAATGTGAGTGATTTGGTATACTGATAGGAGATTGGTTGAAAGAGAAGGAACACTTAAAACATTATTGAATGTTCATCCTTCCATTTCAACTAACCCTCTCCCTATAACAGAAACTGATGTGTCATCACCCAAACTAATTGAAGTCATGCTACAAGGCTCTAAAGATGAAAAGTCAACTAGGGAAGAGCCCATGTGGTGAGAAGCACCCAAGTCAATGACCCATGAAGATTTAGAAGCTGCTATAGCTATAAGGGCCTTACCCTTTTCTTTGTCCTCACCCTTGCCTTTTTCCTTGGTAGAATTTTGGGTAGATGAATTCTGTTTGATGGACTCAGGAACACCTATGTTGTCCATCTCTAGAAGATGAGTTAGGTGATCTATTTATTTCTTCATGCATTTGTGTTAATCATGCCCTATCTTCTTACAATAGGCACACTTAACCTTCCCCTTCTTAGGTTTAGCATTGGAGGAGGAAGACTCAGTGTTGTTTTTGTCAGGATTATTGTTTTCTTTCTTCTTTTCCTGGTCCTTGTTCTTTTTCTTCTTCTCCTTTATTGAAGTCTTATCCTTACCATATTTAGCTATCAAAGCTTGGGGTTGATTAGACTTCATTTTTCCCATTTGGATTAGTTTATCTTGCTCCCTAGTCAAGTCAGCAATGAATGAATCCAAAGAAGGCATTTTCCATGTAGTGCCAAGGGCATTTTTTATGGCATGGAAAGTGGAGACAAAGACTGAATAACTTGGACCTAACTTTGTGAGAATAGAAAGGATGAGTTGGTCATCTTTATTCTCTATCCCACATTATTTCAATTTTAATCTAAGGGCCTTAAACTTAGTGAAGAAGTCCTGTAGGGTGTCAAAGTTACTAGGACTTAGACTTATGAGTTCATTTTCGAGCTCATGACCTCTCATCTCATCAAGCTTCCTAAATAAGGTTTCTAGGGTGTCCCATAAGTCTTTGGGAGTCTTGGATGTTTCTAAATGGAAGAGAAGTTCTAGAGAGATGGACAAGCTCAACAATCATAGGCTTCATCACTATGGTTGTACCACTTGACCTTTTCAGCATCAGTGCTGGGTTCTACTTCAGTACCCATGGTGATCCTATACAACCCTTTACTTATAAGAATGATTGACATTTTAACCTTACATTCATGATAGTTTAAGGGTGTTAGGAGTTTAAGTTGAAAATAATCCATTTTAATCTAAATTTAGGTGAAGTTATGTTGATTGCAAGTTGTGAAATTATGCAAAAAGGAGAATGAAAGCAAAGATTGCAAGTGATGAAAAGCAATCACACCCCCTTAAAATATTGAGCCCCCCTAAATATGAAATTGCATGCTCAAAATACTTTGGGCTCAGCTGAGAATGCATCTTAGAGTAATCAATGCAATACTTTAAGCAAACAAGGTGTCAGACTCAGTCGAAAATGCGTCCCAAGAGACCCAAATTTTAGGCACTTTATAAAATAGTGCATTTTTAAAAAATAAAAAGTCTACACTATGGATAATTGAAATACAAACACTTTTTTAAAAAATGGCATCTAAATTTGAGCTACTGTTTGCAAGATATTAAAGATTCAATTTCCCATAAACTAGTGTTTTTGTAAAAAATAACACTAAAACATTAAAAAATGCCTATTTTAAGAGAGAAAGTGGCCTTCAAACCACTCATTGGACTCGGCACAAAGTTTGGAATCCAAAGGATGTCTTTGTGAGGGGGAATTGGCCTCCTGCCAACTTGAGCCTCACCATTCATCTTCGATAGGTGAAGATACAAGTTTAAATTTAAACCCCTAAATTATCAAAACTTAAAAATTGTCTAAAATACTCAATACTTAGTCAAATTGACTGATTTTTTTGGAAAAGTCAATTTTAACTAAAAAATTAAAGTAAAAGATAGAATTTAATGGATTTCCAAGTATTTAAGGGCCCACATGGGATGCCAAACAAGGAGAGGGGCGCCAAAGTTTGAGGAAAGAGCAAATTTAAATTCGATAGGAAAAAAAGATAGCAGAGGCACTAAATTCGAAGTAGATTATAGGTCCAAGTAAGTCTTGAATTTAATGACTTTGTCTTGAAAGCATACCATAGTAAATGACTTACGTGGAGAAGGAGAAAAGGGTGCAGAGCTGGATTGAAAAGTTATAAGGAAAGTGCGCCAAGGTGGACATAGGACTGTGTTTTATCATCAAACCTTTTTTGAAAGATCCAAGATTGGCATTTTATCACCAAAAAGTGACTTAGCTATGAACCCAACCATATTCTTTCCTTCTTCCACAAACTCAACCTTTATGTGCTCAGATATCTCACTTGTTTTGGAACACCATGGCTGTAACTCTACACTTCTACACTCAGGTCTGAGACAAACTCTTATGTAGATATTGAACACCATGAGACTTTCAACACCATGTTGAGAGGATCATGATCATAGGCCTACATGTATATGGAGAGACCAAACAAGCCATGGAAGGAACAATAGCACGGAGAACTAGCAATATCTCCTAGAAATTTTCAAATTTCACAAATAAAATGCCTTAACAAAGCTCTAGATTTCAATGAAAGCAATAGAAAAATAGACAACCAGTTATCAAAACCACTCTGATACCATATCAGAGGATTTTCCAAGGTCCGAATAACAAGGATACATGAGTCGTGGTTACACGAGATGAAGCAAGTGAATACCACAAAATGCTAAAGTAAATGAAATCAAACAAGAGACAATTGCATAGAAAAATTGGAGAAAAGCCAATATTCCATTAACGTAAGATGGCCAAAGTGAAGAATACATATAGGGGATCACGTAAGTAACTTCTCCACAAAAGGTGGTCAAAGCACCCTAAGAATAGACTGTAACTCTTCCATGAAAGGTGGTGACAGGGTGCTAAGAATAGAGAAGTAACTCCCATACCTGAAATAGCTAGTGAAAGTAGTTACTAATGACATTCTTATGACACCTATGACACATTTATGACACACATCTCCACATAAGCTAGCCTATCCCATGAATGTAGGAAAACCCCATGTATGCACAAATATATAATTTCCCTAATTAAATAATAGGGAAAAATAAAAACCTACACTAACAATACCTTCACCACAGCTAAACTTTTAATTAAAACCTTCAATGGTCATGTATTATAATGGTATAACCAACTTACCCAACATTCTATATAAAATATAAATGATCTAGTCAATCTTTTAGTTAAATAATTACAACACAATGATCTTCCCAAAAATTATCTTAGTCATTTCATCAATGCTAATAAATCTCTTATTGAATCAGCTCATGATTTTATCAAATGATGGAAATATTTGGTTCATAAGGCCAATAAAAACATGATTGACGATAAATTTTTTAAACTTTTCAAAATAGCATTATCACCTTTACTTCGATACAGATTTTGACCTTTTTCTCCTAAAACTTTGAATGATGATCTTGACTAAGCTAAACATCAAGACTTCTAAATGAAATATTTTGGACCTAACACTAAAATAATGAAGTGATATTTCCAATGTTAAACCAAGGCAATAATTGATAGTCCTCCCCAACCCAAATAAAGATTAGATAAATTGGAAAATCCTAATGCTTCCATACATCATTAACCATGAAACAACTTTTAGTGCCTTCTAAACCATTTACAAATCCTAATAATCCTCATACATGGTATGATCCTAATCAATTTTGTTGGTCTCATGCAAATATAGGTCATTCCCATGAAACATGTCATGGGCTTATAAACTTTCCCATTTATTTCATGTTATTTTATTCATTCAATCATGATGTTGTGATCAAAATCCATAATCAAGATTATGTTAATGCTTCAAAATGAAATAAGATTCCAAAGCTTTTACCTCTAATAATATAAAACCTTTTTATACATATAAACCTCAATAATAATAAATGGATATTTACATGATTGAAACCAATTATAATTAATACAATACAAATTATTAATACTTAAATACATCTAAGGTCAATTATCTATGTAAACCAACCCATAATGATCCCATCACAAAACCAGAAAAATCATATTTAGAAGAACAAATTCTTAAATATGCTACTACCATTAAATTATCTTAGAAAACCAATGAGGAATAACATCCTTAATCTAAATCTACAACCATTTCTCTTCCTCCTAAACCTATTTTTCCCTCTAAGCATCAAACTAGATCTTCTTCGTCCAAAACACATTGAAAATTCTTAGAAGAACTCAATTTTATGCCTTGAAAAATTCCTCTCAAGGAGTTAGTTCTCACCTCTCCTTATCATCATAAATTCATAATGCAACAACTCCAATAAATTAAATAACCATCTCTCTTAGAAGAGGAACCACCCTCTCACAAGCCTCAGCCAACATAAGTTCATACCATTGAATCTATTTGTCCTTCTTGAAAACCTTACATAGAGATCATTGATGAAGACATGATCAATGATGAAATTCTATTTTTAGATGATGATCAACCCATATTTATCAAAATATCCATTAATACCACCCTCATTTTCTAAAAAAAGGGTCGATAATTAATGTGACATCTCTTTGGCTCATTTAATAACTTGGATATAACAAATATCATCTCAAAAAAACTCACTTAACCTATCATGGATTTTAAAATACCAATAGAAAACCTCTTGGTTATATTTGGATCTCTCTTACTATTGGACCTAAAAATATACTTACTAATATTATGGTCCTCAATTTACCATTATATTATAATATACTCCTAGGATGGACATGGACTCATTGTATGAGGACTATTGCCTCTTGTAGAATCCAATGTATCAATTATATTTGTAATGAAAAATGGTATAAACATGAGGTGGATCCTAACCCATGTATTATTCATCTTCCCAATCCAAAATCTCTATATCAAATTCCCATTATTCCTAAAATTAATAGTGCATCTTTACCCAAATTTGTCAATATAAAACTAGCTTTACAATTCATTCTTATTGATTCTGACATTGATGAGCCAAAAATTTTACAAAACACATGTAATAATACCAAGCTACCTCCTTAAATTTTGGAGTGGCTCCCTTCTTCTTTGTTACCTCATGATCATACCATCCCTCTTATTGATGAAATCATAAATTTACTTACTCTATGTAACACACGTGAAGCATCTTATATTGAAGATGATTTTATTTGTAATTATTTTGGAGTGGATAAATTATTATAGGATCCCTTAAACATGTCACCATGTTAATTTAGTGATATTATAACCTCACCTTCTGATGGTCCTTTAGAGACAAAGGCATGTTCCATCTTTCCCTCTTATGATGATAACTACATTATGACCCAATCTCAATAAAGAGATTTGGATATTCAACATATCAAAAAAATTAGCTAAAATGCTTTTTTTAACCATAATGTTCATACCATTTCCATGATTAATGAGTTATAACTTATAGGTCATGTACCTCAAGTTAATTCTCCCCTTCTCAATACTCTTTGGGTGGTTAAACAAATGTTACCTCCCACACCTTTAGAACTTTTGAAACCTTCCATCCTTCCTATCTCATCAATTACTCTACCATATTATCTACCCATCAATGGTTCCAAAGATATGCCTATGGTAAATCTAATTGAGCCTAATCAACCTTCCTCCATAGTTCCACTTACTCCCAAGATCACTCTCCATGTAAAAACCATATATGTATGCCAGATACATTCTAAATAAAACTGCCACAGTAACAAAATAATTTATCTTTAAGAAGATGTGGAATATTATGGACCTCTACCTCATTACCTAGTGATGAATCCATCCTTGAATTTATTCATGCCCAAGAACCTTAAGTCCTTGAAAACATCATAAAATTTAGAATTTCAAATGAAAAAACCCTCATTTTAACAACTTCATTACTAGTATTGATCCTAAATCCAATATGATTTCCTCTCTTCCCAACATGCCATATCATTTTCAAATAGAAATGTTATGCTTATCAAGAAAACTACAAGAATTGAATATGATACACCATCATGTCCTCAACCTATAAAATTTTATAAGGAAATCATGCCAATCAGACATGATAAATTTAGTCTATTATTCAAAAAATATTGTGAGACTTCGCTTCATCATATGAGGACATGCCTCGCATCAATCTTAGTATCATGGTTCATAACATCATCACATACCCTGACACCAAACCCATTCAAAAAAAAAAATCCTCTCAAAGTTTCCAATTTGTGTCATAAATAAATCATAAAATTACTAGATGCAAAATTTATCAAGCCTATGGAGTATTTTGAATGGGTGTCAAACATTATTCCTATTCATAAAAAATTTACCATGGTCATTCTCATTTGCATCAGCTGGTATAACCTCAATCTTGCTTATCCAAAGGAAAAATTAGCATTACCTTATATAGATTCCATCATATATTCCAATACTAGATATGAAATGTTATTCCTCATGGATGGTTTTTCAAGCTACAATCAAATTCATATCTCCCTTGAAGACCAACACAAGACAACATTCACTATGGAATGGGGTACCTATTGTTATGTTAAAATAGCCTTCGATCTTATAAACACTAAATCCACATATAATCAGGATATGAATCACATTTTTCTTGACCTTATCCATAATATTATGGAAACCTATGTGGAAAATCTCATTACCAAATCCAAAAGTTACAAAACCTATCTTTCTAAGCTAGCTATCATCTTTGATCAACTCATCAAATATAAAGTTAGACACAATCCCTACAAATGTGTTTTTGGCATTACATTTAGTAAGTTAGTAGTGTTCTTAGTTTATATACATGGTATTGATGTTTATCCCACTAAAATCAATTCCATATTCAACATGCCTCTTTTCCATTTCATTCTAGACATTTGTATGTACCTTATCAATCTTGGGGAAATCTAATGATTTATCCCAAAATATATTATCACATATACTCTATTAATTCCCTTATTAATAAAGGTAATGATTTAAAATGGATTGATCCTTATCATAACACATTTTAAAACATGAAGTAACCCTGTCTCCATACACCTACCCTCTATCCACCTTCTATTGACCATCCCTTAATTTTGTACACTTATTCTATACCCATATCAGTTACGACAATGCCTGGCCAAAAAGATGATATTGAAAGAGAGTATGTTATATATTTTATTATTCAAGGCCTAATTGATTATGAAAAACATTATACTAAAGTAGAACATGATTTCCTCTTTATCTATTGTGTAACTAAAAATCTTCATCATTACATGTTTTATAAAACAACATATGTCATCGTTCATTTCGATCCACTTCGTCATTTTTTCCAAAGCCTTTCTCCCTAGAGATATAATTGACAAGTGGATGGTTATATTTATATAATTTTAACTTCACATCATCACATAAAAATATATCAAAGGATCATTTATTGCTAACCAACTCATAGAGTCACCCATATCTGCTACTAGCCATCTTCAAGAGAGTCTCCGTAATGATAACATCCTCTAGAAGGTATTAACAAATCTATCTCTCTCTTAAATATTAATAATCAAGAAGATATCTATGTCATTCCCAATAATACTAAATCCAAGTTAGTTATGGAATAAATTCCTAAAATCAATGTTGATTTTCATGAAGAAACTTGGATGCTACATTTTGATGATTCCAAATGTCTCCAAAGAATTGGTGTAGGTTGTATTGTAACTAGTCCTCATGGTAAAATCATCCATTTGGAATTTTAGATTAATTTTGATGTCACTAATAACATATAAGAATATTAATCATTAATATTAGGAATGAGAGTAACACTTGACTTAGATATTACATATTTTCACACTTTGGGTGACTCCCAACTCATCCACCATCAGTTTAATGTTTAATATCAATGTAAAAGTGGCAATATTATCACTTGTCATCAAATGACCACTAACATTACCAGATAATTTTATTTTTTTACCATTGATCCCATTCTAATATATCAAAATTCCATCATTAATTCTCTTGCTTCTTTGTCATCCTTATTTCATCTACATCAAGTTCTCAATGATTCTCAATTTATTATTCAAATAAGAAAGTTCTCATATTCTATCCAACCATAATGTGTACTTATCTATCATATTAAGTATATCACCATTCAAAAAATACCATGGTATAATGACATTATCCAATTCCTCAACCATCAAACTTATCCTTCAAACATGAATTATCATGAAAAGACTAGAATTCACAAACAATCCTTCAAATATGGATTTCAATATAACACATTTTATTATCACAGTGCCAAAGGTACCCTAAGCTATTTTGTAATGAAGTAAGATGTCTCTCCTCCCCTTTAAAAAGTACATGGGGTAGTTCATGATGTTCACAGTAGTGGACATGATACAACACACAAATGCCTACATATGGGATCAATTGGGAGATGCACCGTGGAAGATATTTAAAGATTAAAGTGACCATTTATCACTTGTAGAGAAGTTTTCCACAATTATAAGAGCCCATTAAGAAGTTATGAAAGACTTAAACATAAGTTTTAAAATACTTAGGATAGGATCTTAGTCTCTATTATACCTACTCCTAACTTTGCCTTCCTATACTATTTGAAATCCCTAAATAGTGACATTACAATAATGATCCAACCAATGGGAAGAAATAAATTGCCAAATTCATATGAGGTGGAAATCAAAGCAAAAATTATTTGGTGAAGGATGGAAAGCTTAAACATAGACCACCAATGTCTTTATTACCTAATATTATACCACCTTATTTCTATTCCTCCCCTTGTTTTCATTCCTCATGTGCCTACAATTATTTTTATACCCTCACCTAAGTAATTGGAAGATGACATAGAATCCCATGATGAAGATTTGGTGGTTAGATAAAGTAGTTGAAGCATTAATATATTTTTATGATTTCTAAGTGTTTTCTTCCATATTAAAATCATGACTCATCACCTTCATTAAGCTCTTATCCTATAGCATGTTGCTCAACCAATCAAGAGATTTTGGGGATATAGGGATAAATAAAAAGTTAACTTGTCAATTGAGAATTGGTGTTGATTTGAAAAAAGATGAAGGAACATTCATAAAAAGGTGGAAGCTCATTTAATTATCTCAGATGGCATGTTCTGACTATCTCTCCCCTTTCTCTTATATCTCTTATTCTTTTCCATTTGTAAGCTCTCTCTCACTTTTGATAAGAAATTCTCTCTCAATTCTAGAAGACCAAAGATTCTCATCTTGATAAGGTTAAACCCTATAAAAATTTGTATGAAGGACCTCTTGAATTAATAAAGACATTTTTTACCTATCTCTCCCCTCTTAATTATGTGCAACAAAGATTATGCATGATGGCATTATGAAGGAGAATCTTCCATGCTAATTATCCTTCTTTCTCGCTCATTTCTAAGGTGTCTTCAAGTTATTTGTAGGTCTAAGCTAGTGTTCTTTCTATCATTGATGAAAGCTCTCAGTGTGTCTTAGAACTCCTATTTTCCTTCATTCATTACTTCCTAAACCTAGTTTATGAAACACTTATGCAACTATTTATTTTTTTGAGATTTTTTGGAAATTTGATTGTCATTGATATCAAAAGGGACATTATGATCATGTCATTGATGTCAAAAGGGAGATTATGAATCTCAATACTTTATAGGGATATGTATGGTTATTTTAGGGTGTGAAAGGGATCCTATCAAAGGTCAAGGATGATTGGAGTGCTTATGAGCATGAGTGAAATTCATCTGGTTTCTCATATTCTTCATCGAGACATTTTTGGTCTATAGAGTAAAATATAAATAGGAAGTTTGCTTACATCACCATTGCCATGTATGGATGAGTCTATGGGAGTTGGTCATATGATTGTGATCACATTAGTCCCTAGTTTTTATGCACCATATTTGAAGCCATGAAATGAAGCATAGTTGAAGATATGGGGATGCAAAGTTGGATACTTGGATAGAATTCACTAAGTTAAAACACTTCACCAAATTTGGAAAAGGGATAAATAAAGACAATTAAGCATGTTGATGAGGTCATCATTTACACACATGGAGATGTCAGGATAAAATGATCATATGGGTTTATTTATTTTTGTGCCTAATTTATATTCACTAAATCTTAGGTCATGTGATATAGTGCAAAAAAAGATATGCATGAGAAAAGTTGAGATCCCAGGCATTTTGATAGTATTTTCCAATACTTAGTCAAATTTGTAGATTGTAATAAAAGATGAGAAGGAATTTTAATGATGTCATATCTTGAAAATATGAAATATTTAGAAGTAGATTAATATATGGATAGAATACCCTATGTAAGAAGATTTTATGCACTAAATTATAGGTCATGCAACTAAGTGCAACAAGATTTATGTAGGTGTGAAGTTATCCCTCCAAGCATATTGAAATGGTCCCCATACTTAGTCAAGTCTCCACAAGGTCTTACAAAGTTGTCATACTTTTACAAAGACCATTTTTGGACATTTGTAAATGAAATAGATAAAATATTTGTTTTGGGTTTTTCATGAGCATATTAGATATATGGTCTGTAGGTTTAGATGAAGAGTGATGATCTTAGAATTGAATTATCTTTACTCTTAAACATTATATGGTTTCGTAGTTAAAACCTAAGGATTTAAGTCATGGAAATCATATGATTTTATATTTTGATGTTTATTGTAAATAGCTGAGACTTGGTAGCTTAAATTATATCTTAAGCCCTTGTCATTATAAAATTGGCCCCTTTGACCTAGCAATTACCAACTCAAATCAGTGATCAAGACTTTATATTTCCTAAGTCTTAAACTTAATATTTATCCCAACTTGATCAATGGATAATGCTTAATTATACATTGAAGATATAATTACATGCAACAAATTCAATATGTTAAAGGTACCTCTGAGTAAACATATTAGTGACAAGTGTCACATTTATAGAGCTTGTCAGATATAGACCCAATGACCATAAGCTTGTCAAAGATAATGATCGAGTTTGTCAAAAGTTATGACAATGAATAGGTGATCATTCAAAAGAGATCCAATGGAGTGAATGGAATCAACGGGATAAAATGCTCAAGGTTTATCAACACACTAGTGAGTTAAAGATTGAGCAAGTTTGAGAAGATTGATAGAGTATAAGCATTCAAAAGACTTAGGAATTAGTGAGATGGGATAAAGAGCTCGATGTTTAACACCAAACAAAAGTAAAGGTCATTTTAGTTTGAATATATAATTTCACATGGGAGATTGGATCAAATGATCTAATGGACATGTTTTAAACTTGAATAATTAAAGTCTAGAAGATTATAGGGATCCAATAGAGCTTGTGAGCCTATTATAGACTGATTGAACAAACACAATTTTTAGATGAGAAGATTTAATGAAAACCATCAAATTATGGAACCAAACTTAAGATCAATGGTTGATATTTAAAGATATGATCATGCTAATGGTCAAGTGTATGAATATGCAAGAACTTATAGTTACGCCATAAATCATGACATAAATAATGATCTAGATCACTGTGCCTGATCTAAATTATGTAATAAGGCATGCACATCAAGATTAGAGCCCCATATTTTATAAATATAGTAAAATACCAAGAATCATGGTGGTGGAGAATGAGTTCAATATGTGAAAATCTTGTTGAGTCTCGAATTGGCATGATGCATTACAATCTAAGTGTGAATATATAGAAGATACAAGCCTAGATTAAATACTTATATATATATATATATATATGACATCTAGGATAATGTTAGAGGTTTTTGTTGTCAAAGATGAAGTTGTTGGTGTAGTTGGATAGTTTCAAATGTAAAATATATAGACACAAAACTAGAGTGTAGAGAGGGTAATAAGAGGCTACAAAGAGAGATGAAGTGTGTCATTTTATATATATCTAGACACAAAGAAAGAGGAGCATAGTGGAAGAAAGACATAAAAAGATAATGTGTAAAGCATGATCAATTATAGACTAGACCTAAAAAAAAGAACAAAAACTTGGATTCATTTATGAATCTCTTTTGTAAATTGGATTTATATCTCTATAGAGATATGAATGGTTGGTGCCATCAGACAAGATTAGTGGGTGTTCAGTTAGGGGATTGGTTCCTTTAAACATTATAACCAATGAGGTTAATCTGAGTTGGTGCTCAATTAGGTAGTTGGTGCTTCTTTATATTTAGTGCTCTTAAACTAGGGGATTGTTGTCTCCTTAGGGTCAATGCCCTTAAATGTGTAACCAGTGAGGTTTTGACTATGAGGTTGGATTATAATAGTATATTCTAGTAGCTATTCTCATCATAGTTTTTCATAATGGGTTTTCCATGTATACATCTAGTGTCATATGCATTTATATGTGTGTGTTATTTGTATATTTGATCTAATCTACATATATCTTTTAATTTGCATTAAAAGTATTTACATGACTAGTTTTAGTTGATCTACTGATTCACCCCCTTCTCAGTAAAAATTTATGTTCCAATAATTAGTATCAGAACCTTGGTTCCTTAAAATAAGCTTAATAAACTTAGGTGGATCTTGGATGGTGAACACAAATGGCCAGTCAATAAATCTATTCATCAATCAAGGCACCTCTATTTTATGGATCAAACTATGCATTCTAGAGCATATGAATGGAAGCATATTTATCTTTATTAGATTTTGATGTATGGATGTCTATTTTAAATAAATATATAAATCCTTCAACAACTCCCAGGGATTAGGCTTAAAAGAAGGCATATGAGATTAATTCCAAGGTAAAGAATGTTATTCTCCTTGGATTATCGAAATCATAGTTTGTCAAAGTGATGCCTTGTTACAATACACAAAACATATGGAATAAGTTTAATATCATCTATGAATGTAATGAAAGGCCCAATATGCCAAGATACAAACTTTTATAGGCAAGATTGACATTTTTTAAATGAATGAAGGATAAAAAATTGCATACTATCTCCTTAGGGTAAATGAAATAGTCAATGAAATCAGAGGCCTTGGATAAGAAATGATATAATCAATCATTGTCAAAAAGGTCATACGATCTTCAGCATCAAGATATGATTCTAGAATCTCTACAATAGAGGAAGTAAGAGATATTGATAGACTCATTATTGATGAGTTACATAGAACCTTCACTAACTAAGAGATGAGAATGGAAGAATCAGATACTTCTAAGAGAGAAGTTAAATTCAATGCATCCAAGCAAGAAAAAGTAGAAGCATCTACATCCAGATCTAAGATGACTAATGAAGAAGAATCCAACTTTGCCAAAATATTAAAAAGAGGATCTAGAAAGTACAAAGGTAAGCTACCATTTAAATGTTTTAATTGTGGTAAGGTAGGACATTTTGTTGCTAAATTCCCTTGTGAGAAAAAGGATAATACTAATAAATAAGAGGATGGCAAAAGGATGAAACCCCACTATTCCAAAAAGGGGGAATTCTTTAAAAATAAGAAAAACTTGTATATAAGAGAAGATAGTGACTCATTAGATGATAGTGATAACTCAGATGATGACCATGACTATGACTTTATGGATGATGACAATGAATTCATAGAATTAGGACCAATTTTTATAGATCTAGATCAATAAGAAGTTGAAGAATTTGATGAAGAAGAGGAAGGAAAAGTGGACCTTGAGTTTGAACTCATCTGTGCTCTAGATGAGATTGATAAGATGAGAAAAGAGAACTCAAGGTAGAAGAAGATTGGACAAAAATAAATTGAATAACTATCCAAAAGTATTGAAAAATATGATTAGATTTTGATCAGCTTAAAGACAAATTGAAGAGGATACAAGAATAGAATATGTGTTCAAAATTTAACTAAAATTAAAATTTGATGAGTGTATGAGGCTAGAAGTAGAGATAGTGGCTTTGAAAAAATATCTTAAAAAGGCTAAGGAAAAATAGATAAACGTATGAATCTAAAAGGAAGATAAAACATTCTTGATGAATTGATCAGCTCTTAAAAGCCATTAAAAGAGAAATATGGTCTTGGTTATGAAAAATTGAAAAGTCCCATAACTAGCATATCTACTAAGTTATATGAAAATTTCAAACTATAAGGATTAGACGTAAAAAAAAGAATGTCTCTATAGATATAAAGACATACAATAGCATTGCTTATGATAAGAAGGCCAAAGGATAAAATAAGCTCAAAGAAAACAAAAATAACAATGAGTCCATCTCTACAAACTCAAGGAAGATGTAGAAGATAAAGGCAACTAATGTAGATGGTTACACATAGAGTGAGATACTTGAAGAAGCTAAATTTAAGAATAAATCCGCATCTTGCACAAAGAAAATCAATGACCAAGTATTCCTCATATTTATATGGTTATTGTTGTATCTTTAATCATTTTGGTCATAAGTATAGTAATTATAGAATTGTACCTATAAGGAGAACCAATTTTGTAATAAAAAAATCATTTACACCCTTATTAGATACAATTATAATGTGTTATAATTTCAATAATTTGGTCACATAGATAAACATTTTAGAAAAAGATTTACAATATCAAAAGTGCAAAGTAATAAAAGAAGCATGCCTCTGAACAAAGTTTCACAAGTCTCTTAAAGGAAGAAAAATAAGACATTTAAGAAATCCAAGCATGTGTGGAAAATGAAAGTTCAAGCCAATGCTATAGAGGTTGTAGAATGTCAAGATCTCTCAATATTTTCTCATATTGATAATGAGAAGACCAAGATCAAGGAGAAGACCAAGATGTTGATTGAGGCTAGTTTTGAAGTGAATATAGATCTAGGTGAACATATTGCTATTGTTGAGTAACTTTAATGCATATAACATCAATTTTTTATTCCTAGTGATGAAATTCTAAGATACAAGATTCTTAATTTGAAAAGGTATGTCATGAATCCATGTTGTCTCAATATATTTTTAATCTAAAGGAGAAAATCATAGTGGATGAATATGTTACTTCTCTTAAGCCTAAGAAGAAGAAGAAGAACTGAAAGCACAAGATGACCAAGGAGGAGAAAGAATATAAGGAGTTATGGGAAAATCCTCACTTCACATTGTTCTATGACATTGTGAAGTAAAGTGTCTCTATCTATGCTTCTTAAGAGACTCCTTTAGGTGGATAATCAAGTGATGTCTACTATAAATGAGAACTCAAGTAGGTTGTGATGATGAATTTATCAAACCAAGTCAAGTGCTATGTATGTAGTGTTTACAGTGAAAAAATGAGTGTTTTCATGTGACATAATAATACATATTATGTATATGGTCAGTTTATAGGTTCACATGAAGAGTGTGATGGTTGTATCCTGATGTGAAAGAAGTATCAGAGGTTGACATAAGGGTTTTAATGTACTAGATCTTTGACATTGTGTATCTTGGGTTGTACAATGAGTTGGGTCACCAAACTTGGTGAACATGTGACAAATCAAGTTACGATGTGTTATAAGCAATCACTTAATGTAAATATCAAGCATGGATTTATAAGGAGCTAACTCAAAAATCATGAATGGATTGAGGAATTATTGATAGTATAAGGGGGAGATAGATTACTCAGTTTATCAAGATCAAGAAGGCTCAAAGTAGGGGAGATTTGCAATTGGTCAAGTCCTCAGATCAGAAGACTATATAGTTTAGACTGAGAGAGAAGGGTAGTAAGCATGTATGGTAGATCCTAAATAACATGACTAGATACTAGTGATAGATCATAAGTCTAGGGGGAGGATCATACAAACTTTATTAATCCTTAGAAGAAGAAGAGAAAAGGCAACTTAGGTATTCATACTTTTATAAAATTTTAATGAGTTGATGGTTATAGATTCTTGGACAAAATCCTTTATCTAATAAAGGGGATAATCATTTGTTAAAGTAGTTATAAATAGTTCCTTTTCCATTGATGTCAAAGGGAGAAAAAAAGAACAAATTCTCTGTGTAAAAGTTTGGAGAAAAAGTGAAAATGTCAAAGAAGCAGAGCAAGTGTCCAAGTCGAGTATTAGGCAAATGTGTCATTGCCTAAAAGAGGGAAAGTTTGATATAAATATCTTTAATTCATAATCATCTAAATATGATGTAATCAATGCTAGAGAAGTATTATAATATTATAAGATTAGATCATTTAGTTTGACATCAATGACAAAGGGGGAGATTATTGGAGATTTTATTTTCATTGATGTCAAAAGGGACATTATGAGCATGTCATTTATGTCAAAAGGGAGATTATGGATTTAATTGATGTTAAATAATAAGTATGGTGATTTTAGGATGTGAAAGGGATCCTATTAGAGATTAATTATGATTGGAGTGCTTATGTGCATGAGTATAATTCATTTGGTTCCTCATATTCTTCGTCTAGACATTTTGGGTATATAGAGTAAAATTTGAGTAGGTTATTTTCTTATGTCATAATTTCCATGTATGGATGAGTCCAAGGGATTTGGTCATATTTTTTTGATAATATTGGTCCCTAGTTGTTATATTCCAAGCTTGAAGCCATGAGATGAAGTGCAATTAAAGATATGGGGATGCAAAGTTGGAAACTTGGATGGAATTCACTAAGTTCCAACACTTGGCCAAATTTCAAAAAGGGATAAATGGATCCAATTAAGAAATTTTATGAGATAAAAATTCACACACATGGGTATTTCAAGATCAAATATCATATGGGTTTGTTCATTTTTATGCCTAGTTTATCTGCATTAAATCTCAAGTCATAAAATATAGTGAAACAAAAGATATGCATGAGAAAAGTTGGGGTCCAAGGCATTTTGAAAATGTTTTCCCACACTTCATCGAATTTTTAGGTTGAAATAAAAACTTAAGAATGCATTTTTATGATGTCATATCTTGCACGTATGAATACTTCAGGAATAGATAAAATTATGGATGGAATCCCCATTGTAATAAGATCTTATGCACTAAATTTTAGGTCATGCAACTAAGTGAAAAAAGAGTTATACATGTGCAAAGTTAGCCTTCTAAGTGTATATAAATGGTCCCCATAGTCAAATATGCACAAAGTCCTACAAATTTGTCATACTTTTACAAATACCATTTATGAACATTTGTAAAGGAAATAGATAGAAGATCTATTATGGGTTTTGCATGAGCATCTTAGATATATGGTCTATAGGTTCAGATGAAGAGTGATGAACTTAGAATTGAATTATCTTTTCTCTTAGACATTATAGGGTTTCTTAATTAAAGCCTAAGAGTTTAAGTCATGGAATTCAATGGTTTTTCTATTTTGATGTTTAATGGATATAGCTAGGACATAATAGCTTAATTTATATCTTAATCCCTTATCATCATTGTAAGACCAACCCCTTCAACCTAGAAATTACTAGCTACAATTAGTGATCAAGAATTTATATTTCCTAATTCTTAAACTTAATGTTTTCCTAGCTTGATCAATGTCTAGCACTTAATCATATGTTGAAGATCTAATGATGCATAACAAATTCAATATGTCAAAGGCACCTCTAAGTAAATGTATTCATAACAAGTGTCACATTCACAGAGCTTTTAGATAGAGAACAAATGAGTACAATCTTGTTAGAGATAATGATCGAGCTTGTCATAAGATCTAATGGTGAGTAGGTGATCATGTAAAGGAGATCCAACATATCGAGTGGACTCAATGGGATAAAGTTCTTGAGCTTTATTGACATGGTGGTAAGTTAAATACTAAGAAAGTTTGAGAAGATCAACAGAGTGTAAGCATTCCAAAGACTTAGGAAGAAGTAATATGGGATAAATAGCTCGATATTTAAATTCAATAAAGAAGTAAAGATTATGCTAATTTGAATATATAATGGCATAGGGAGCTCAAATAAAATGATCTAATGTATTTTAAACTTGAAGAGTTAAAGTCTAAAATCATACAAGGATCTAATAGAGCATTCAAGCCTATCAAAGATTGATCAAATAGACATGTTTTAAAGATGAGTAGATTGAATGAAGACAATCATTTCATGGTGTCAAACTTAATATCAATGGTTGACATTTAAAGATACAATCATGCTAATGGTCAAGCATAGGAATATGTAAGAACTTGTAGTTAAGCCATAAATCATGACATAGATAATGAGTTAGATCATTGTGATTAATATTAATTATGTAACAAGGCATGTGCATCAAGACTAGAGCCTGATATTTGCTAAATATAGTAAACTACTAAGAATCATGGTGGTGGATCATGAGTTCAAGATGTGGGAAACTTGCTAAGTCCAAAATTAGTGTGATGTGTTATAGTTCAAGTGTGAACACAAATAAGATATGGAATCCTAGATCAAATGATTATATTTATGACATCTAAGATATTGTCAAAGGTTATTTTTTACAAAGCTGAAGCTACTAGTGTAGTTGGATAGTATCAAACAAAAGATATATAGACATAGAACTAGAGAGAAGAGAGGAAAAGAATAGGTTGTAGATAGAGATGAAGTGTGTCAATTGAGATGTATTTAGACATAGAAAAAAAATCATTATAGAGGAAGAAAAGAATAGAGAGATCATGTGTAGAGCATGATCAATTGTAGACAATACCAAAAATAGAGAACATAAATTTGGATTAATTTTTGAATATACTATAAATTGTAGTTTTATCTTGATATAGATATGATTGGTTGGTGCCATCAGACAAGCTAAGTTTGTTCTTAGTTATGGGATTGGTGTCTCCTTAGGGTTGGTACCCTTAAATGTTGTAACCAATTAGGTTAAGTTGAGTTGGTGCTAAATTAGGGAGTTGGTGATTCCTTAAAGTTGGTGGTATTAAACTAGGAGATTGGTGTCTCCTTAGGTTTTATGCCCTTAAATGTGTAACCAATGAGGTTTTGAATATGAGGCTAGATTATAATAGTATATTCTAGTATCTATTCTAACTATGGTTTTTTCTAATGGATTTTTCAAATATACATATGGTGTCATATGTATTTGTCTATGTGTGATCTCTACATATTTGATTTAATCTACATATATCTTTTAATTTGAATTAAAAGTATTTAAAGTACTAGTTTTAGTTGATCTAATGATTCACCCCCCTCTCAGTAAATAGTTGTGTTCCAACAAGATTATGTGAGCTAGCATTGTCTTATGTTTCCTCATTATTTTCTTCATGCTTATGTGAGTTCTCATTTAAATTTTAGTGAATCACATTTTTATCCTTTTTAGTGACCTTTTAATCCTTCTCTAACCCATTTCCTAGTTCAAACATTAGTATAGGTGATCCATCAAGAGGAAGCTGGCCTTCTTTAGAGGTCCAACCCTACCATAAGTTACCCACACCCTAGGTTTTTTCTCATAGTTTATCTCAATTATAGAGATGCTGAAGAACCCTCTCCAAGGGTGAACATTGATGCTAAAACAAGACCTCAATGTTTTATTTAATTATTTATGGTTAAGGGTGTTCACCAATTCTCTAAAATAGGCTTCAGGATCCAACTTGATTGAAAACTCTTATTTATGGTCTCCCAATAGAACATTGTCTCTAAGGCCTAAAATATCATAGAAGGGATCATCATTATGGAACTCATCAAATATAACTATTGATTCTTGTTGGTCGTAGTATATCAATTGAGGTTAATATAAAGGAAGTGGACTATGGTGAATAACTGGTCAAATGGAACAAATGGCATTGTTATAAAATAAATTGGTATTGGTTAGGTCTTTGAAAAGGCTATGATCATAATCAACTTCACTATTAGCATATTCATCACTAATCATTGATGGTGGAACTCAAGTAATATATGTGGGGCCACCCCTAGGTAATTTAAATCCAAGTCCATAGGTTCCTTTGTACCAAGTGGTAGAAATTAGATTAAACAAACTGTTTTGATTTAGCCAAAGGCCTTCTCCTTCATAGGCATGTCTTTGTATGATTTTGTTTAAAATAGTATACATGGAATTGATCTAATATTAAGACAATTTATCATTATACAACCAATATTCATCACCTTCAAGTGGGTCCTTTTCTTGACCACTGGCTAGTATGAAAATGATAGGTGTAGGACTATGCAGTTTGGATTTTCCATTTCTTTTCCATTCTATGCAAGGTGGTTTGGGTTTAGATCTTCCATAGGACTTGGGTTTACATGGAAGCATGGAAATGATAAATGTATCATGGATTAAATATTCTATTTGGCCATTACCCAAGATGGTATATTTATTAGATATTTTTAAGAGGTAGCATGTGGGAAATTGAGTCAAGGGTATAAAGATCAATACAATTAGCCTCTAGTGAATCAACCAATATTTCTTTCCCCTTGTGCCTTTTGACAACCATATTCAATCTTAAATCATAGTTATAGCTTTGGTACTCATCCTCTAAATTCTTAAAATGTTTATATGGATACAAATCTCGATGGATGGTAACCTCCATACCTAAGTCAGGCAACTTGATACACTGGTGCAATTTTGATGATATTGCATAAATTTAATGTATCTAAGGTTGACCCAAAATCATGTTATATGAGAATTAAAGGTCTAACACATAACATAGAATTTCATGGGTCAATGTCCCAATGATATTTGATAAGTTGATGGTGCCTTGTGAATCTCATTATTCATTATCATAGGCCTTGATGGTGGTTGTTTCTAGTTTCAAGTTGACTATAGTGTACGCAAAAATCTTGATGATATTTAGAGACAATATTTAGGCTTGATACTTTGTCTATGAGGACACATTTCACTTTGTGCTACATTATGACAATTTCAATGTATAATGGATTGTTATGCAGTAGGCCAAGGGATGACATATCACTTTGGTTGAAGATTAATTATATTCCTAGAGTCAAGTGTCTAACCAAAGCTTAGAATTTATCTATAGATATGCCATTAAGAACTTGGGATTGGCAAAGGAACTTTGTAAATATGTTCTTGTGTATGTTATATGTATGCAACAAATCTGAAATGGAGAATTATGTAGGTGTCTTTTGAAATTATTCCACAATATCAAATGTCTTTTCTTGCATAATGGTAAATGGTTTATTTAGAGATAGAATGGTTGGTTGGATGGGTGAAGTGGTAGATGGATGTGGGCCTTGTATGGTAATCTTTAACCACTAAGTTATGATTACATAATTGGGATTAGATATAAGACCATTATTGATAATAAATGAAAGTAGAGGGGGATCAGATATGATATGTCTCAGTTACCAATTCACTTATGCATGGTCATGAGTCAATGATGATTTATTGATATGTGGTCAAAAAGTGGTAATCCTTGTTTGTTGGTATGCCTGTATGTAGTCCCAAGTTAAGGAAGGATCACCAACATGGTTTTGTTTATTGAAATTAATTATCAATGGTCTTGTTTTATTGTTATTTGGTCTTGGATTGATGGATATGGTGTTAATGTGACCTCATATAATATGTCATACAACCTTGTTATAGTCATGTGCAATTGTGTAGTGGGTCTGTTTGTTGTTGGAATTATTCTTTCCTTAATCTCATCCATTCATTTGATGTTGTTTGTTTTACTATTGATTTTTTTGGTTCTATCTTAGTTGTTGATGATTTTTTTGTTATTTTACTAGTCATTGTTGTTGATATTATTATTGGATTTTATGTTGGGGAATAGGGTTCTAATAGATTCTTAGGTTCTGATTGGATGTGGAAATCCACAATCCAATGTGATCTATCTATTTTCCAACATATTTTTAATAAAATGTTTAGTTTTCACATAATAACACAAATTATGCCCATTATCCCTATGATACTCATAGAATTCATTTTGCCTATACTAGTCTATATAATCAATGCCTTCAAGATAATGTTTTAGAATAGGCCAATTAATTAGATTAATTAAGGTGAGCTTGAAAAACATGGACTGAGTGGGTTATCCAAGGTCACTTAAGATGCAATGAGTAAGCACAATTCTCCTTAGAGAAGGAGCTTAAAAAGGTAAAGGTTGTTACATTTATTACACAAGTCTAGGCTATTGTGCTTGTTACATTTGCTAAAAAGGTTGTTGGTTAGGATTAATTTGTATATGCAACATAGACTGAGCATATGGTGTTTTCTTTATCATTACTCAGTTACTCTATTTCCTACAACATTATTATTGTGATTAAACTACTTGGGTTTGTCCTAATTATTGGCTTAGGATAGTTGCGATGCTTATGCTTGGAATTGTATCTAATTTTTTCCATTTTTATGGTTTTGATTATGGGTATATTTTGATAAGGTAAGTTTAATAATCCCTTTGTTAATAATCTCTCTTTCAATAAACAAACCTTTGTCAATGATTTATTTAAAAGTGTGTGCACACTGCAACTCTAGATGGTAAGATATCTCACTATGTATATTTTTGGTAAACATAACAACTAATTGCTTATCTAGTAGATTGTGATTAAATAATCTTACAAGGGATCTCCATCAATATAGATAACTATAAAATATTTCATCATCCTTCTTTTTGGATTGCATCAAATCTAGTAATGAAATCTCATGCTTGAAATTGTAAGAGAAGTGTTCTACAAACTTGTCAAAAAGATCATTAAAATTAGATAATAAATTCTTAGGTGACTTTAGGAACCATTCCAACACTTGTATTACTAATCTTGTATGGAAAAATAGTAAAATTCATATGTCACTACAAGCCATTGGCTAGTACAAAACAAAAAAATTCATCAAATGGCCTTGGGGTCACATTTCCCTTTGTATTTGTCAAAATTTGGTGGTTATTACCATGGAGGAAATGGTATTTATAAATACTCCATGTTAAAAGGGTAAGAACATAATTAATTTAACTTAAACTTTTTGGGTTGTTTCCCAACTTAGCTGGAGGCAATTGCATCCTTCATTTGTTGTAGTCCTTACACTAGGAAACCAGTGGGAACATTTTTCTTAAGGTGGAGGCATGGTTTATTATAGAATGTTGGTTTGGTTTGAGAATGGACTAGGAATATGCATACATGTATTTCGGTGTGATTTTATAAATTAAACATGTTATGGTGTGATATTCTAGTTGGGATTTGGTATCTTGGCTTGGATTCAGGGAAATTATGATTGAGATGGAGCGATATAGTTGTATTATACCTATTTAGGTTGAATAGAGACATTTTGACAACTATTCAGACCTTATTGATTAATGGGAAGTTATGAAATAAGGCCCTATCATTGCATTTATGGCATATTTGGCATGAAATTCAATGTTATCTAATAAATACCTATGTAACATTAAAACCTCTTATTTGTACAAATCCTCATTGGGAAGTAGATTCATGTTGAAGGTTCAACATTTATCACTAACCAATACTTATACATTGTTAATTAAACATATTTTGGTTTTGTAATTGCATGTTGGTTTGTGACTGAAGAGGTATGTTCACTACATAATGAGGTGGAATATTAATTGCCCCATATTGAGGTGGAAGAATATTTTGCCTTTGTTGTGTGTGTATGTTGGATGGTACCTATTATTGTGGAATGTTACTCATCACATATTATGGTGGAGTAACATTCATCACATTTAGTTGAGAAATGGCATTGGTCATTACTTAACTACCTAATCCTTGATGTTGTGTGCTATAAAAAGATTTTGGTTGAGTATTAGAGGTAGTTGTTTGAGGTTGGGAGGTAGAATTTACTTCCCCCTACATTTACAAACCACTCATGGTGTTGACTAAATTTATATTTTATTGTTGACTAGTTATTTGTGTGTTTACACCACTTTGGTCTAGATTAGATGTTATTTTTGTGTTATTCACTATGTTTGGCTTAGTATGTTGCACTTAAATAAAAGACACTTCTTTGATAGTTGGGGTATTGAACATGTTTTCTACCAAATTACTTTTTGTAAATGGTTCCATACCATGATTTTATTGGCTTATCAATTCACCTAAAACTCTTGTTGAAAGAGATAGTTCAATAAGAGGAGCATTTGACATGGTCATGTTGTTAAATTTACATGCTAGGTTCAGATATGTATGGTATGCTATTTACATTTTTATAAAATTATCTTTTATTAGGCCCTTTCCTATGATAAGCATATGAGGGTCTTGACATGGAATTTAGAACTATATCATGAGGATTTATATAAGAGGCTTATTGACTATTATAAATATAAGGCATGTTATAGGGCCCTCTTATTAGACTTGGAAAGTTTTAATGGGGAAATTTTATCAAAAACTTAGCCCCTACATCTATAGCTTTGATTAAGACTTCATCCATATTCATAGGTAAGTGATGATCAAATAAGTAAGGGTCATAAGATGATGGCATTGTAACATAGTAAGGTCTCTATTAGACTTGTTATACAATTCAAGGTATATTAGAGAGGTATCGGGCCATCTATTCTTGGTCCTACTCTAAGTATGGGTGTATGGTGACCAAATAATATACCAAAGGATCTTGAATATGTTACCTCATTTGAGTGTTTTAAGGTGGATAAGGATCCATCTCATAAAATACATCACCTCCATAGGGGTATTAAACAAAGTCTTCTTATGTGACAACATTTCCATACCATAGATTATATATGACACCACTACATGTATAGTGAGACATGGTCAAATAAATATGTGAATGCCTATAAATAAGAAGGGATAGAGTTATAAAAACTCTAAAAAATTATGTCTAAAAAAAGATAAAAGGTTCAAACTCTATCTAGCTTGGTTTAGGGGATGGATTCATATCTCAAAAAAGGTTTGTGATAAAACTTGGTATAAAATAATATAACATCAAATGCCTAACATAATATCTCACAAAAACTAGGACAAGTGGATCAAATAAAAATAAAATTCCAAACTCTAAGGACAAAGAGTTCCAAATAGGTTTAATATAAGAAAAGTAAAAGTTTATAGGTATTTTGGCCAAATAAGGCATCAAAAGCTATGCTCAAACTAGGCATGTGTTAGGTGTTATAAGTACAATCACTAATATGGGGGGTGAATCAGTGAGCCCAGATATTTCAATTTCAATTCTAATCCTTTCAAACTATTAATCAATCAACATATATCAACTTGATCAAGCAACATTAACAAGAGAGATCATTCATTCAATGTATACATAAGACCAAACACATAACACATAGTTCCTATGGGAAACCCTCATGGGGAATAAAACCCACTCTTAAGCTTGTAACACATGGAATACTTGTCCTATAATAAATTAGAAACAATATATTGGTCAACTCCTTAAAACCAAAAAACCTTGATCAAATCCTCCTAAACAAAGGCCTTTAGTCAAAAACATGTTTTGTAAGGAGTAATTACCCCTAAGGAAGACCAAATCCTTTAGACCCTCTTTTGAAGTTAACACCTCCACCTTGGAATTTATGTATTCAAAACCTAATGATGTATCTGTAACCTTTACACAAAATCCCTCTCTATCTCATATGGGCCTCTCACATAGGCATGCCACAAAATTTCTCCTTCTTCACTCAAATTATCCTCATATGCACACTCAAGTCTCCTCACATATCCTAAAACTATAATAACACTATTATATCATCATAAATATAACCTAAAATTCATACACAATCAAAAAACTATTCTACTGATCAACTCATCAATAGGAACACTAGCTATCCTCTCTTTTTCCTTTCAATGCATACTCCTCACTCAAGCCTTGCACAAGTCTCTTTATAAGTTTATTTGTACAAGTCTAGAAATCACCATATTTGATTTCAATATTTATCTTTATTTTATGAATTATCATGTCTTGGTCAGCCATTAGGAATTAATTAACCCTTAAGTCATATTATATGGGTCACACTTAAGCACAACATACTTTTAAATAGGCCTAAGTCACCTTTTAGGTCTTATAATGAACCACAAATCTCTTTGACACATCTCTAAGAAAATTAAGAACATAGGAACACTTTATAACTAATGAACCCATGAAAAATGATATATAAATCATCCTTAATTTTCCATATCCATCATATTACCCTTCTTCTTAAGCACAATTTTCTCAAACAACATTTTCTACACATAGTCATTATGAGTGAATACATAATCAACATCTAAACCTTCGTTCATACTATATAAAATTAGTCAAACCATCATAATGAATAAAAATCATCTTCATGGAGTCTAAAATAGTATAAAATTAATAATTCATCTTCAAATATTTAAATACCATCAAAATGAGCTCAAATATCCTTCTTGGGTCACTTACAAAATATGCATGAATACACAGTCAACTTTGAACCTCAATATCATTCAGTATACACAATTTCATATCATAAAATTTATATTTAAAAATGAAACTTGGAGTTCTCTATAAATTTTATTTTCATTTCATGGCCAATTATTCATAGATCATAAGTTATGGATAAAAAACTAGACACTAGTCTTCCCTTTGTTAAAGTCAAATATTTGAATTCAAATGGTCACATTTAAACATCAAACACTATTATGTCATCTCATGTACTCATTTCTTAAATTAATCATAGAATGTCTATCTCTTCAAAACATTAAATCATAGTTTACTAATTTCCAAATTTTAAATCCCAAACACTTGGCATCCTTTTGTGCAATCTTGAAATCATGATCACACACACTCTATCAATCTCTTCGAGATTGTCCTTGCTTTAAAAATGCTAGACAACTATCACTTTAACCTCTTGACTTTAATGCACACCATTTGTCTCAATAATTATCAACATTCAATCATTGTTTATCATTAGAACAAACTCTATCTTTATCTATGCTCAAAATTAAACTTCAAACACTTTTCCTTATCTCACTACTTTTGGACATCTTGGAATGAACACACTCCATCTATCCTTTTGTAAGGAGCTTGATCTTTAACTTCATTAACCATTCAACACCTTGAAATAATATCAATAAATACACACTATTAGATCAATATTTATGATCACCCAAAAAATATTGGATATTCATTTGGTCTTGATCTTTAACATCATGCAAAATAGACTATGGGGATAATTGTTTATCTACCTAGAAGGCCATCTTTGCTCAATAATTTTTACTGTGCTAACTCGCATGATATAAAATTTGGACCACATGATATCCTCACATAGGAGAATCCAACCATGTGTCAAAATACTCTTGAAACCTTATTGTATGAAATATATAATTCCATTAATCTTCTCACTCAGATTTACCTACCATAGAGCCAACTTTGAACATTCATATCTTTTGATGTGATTCATCGCATGACCTAAAATTTAGTGAATATCAAATAGAAAAAAAAAACAAAAAACCAATATGATAAAATTATCCTTAAATTTCCACATGTGTAATATATGCTATCATCAAACTGCTTACTTAGCTCTTTCTTGCCTCATGAAAATGTGGATAAGTATGGGAAAATGTTATCAAACTGTCTGAGAGCCAAACTTTGCACTTACATATATTTTTTCATGACTAGTCACATAACCTAATATTTAGCTTAGATAAACTAGTTATAAATTTTATCAATACCATATGACCAACTTACTTTAAATAATCTACATGTGGCAATGGTGATGTCGGCAAACTACATACTCATATTTTCTATCACTAGACCCAAAATGTCTAGATGAAAATAATGATCAACCAGATGAAATCCAATCATGAACATAATCACTAAAAACATATAAAACCTCTTATGAGACCACATACACATTATTAAATCACCATACTCATCATTGGACATCTATAGCCATGTTAAAACTAAATATCAACCAACCCTCCTTCAAGCATACTAGGACAAGTACATTGTACACTTCATCATTATCACTTAGACTATCAAGGCACTTAATACACTCACTAGGACACATCCATGAAATCAACATGATATAATTGAAAATTTTCCAACATTCTCCCCCTTTGTCATTGATGTCAACAACAATCATATAACAACAACAACTCATCTTCTTTCTCTCTCTTCAAGCACTCCCACAATATGAACTTTCTCCCCCTTTGACAAAATGGTGAAGTAGGAAACAAATAATCCTAAGGACTTAAAAATACCATCAATAGGAAAGTTACATCTTATAAAGATGATAAAAACTCCCCCTTTTCTTGATCTTACCTCTTTTTTTCTTGACAACATCCTGTTGCCACAAGCTAACAATCTTATTCAACCAAGCACTACAACCAATGAAGACATAACACACATAACACTAACATATAATAAAACACAACAAAAAACATATGATAGGGACTCACCCTAATTTTTTTGAGCCATTTCACCTATTGAGCATCTTTAGATCTCCATACACCATGAATAACCACCATACATGCTTATTAGCCTTCTCTCTCAAACCACCTCAAGGAACACAAATATAACTTTTTGGCAATCAAAAAATAGAAATCATGCACTAAGATAGCCTAAAAACTCACCTTAAAATACTCATGACTTGATGTTTTGGATAATTTGAATTAAAAACACTCTTCTTCTGACTATACTTATCTAGTCTCATTATACCCCTACCTAAAACTTATAGAGCCCAAAAATTTTAGTAGACACACCATCAATACCTAAAACATCATATTTGGATCACTCTCATATGACCCCTTAATAACACCAATTTTCAACAACTACCTCAACCTATGCAATATACTTCCTTCAAAAACCAACTTGCTAATTAGGCCTCAATCTTGACAAAAACATGAATAAATTAAAAACCACAAACCTTAAAGTCTCTACGATGCATGTTATAAAAACTCATTTGGACCAATAAATCTATTAAGAAGCCTTATACCTTAACTCATAAGTTAGACCACTTTTATAGCAAAGCTCAAAACCCTAGAATCTTTAAAAAATTAAAGTCAACAAACCTCCTTCTGGTTAATACACACCTCTAAAATGTATTACATAGTTGGAGACACCCAACACACATTTATAGACCATGATTTGAGCTTATAAACCTTTTGGAACCCATACATATTTTAGGACCTTCATACTCTTAAGCACAAACTAGGAAACAAAAATCTCAAATCTCAAATTTGTCTTTAACATACCTTCAAACCACAAAACCACTTGGAGCATACTAGAAAAATGTCAATAGAACTTTATATGCAAAAATATCACCTTGAAAAATCACAAATCCTCTTTTACCACATGAAACACCTTTAATGTGACCCTGTACATTGACCATATACATCTATGACATCATTATAACATCACCACAACACATCTTCCACTTGGACATACCTACTCTAATTGAAAACACTCATCTCTACCCTTCTAAGACCATTTGAAGAATACCACAACAACACTTTATTCTACATTATAAGGAGTCTCTTAAGAATCATAGATAGAGACATCCTTTACACCACAATCTCTAAAATAAAGTGAATCTAGGAGTAGCCCACATCTCATCAATAACCACTAGAATCCTCTTATATCTATAAGAATTATTGCTCTTGTTTTTATTCTTCTTAGTCTAAACTATGACAACTAGTTTCTTTTATATATCACTCTCCTTCTCTTATAAGATATAATTGACATCACATGGAGTAAATATGGAATCTTGACATACCTCTGCATTTGAAGAATCAACCTTGTAGTTTTATACCTCATCACTAGACACTGACAATTGATGTTATTTGCATGAATTTTACTCAAGAATAGTAGGATGTTCACTTGGATCCATACACATCTCAAGAATAGCCTCAACCAGTACCTTGGTCTTCTCTTTGAGCTTGGTCTCTTCTTTCACAATATGAGTAGGCAATGAGAGTTCTTGGAACTATTCACCTTCTGAAGCATTCTCCACCATAATAAATAGATTACTTAGACCTGTAGTCTCATCATGACTCACACTTACCACCTTGGTTTCCATAAGCTAACTTACCTTATTCCTTGAACTCTTGGAGCTTGATTAAACCTATTCTAGTTTTTAGACATTTACTTGTAGAATTTAGCAATCTGACCAATCTTTTCACACTTCTAGAAAACAATATTCCTTAATAAAAACTCAACTTGTCTTACCTTGTTATAAAAAAATATCAATGTGTCCAAAGTCATGCAATTAAAACCATGTGATATTTTTTAAGAAGACTTGTTTTGCCTTTCCTGATTTAGATAATGCTTATCAAAGTGTCCCTTATCAAGACATTTGAAACATTCAACCTTGATCACACCTTTTGACTAATGACCACCATCATAGTACCATGTAAATTAATTTCTAAAAGGTCTTCTACATTATCTAACTCTATGCCCAAACTAATTACAACTATAATAGTAACCATTAAAATTTGCATACCTTATGGCATTTGTTTGTCTGATCTAATTTGTCTTCATTTTACCTGCACCTTCTAATGAGTTGTCCTCAAAGTATGAATGTACTTATTCATATTAGTATTCATATTATCTTTAGTTCTATTTTATGGTTCTTCTTTGTATCCAAGACCAATCTTATCACTTACATGCCTTTGACCATTCAAAATATTATCTAGATCACTTGAACTCTTTTTAAATCTCACAAATGACATTACATTACTAGATGTCCTCTTTAACTTAGATTTTAATGACTCATTTTCAGTTACATACCTTGCACATTCATCTTCTTTAGCTTTTAGGCTTGTAGATAGAATTTCTATTTGAAAACTAAGATGCTTGACCATATCTTCATGCTCTTTGGTTTCTTCATCCATTTTTTCCTTATACACACTAAATTTATCCTCCAAGTCCGTGAGTTTAGATTTCATCTTATTATTGATCTTCTTCTCAATCTTCAATTCTTTGAGAGCATTTATCAATGCAGCCGCATAGTCCATCTCATCTTCATCATCATCTAATTCACTCCAAGTTGAGTATTTTTTATGTGAGAAACTTCCTTCCTTAGCCATGTACAAGTCTTTAACTTTAATAGGACCATCATCTTCATAATCATACTCTGATTCATTGACTTCACTCTCATCTGATGAGTTGCAATCTTCTTTTGTGTAGAGACTCTTCTTATCCTTGAAGTACTTCTTGTTGTCAAACCTTCTAAATCCCTTTTTGATTTTATTAGACATGAATGATATATTTCCATAATCATGACCTCAATCATGCTCTTAATCATAATCCTTCTTATACTTATGATGGTACTTATTATCAAAATGTTCTACTTCTCCATAATTAAATGATTTGAGGGGTAGTTTACCCTTATACTTTCCTACACCTATTTTCAATTTCTTTGAAATCAAATCAATTAGTTCATCCTTATCTATATCAAAAATGTCATCCTCCTTAGGCTTTTTACCTTGTAACTTCTTTTTTGGCTTCATCTCTATCTTGAATGCAACATCCTTTTTTGGTGGTATATCATCATTCTTCCTCATCCCATAAGTAATAATGATAACATGCAATTAATCCAATTTTAGCTAAATAAGATCATGACTTTATTCTATAGTAAAAACATTAGGATCAAAATTTAGAGAGAGGGATCTTAATACCTTTCAAACTATAGTAGACTCTGCAAGGTTATCTCTAAGACCTCTAATGATGTTTATAATATCATCAACTGTCTACAAAAATGATGCCACAAAATATTCTTCCTTCATCTTGAGACTTTCAAATTACCTTTTGTGAGTCTACAACTTAACAAGATTTATCTATGAATCTCCTTCATAAATGACCTACATTTTATCCCATATCTCTTTAGTAGATTTATAACAGATTACCTTGGTGAACTCAACCTCTATAAGACCACATGTGATGGCATTCATTACATTAAAATTATTGTCAAACAACTTGTTATTTATAGTACTAGATGGAATAGTAATAGGAACAACATAACCATACATACTAGATTAACATAAATCAAACACTAGGGACATAATGTATGTCTTCATCTATGCACTATAAAAATCATAATTAGAACCATTGAACATCAGTGATTGTTTAGTAAATAAACCTCCTGGATGACTACCCATATTTTACCTTGGATCACATTCAAGCTATCAAGCCTTTACAAAATAACCTCCTTTGAACTAAATGTTATAGGTACAATCAATAAGAGGGGTGAATAAATGAGCCCAAATATTTCAATTTCAATTCCAATCCTTTCAAACTATTAATCAATTATCATATATCAACTTGATCAAGAAACATTAACAAGAGACCTCATTTATTCAATGCATACACAAGATCAAACACATAACACATACTTCTTATGGGGAAACATCATGGGGAATAAAACCCTATCTCAAGCCTATAAAACATGGACTACTTATTCTATTAGAAATTACAAAAAAGAGACTGGTCAAGTCCTTAAGACCAATAAACCTTGATCAAATCCTCTTGACCAGAGGCCTTTAATGAAACACTTGATTCACAAGGAGCAACTAACCCTAAGAAAGACCAAGTCCTTTAGACTCTCCTTTAAAGTGCACATCTCCACCTTGGAACTAATGTCTTAAACACTTGATAATGGATCTCTAACCTCTACACAAACTCCCTTTCTATCTCATGCAGGCCTCTCACATAGGTATGTCACAATATTTGTTCTTCTTCACTCAATCTATTTTCATATGTATACTTAGATCTCTTCACATATACTAAAAATATAAGATCACTATTTTTTCATAAAAAATATGACCTAAAATTCATACATAGTCAATAGAATATTATTTTCATCAACTCATTAACAAACACACTACCTATCATGTCTTCTGCACTTCAACGCATACTCCTCACATAAGCCTTGCAAAAGTCTCTCTACAAGTCTAGAAATCACCATCCTTAGCTTTATTATTTATAAATACTTCATGAATTATCATGTATTGGTCAGCCATTAGGTATTAATTAACCCTTAAGGCATATTACATGGGTCACACTTAAGAACAATGCACTTTTGAATAGGCCTAACTCAGCTTTTAAGTCATATGATGAACCATACATCTCTTTGACATTTATATGAGGAAATTAAGAACATAATAAGAATTTATAACTAATAAAACCATGACACATGATATATAGGTCATCATTAAGTGTCTATATCCATAATAGTACCCTTATTATTAAGAATAATTTGCTCAAACAACATTCTATACACATAGTCATTATGAATGAACACACAATCAACTTCTAAACCTTTGTTCATATTTCATAAGACTGGTTAAAACTTCATAATACACATAGATCATATTCATGGATTATAAAACACTCTTTAATATCTTATTCATCATGAGATATTAAAATACTATTAGAATGATCTCAAATATCCTTCTCAAGTCATTTACAAAATATGCATGAATACACAGTCAAATTTGAACCTCAATATCCTTGACTGTATACACTTTCAGATATTCAAATTTATATTTCTAGATTAACCTTGGAGTCTTATATAGATTACATTCTTACTATATGGTCAAATTATGCATGATCATATGTTATGGCTCAAAAAATAGACACTGGTCTTTCCTTTGTTAAATTTAAATATTTGAATTCAAATGGTCATAGTTAAACATTGAACACTATTATATCATCTTGTGTCCTTGTTTCTTAGATTAATCATGTACCATCAATATATTTTGAAATTTAACTCATAGTTAACCAATTACCAAATGTCAAATCTTGAACACTTGGCCTCTTCTTGTGAAATCTTATAATCTTGATCACACACACGCCATCAATCTCTTTCATATTGTCCTTGCTTTAACACTACTAGACAACTATCACTTTGACCTCTTGAATTTAATATGCACCATTGATCTTGATCAATACAAACATCCACTCAATATTGATCCTTGAAACAAACTTTATCTTTATATTTTCTCAAAATTAAACTTCAAACACTTGTCCTTATCTTAGAATGAACATGCTCTATTGATCCTTTTGTATAAAGATCAATCTTTAAATTCATTAACCTTTGGATATATTGAAATCATCTCATTCAATATGAAATTTTATATTAATGTTATATGATCACCTATAAATCATTGTATCTTCATTTATCCTTGATCGTTAACATCATGCAAAATAAATGAAATATGGGGACCATTGCTTATATGCATGGAAGGCCATCTTTGTTCCTTAATAAATTTTTCTATGGTAACTCACATGATCTAAAATTTGGAACATATGATATCCTCACATAATAGAATCCAACCATGTGTCAAAATTATCATTAAAAATTCATGCATGTGAGATATAATTCCATTAATCTTCTCACTCAAATTTATCTACCATAAAGCGAACTATGTCAATCAACTACTTTGGAGGCCAAATTTGAACATGCATATTTTTTGATGTGCTTCATTTCATGACTTGAAAGTGAATATCAACTAAGAAAAAAAATAATCAAACCCATATGATAAAAAAAAATTTAAACATCCACATGTGTGAGATATGCCATCATCAAATTTCTTACTTGGTTGTTTCTTACATTATGTAAATTTGGCTAAGTATGGGAAAACACTATTGAACTACTTGGGAACCTAAATTTACACTTGAATATATTTTATTATGATTATTTTTATGACCTAAGATTTAGTGAATAGCAACTAGGTACAAATTTGATCACAAACATATGACCAACCCCCCTTGAATCATCCACGTGTCAATGGCGATGTTAAGAAACTGCCTATCTAGTTTTTTGCCACTAGACCCAAAATGTATAGATGAAAACAATGACCAACTAAATGAAATATAATCATGCACACAATCACTCACATCATATAAAACCTCTTAAGAGACCACGTACACATGCTTAAATCACCATACTCATCCTTGGGGATCTCTATCCATATCAAAACTGAAGATCAACCAAGCATCCTTCAATCATGCTAAGACAAGCACATTGAACACTTTATCATTGTCACTTAGAATATCAAAGAACTTCATCCACTCATCAAGATACCTCCATGAAATCACCATGACATCATTGAAAATTATCCAATGCTAAGAATCTTGGCTAAATCTAGTGTCAAAATCTAGACTTAAAATAAAGGGGTGTTTAATCCAATAAACTTAAACCACATTAGCATAGACTAGGAACTTTAATTTAAACATGAACTTGATCAAATTGGCATGAGACATGAAAAATAAGGCACTTGGAGATAGACTTTTCTCTTTTAAATAATGATACAAATAAATATTTTTTGAATTTGGGTAAAGAATTAAAAGTTACATAACCCAAAAGATAAATATAATTATCTAAGCCCAAATTAGACAAGGCCTAAATAGAAATCAGTCAATGTTTTAATTCAAACTTGTCAAACATAATTAAAAACTCAAATTAAGAAAACTTGGGTTTTTGAACAAACAAGCTAGGTAGAATTGAATTGTATAATGACACTAGATAAAGATCACAAAGGCATATATGGATTAGATTGGCTTCAAATGTGAAACTTGGACACAAGAAAAGATGAGTCTATGCAATTAATTGAGCATCAAAACAATGTTATTAATCTCTAAAGGTGTAAACAATAGTTGGTTTCAAGACTCCAAGGCACAAAATGTGAAATGATTTGGGCATAAAAATGTTACCCATTTCAATCAAGTGACACATATAATGTTTTTGACATAGAGGTTTAAGGTAAAATCATAGTGTCAAATGGATGGAAGAATGCCTCCTTAAATAATAGATTAATGTGGACACAAGACTTGTTTATGATATGGGAAGAAAAATAACATTTTTACACTATAATACCAAGCAAGTAAAAAGGAAAAAGACTAAATATAACTAAGTAAATCATCCTAAGCCCTAAACTAACAAGATTGCATCATATTATTGAAATAAATCTATATACATGTTATTGAGAGGATTTTAATTGTTAATCCAAAAATAAAAGTGCTTGAAGTGGTAGGGTTCTTACACCCCCCATTCTCCCAAGAGATTTTACGATGACATGGACCTTTAGTTTACTTACCTTGCATCAAAAATACTTCATGATAAGTGAGGTTTGTCTTAAACTTAAATTTTCAACCATCTAGATGGTCTAAAGCATGGCTAACACTAGATATGTAACATGTCAATTGATTTCATAATAATTAACTTACTATTCAAGGGTATATTCCTTTTCATAATGATTTTATTCATGGAATACTTAGTGGAATCCCTTGGTTAACCAAACCCAACTCATGTTTTTGTTATGAAAGGAGAGGTTAGCCACTCAACTCCTAGGCTCTCACAATATGTGTGCACTAATATATATACCCCACCATGGAGTAGGGTTGGTACGATTCCAAGAGATGAATTCCTAGGTCAATGCACCCATAAAGAACTCATGAAGAGTCTATGAGCTCCCCTCCACAAGCCAAGTTGTATAAAATAAAAATAAATGAAAATAATTTAGGGTTGTATTTAGATCACCCAAACCATGCAAGTTTTAGGGAAAGCCAACAAAACATTATTTCCACTCTTTGGACTAGGAACAAATTATAAGTGAAAATGCACTTTTGGTCACCCAAGTTCCCTATAAGGGATGGGGGAAAACATACATGCACTCTTTTTTTTTGCACAAATAAATAAATAAGTATAGAAAAAACACTTTAAAGATTATGAAATCTAAGTGAATGTCAATTTTATGCACCAAAATAAATGTTTTATTAAGTTGTTTGGCCCTTTGGCTTATTTTAAAAAATTACAATAATTTTCACAAAATAACTTAAGCTAAAACACCTATGTTAATTTAAACCATTAAAACCAAATGTTCAAGATTTAGAAATTCTTTTTAGGCACCAAAATTAAGTGTTAAATAATTTAAACTTGAAAATTCATGTTCTAATCCCTCCTTGGCCTTGTAAGGGTTAAAGAGTTTCCTCCTACTTTGAAGCACATTAATGTATGAGTAAACAAGTTTTGAAAATACAACTCTCAGTTTTCTTATTTTTCAAACATAGATATCGATATCAATTAACTATGACTAATGTCAATTACCAAAAATATGATGTCGATTTGAAATAACTAATACCAATCGATAAGGACTAAGATTGGTTGCCTATGAACATGAATGAAAAACCAAAATAATATAGAACTATTATATTTCTTAAAATATTATAAAAATCCCTTAAAACCTATAGCATAGTGATTAAAAAGAGAGTATAAAGGTCAATGAAACCAGGAAATAACTAGTAAAAATGCTTAAAAGATTCAAAATCCAAGTTTTATACATTGTGTCCTACCCTAAACTTGACCAATGATAGTTACCTAAAACTGAGATTCGTTAGGCAAAACTGATGACATTTAGGTAGAATTGATGTTGGTTATGGCTGATCGATGTCAGTCTTTGTGTAGATCCAAGTTAGCACAAACACACAAAATATGATAAAAACAAAGCTAAAACTCCAATTTTGATTATTTTCAAGCATTCATTTGAAAATTTAAAAATTTCATCTTGGTCTCCTCATATTAAGGGTGCTTAGAGTCTCACAAGGTGTACCACTTGTGATATATAAATTTAAACAATAAAGAGGAGGGCAGATTAAGTGTTAGTTTCACAAAATAATGAAATGAACACACTAACATGCTAACATCTCTAAGCCTAGATCTTAGAGGGAGAATAATGGACAAGAGATATCTAAATGATTTTTTCATGGCTTTCTTGGCTTGTGCTCAAAGGATCTTTGGAAATGGAGTATTCTTTGCTCCTTCTCTCCTTGGCACCATTGTAGCTTGTTTGATATGGATTATGCTTTCTTGATGGCTTGGCTTAATATTTTGGCATTATAACACTATTTCTTTCAATCTTGCTACAAAACCTTCATTATAAATTTACCCTATCCAATCTCTCTAAATAAAGAGGCAAATGCTTGTATTTATAAGCTTAGGAACTAACCCCAACTCAAGGTGAGTTAAAGTGTAGTTTAAACATAGAATGGATTCAAACCTTACCTAAGTTAGTTAATTAACTCCAATAAAGTTAAAAGGTGTCAATAATTAATTATTTATAATGAATAGGAATGGGTGAAATATTTTGAGATATTTCCAAATTCTTGACAACTCGTAAAAGGTATCATGAAAAGCTAGGATATTTCATATTTTAAAATATCCTTTTTAATAATTTCATTAAGTACACAAGCAAATTTGAGACATTTAGGGATTATTAGGCGTAATTTCTAATGGTTAGTGATAATTGGTCTAAAGTTTAGTCCAAGGCCATTGGTGAATTTCAGATGTCTACAGATAACACCTAATATTTCTCACGATTTCTTTTTGTTTTTACTGAATTACTATTTTCCAATTTATTTTTTCACCATTTTAGGTTTCTCTTTTATGATTTACAATGTAAGACCATGGATATGATTAGGCCTTCCTCACAAATACCTTTTCTAACATTTTTGTTTACACATACTTTGTTCACTCAAATCTTTATTTTATGAGTTTCAATGTAAGACCATGGATAGGACTAAGCCCTCCTCATTAAAATACTATCTTTATTTTCTTCAGTGTTCTTTTTCTAGAATGTAAAGAAATTGTTATAAGTTTGTGATATCTCATTTTTAGCTTTGGATTTTATTTATTTTACAGATAACACTTGCATAAAAAACTATGTTATCATGTTTCCCCAAATTTAAATTCCTTCTTATGATAAAGAATCATACTTACCAATCATTCTATCCCTTTTCACTTTTGTCACATTTTTTGTAATTTAAAGTAATTCAATTTTTTTCAAGTTCATTCCCCTTTATTGCCTTTCCTTTAATTTTATTTTACATAAAACAAGGTTAAAGTCAAGATAATAATTTCATTTCACATGAATTTACAATACTCTTATACACCATGCTCTCTAAGTTCTCTTTTTGAGAAACTAAATCAAAAAAATTTCAAATGATAGTCATATTTACCACCCATGTTTGATTCTTTGAATACACATTGAGGAGGAATAGAAAAATACATAAAAAATTTAAAAGCCAAATCATTTAAAACCAAAGGCGATGATAAAAAGGCAATATACAGAGTCAAAAGTCAAAACCACAACAATATATGTGATTCAAAGCACATTTAATATCTCCAATTGAAGCTCAAACTTCATAGTTGACCTCATGATAGAATCAAGGTCCATTGGGGTGTGTTAGGCCATTATATTGGGATAGGATAATTCAAAATAATATATGGTGATACCTACATTCTCACATAATTACCTAGTCTTCATAGTAGACTAATAATTCTATAAGGGGTCTTAAGGAATGGGGAACACATTATGGAAAGGTAGGTCAATTTTTAATTTTCATGCATATAGCCTTCATGGGATGATTATCATAATTACTTTTATAACCCAAGATATTTGTGGCTAGGAGAAGTTCTTTAGGGTCCTTAATGTCAAAAATCCTCTTGTTTTCACAAATATAATTTAAGTTTCTTAAATTTAATGAGTTTATCTACCTTATGTTTTCATTCATTTTCCCCTTCACCCATTTCATTTCCCTCCTTGACAAGAAACTTTGTTTATAAATATGTTTTCCCACTTCTATATTTCCTCTTTTTCACATCTTAAAAACATGTTAACACTACTTTTTTATTTTTTTAAGAATAAGATAGTATGCTTGAGTAACTCTGGATTAAATTATTTATACCATTTCTATGCATCTTTAGATCACCTTGGTTAATTTAATAAGTCTAAATTTTTTTATACCTTCCTTTTTTGGGGAAAATTATGATAATTTATATTTTTAGTACTTTTTCCATTGTTGAGTGTGGTTTTTTTATTACTTATCACTCAACAATGTTGTTTTCCCTTTCATGACCTTTTTTCATTGATGTCTGAATAAAGATTATTATTTCTCACTCATCATTATTTTTTTACCATTACTTACCCATATTTTTTTGAGTAAGGATTAACACTACTTTCACATTGATGTTTGATTACCATTTTTACATGTATCCCTAGTTTGAATTGGTTTATTTTTCTTTCTTACCTAAGGTTTACTTGTTTGAGTTTTTCAATCATTTAGTATCTTTAACTTTTTGATTACTTGATTTAATCCAATTTTGACTTGGTCATTTGGACCTAACTTACCATTTATCACCCCAGTTTACCAAATTTCCAACTATATCTTTCCTACATCAAATCAATTATCTTTGCTTTCCTACATTTGTTTGTTTTTGCTCTTTAGTTTTGTATCCTTGGGTTTGTCAAAAGTAGTTATTGGACCCTTCATGATCAAAACTATAAACACAAAAGACAACCATATAGTGAAAAATGTAAGTCAAGGTATGCATGCATTAATTTTGTTTCAATTATTTCATTTTAATTAATTATTTTATGATTTAAAATACTATAATTTTTTTAGCTTCAACATTGTGTGTTTCTATGTTATTTTCCTTAAACACCATCTCTTGTTACACCTTCATGACACGTGATGATATTTTAATGGGGCATATGTATACACATAACATTTTAAAACTTTATCAATTACTAATGCTTTACCTATTGAAGGAACTCATCTAGTATCAATCTATCTAAGTGCATGCCTTAAAAGGTGAACTGGGAAAGGGGTGGGTAGACCATTAGTGCTTCACAAGATTATTTTACCCTATGCCATCACTTGATATCTAGATAACCTTATTGTATGTACTTCCCTAAGATTTAACACCTCTCTTCCACACTCCTCTAAGAATTTCACTACCTTACTTATCTTTTCCTAAGTCTAAAACCCTTTTTGATAGTTTACAATACATTATTTACCTAGGCTAACCATGTACTAAATTTCTTAAAAGTACATTATAGGTGTAGGTTAGCTTTGGCTGACCTAGACTAGGACCTAACTTACTTTTACTAAATAATTATATAGAGTTAAATTGGGTTGAACCTATGAGCTAAACATTCAAAAAGTTTTAGGGTTAGATTAAGCTATATATACACATTCATTTTCTATTTATTAGAGAGACAACATAGTTAATTATTCATTTGTGATTCTTTATAATCTAATCTTCCACCATTATGCTTGAGGAGTTATTTTTTATAGTTTATACTTGAAGAAGAATCTCATCTTGTGGAAAAGTCTTGGATGATTAGGCCTTTCTTAATGATAGTTACAAACCATAACAACCTCTTTTGAATCACATTGGAGCAAGTGAAATATTATGTCTCGATAGATTCATATTCAAGGTAAGTATCTCTAATTTTAATACTCTATTTTAGTAGATAGAACTAGTATAAGTAATGGCTTTTGAATATATTTATCTCTCCATGTATTAGGGTTTTATCTATACATAGATTAATTAGGATTATCTAATTCACATTTAATTTTTACACCCACTTTGTGCCACAAGCTTTGGTGAGCACTATATTATATTTTACTTTGCATTTAATTTGTGAATATGAAAATATAGGACCTAGCTAGGGTTATTAAATAGTGTTACTTGAATAGAGGCTTTACAACCCTCTCTAGTGATGTTATTTTGGTAAGATATCCCATGTTTAGGTATAATATATCCATGTTGGTCATGAATCTAAATATATAATGTATTAACAATAGAAAGTGTAAGTAAGATTTATCTTTTTTGAGATAGGATTGATTAATAGATCAATTACATTATAATTTATATACACAAACTATATACATATAATAATTTTATAATTTATCATTTATTAAGACTTTATATCTTTTAGTAACCTATCATGTTTCAATCTCTCTGAGTTCATACCTTAAAGGGTGCACCAAGAAAGGGGTGGGGAAACCATTAATCCTTCATAAGATTGTTGGTTAATTATACCATACCTAAATGCACTAAAAATATTCTTGTGGAAAAGTCTTGGATGATTAGGCCTTTATTAGTGATATTTAAAAACAACAACAACCTCTTGTGAAGCACATTTGAGCAAGTGCAATATTGTGTCTCGATGGATTCATATTCAAGGTAAGTATATCTAATTTTACTCCTCTATATTAGTAGATAGAACAAGTATAAGTAATGGATTTTGAGTATATTTCTGTCTCTATGTATTAGGGTTTTATCTATTCATAGCTTAATTAGGATTATCTAATTCACATTTCATTTTTACCCCCACTTTGTGCCACAATCTTTGGTGGGTACTAGATTAGATTTTACTTTGAATTTACTTTTTGAATATGAAAAAATAGGACCTAGCTAGGGTTATTACATAGTGTTACTTGAATAGAGGCTTTATAACCCTCTCTAGTGATGTTATTTTGGTAAGATATCTCTTAGTTAGGTATAATAGATCCATCTTGGTCATGACTCTAAATATATAATGTATTAACAATAGAAAGTGTAAGTAGGATTTATCTTTTCTGAGATGGGATTGATTAATAGATTAATTGCATTTTACTTTATATACCTTAAAGGGTGCACCAAGAAAGGGGTGGGGAAACCATCAATCCTTTATAATATTGTTGGTTAATTATATCATACCTAAATGTACTAAAAATATTTATTATCCAAATCCCCTAGAAATTATCCTATCACATATCACCTAAATAATAAAAAACCTATTTTTCCTATTGTGTCAGCCATGGTTGACCCATTTTCAAATATTATAATACATGTTATGCAATTAGGTTTTCCTAGGTTGACCTTGTTTCGACGTAAAATGGTAATTTTTTAAAATTGGTTCATGGTAGGGTGACCTTGTCAAGTAAAAGTATGAAAATAATAGGACCTATCCATTTATATAAATAAAAACTTCAATGAAATATAGATAATTTTTTTCCTCATTATTATAGGCCATAATTCTACTACATTTATATCTTTGAAATATACATTACTTAGGGTTTTCCTAGGAGGAAAGATAACTTGTCCTATAAGAAGTGATAGATGTAAGTAGGAATATTTAATCCTACATCATATTTCAAATATAGTGATCCTTATAGAGCCACAATAATATATTTTAAATAACCATTGGCCAAAGGAGAGATTGAGACTTGATAGGTTCATCCAAAGTCAGGTATCTTTAACTTTTGTTATTTCATTGTATAGATAGATATTTCACAAAGTAATAGGTTTTGAAAGTATAAATCCTTGTTTAGATTTACCTATATAATTAAAATTAGTGAATATATAGGGTTTTCTAGTCTTTCCCACTTCCAACATAGGTGATATAGGCTCACATTTGGCTACCACGATCCCTTATTTATTTTCTTATCTTAAATCATCCCCTTTGTGTTATAATATTTGATAACACTAGATTAAATTTCATTTTATACATTAAAAGACCTAGCTAGCGTCAATGTATGACATTATTTTCCCATAGGCTTTGGAACCTTCTCATTTAGTTTTATGTGATAATTTATCCCTTAGTTAGGTTTAATCGATCCAATTTGTTCATGCTCCTAATATACTAAGTATCATAATAGATGTTAGTTGATTACATTCTTTGATATTATTATTATTATTATTATTATTATTATTATTATTATTATTATTATTATTATTATTATTATTATTATTATTATTATTATTATTATTATTATTATAATATTATCATAAATTCTATTGAATTTGACATGAATTTAACCCTTACATTTGTAATTTTATTCTTTAATTTCTAATATTCATCTATAGTCAAAAAGGTTTATGTAGGTCAACCCATTTTTATTATCTATTTTTTTCCATCTATAATCAACTATTTTGATACAAGCTGACCAAGTTCATTCTCTATAATTTCCAATTTCTAGTCTTAGAATACTAGGTTGATGCAATTTAAACTAGTATTTTTTAATGCTTTTTAAACTTTAGGTGAACTAAGTCAACCATGGTCAACCCTATTTAATATTTTTATTTTGTAAATATTTCCCTTTATAGGACTAAATTTATCTTAGATGACCTAATTTTAGGAGTCATATCTTAAACACTCATAGTCAACCAATTAAGTGGATCTTGGTTGACTTAGGCATATTTCTCATGTTCTTTCTAACCAACTAGATTAGCCTAGCCTAAGATATTTTAAATTTTATGATTTTATAGTTAGATAAATAAAACAATTATTAACCAATTTATTTTATTTTCTATTTAAACAACTTAGTATTTCATTTTTCACTCTTGTTTTCCAATTTTCCAATTCTCTTAAATTATACCACATAGTCAACTAAGTCGACCCTGGATAAATTAGTTTTATTTATATTTTTCATGCTAGTAAACTAATTTGACCATGTATGACCTAGTTTATTTCAAAAAAAAATCATAATAACCATGTCAACCAACATCGACCTTGTTCTAATATATATGTTTAACTAGATCGACCCTGGTCACCCTAGTTTTTTATGTTTTTAATTTCCATATAATCAAGGTAATTCACTTTATTTTTCATAATAATTAATCTCATGTTTGATTTTAAAAGAGTTGGTTTCTTATTTTTTTACATTTAGACATTTCAAAATTAGTTTTTGATACTTGACTTTCACTTTCCCTTAATTTTCCTAAAAATTATGTGCCAATAATTTCAAAATTACTTAACTATTTTCATGAAGGCCTACGTGATACTCTATTTATAGTCTTAGTATATTTATAATAGATATCATGGTGTGAATATCTTACCCCAATACTCATATCCATAGTACAAACCTAAACATAGACTCCGGTTTCCACATACCTCATGGTATTTAGGAAATGGCTAGGATTCCCTTTTTTTATTAAAATTTAGGAATCCAATGATCCATCTAATTCTTTAATACACTAGTTAATAGTTATCACCTAGAAGTTACTCTTAGCTTACATTTAAAATTGGGTTTAGTGAGTTATGGGAATGTTACTTCCTCCATAGTCTATGTTCTAAATATGAGGTTAAAACTAAGGTGCAAATAAGTATCTTTGAGATCCTACACATTAGTCAAATCCTTTTAATACATCTTCCTAATTTTATTTTGGGGTAATTAGTTAGAAATAGTAGTTACAAACTTTCATTTTTCACCTATTGATTATTATTCTCTTTTGTATTTTAGACTATATAATCCATTGTTGATAATATTATATGTTTATGTCTCAGATAGATCAACTATCGTCAACCCAGTTGAATGTATGTGAACATACTAAGTTGAGGAAGTTTGACTTAGTATTTTAAATTTTATATTTTTTACCCCTATTTTAAAACCTATATCATCTACTTTACTATCAAAGCATTTCTAGATTAAACTAAATCAACCAATCTCAATCTATTTTTCACTTTTCCTTCATGTCTAATTAGATAAACCCAATAGATTGATAGATTATTATCAATTTTTTCCATATAAAAATAAATCAATAAGGATAGATCTAGTATTATCCTATCTTTATTTACCTATCTAACTAGATCAACCAAGGCCAACCTAGTAAACTCCTAGATTATTATCTATACCTACCTTTCTAATTATATTGACCTTGGTTAGCTCATTATAATTTTTGACTACTTTCCTTACCCTTATACATAACTATATTTACCTAGGTCAATATATTATAGTTATATACTACTATTTTTACCTTTGTATGTAACTAAATTAACTCTAGTCAACTTAGTTAAGTAGTTAGCCAACATAGTTTATTTTATTAGTATCATTTCTCTTATCCTAATTATTCCTAGTTATGCCTTCACCCTAAATAAAAAAATCAAATGATATGATGAATTCTACTAGCTCCCATAAACATCCCAATTCTTGTCTTCCTTATACATATATAGAAAATAAATATTTAAGAAAAGTTGATTTGAAAACTATAACCAAAGACTATGTGTTACCTCCTTCTAAGACTCTTGGTCCACTTAAATATCCTCCATGCATGCCTATTATTGAGGTTGAAATTGATCTTTAATATATTGGTAAAATTCTCATTTTCATTAATCAAAACCTGTTGCATAAGGGAAAAAATCCCATATCAATCTATAACCTTATGATGGGACCCCACATAAGATGTCCTTATTCACCATGACAAAGTGTTTCTATAGTATTTAGGGAAAATAGATGTACAAATTACTCTATTACTTATTCTTTTACCTTGTCAACTATCCACTACTATGATAAATATTTCCTCTAGTGGGGCTAATAAAGCTACCCACATTAATAATCAAGTAAATCCTACCATTAGTACATATTAAGTTGCTTCACCTAATAAATAAACTATTATTACTAATAAAAATTTAATACAATCCATGAATCAAATGGCTATATTTAAAACTAATAGTTCTAATCAAATGATGCAAATGCAAAATGAACTTTTTCAATTACAAAATCATCCTCAACCCACTCAATGGGGGATGTATAATCTTATTCCCCCTCCCTCTTTAATATGCATAAGATAACCATATACCTTAACCTCCACTCCTTTAAAAGGATATAAAAAATTTAAAAAATGAACCCTTAGTTCCTAAAATTTTACATATTGACATAGGTGATATTGTTCCTACTATCACTTATAATGGATCCTCTAATCCTACAATAAATTTGAAATATTTTGAAAACTTATATAAATATTGGATTAAACTCAATACCTTTTATAACAATAAAATCTTAGATAACACATTTTCAACTAATGATTTGGATTGTTATAGTCAACTCAATTCTAATATTATATCCATCTTAGAATACTTGATTAATGCATTGGTATAGGAATTCCACAATAAAAATATTACTAAAAATAACTTAGCTCACTTTATCAACTATAATCAACCAAAATCTAAAATAGCCTAAGTGTTTATTAAAATATGGAAAGACTTATCCAATAAAGCTTAACATAACATGCCAAAAGATAATATCTTCCACTTGTTGGCTAATGCTCTTCATCCCAAATTACAATATTTTGTTAGAAACCTCTCCCTCCAAAATATTTGAAAGAAGCCATAGACCATGTCAAACATCAATATTTTGTCATAAGAGAATTTTATCCTTCCCACCCTCCAATCATAACTCAAATGCTTATAAAATATAAGAAGAAACATGCTATGAATGATGGTGTTATGGATACCTATAATTACATACACAATATTAATGTTATCCTCCCAAGTGGTTCCAATGATGCTAATTCTTCACAACCACTTTAGACCAATATTTTACAACAATATAGTTCTACATATTCTCATATGAATAATCTAAATTCTTAAAAACCACTTTTCATGATAGAAATTAAAAAGAATATTCCTAGGAATTTACCATGATATATTGACCTAATCACCTTATCAAATATTGGCATGATTGACACAAGTTTTTTTAGTATCTTTCAAGTTAGGGTCATCTTATGAGACTTGTCACCAACTTATAAAAAAATTATTGAGTATCTCATAGGTCTTAATTTTGATCACAAAACCTTAATTCATGAGTTAAAAAAATATAATGAAGTGATATCCAAGGTTAATGAAACCAAACATGAGAATTATTCCCTTATTCAAGCTAATGCTAATTTAACTATTTACAAGGATCCCCTTCCTAATAATCAATCATGTACTACTCAACCTCCTACTTCCAACCTTATCAATACTTTTGTCAATCATAGTTATCTCATTAAGGATGAGAATGTAGTCCATATGAATAATATGGAGAGGGTAGTATCTTAAATTGATCCTTCTAAACATTCCAACTATAATAATTTATCAATTTCACATACTATTCAAGACACTTATCCGTGCATTTCACAAAACTTGATCATATGGAAACAATTTCAACAAATCTAACAACACAATTTATTCATTCATCTATTATCCCACATGTGTCCAATCAATTGATACATTTGGATAATAATTATCTCTCCATTGATAAATATTATATTCCTAACTTATCATCAAATTCTCCTCACTCTAAATTTCCCTCCTTTAAAACCATAAATCATTCTACTTCTACGATTTTATCACCACCTAAAACATCTAAATCTTCAAAATAATAAACCATTGACCCAATTAGGCCACCAATGAAATTTGGCCTAACCACATTGGATAAATCCCTATCAATATAATTTAAATTCACTTCCACTCCCCCTTAAATGGACTTGATTTAACATTATGCACCTTTATCTGATATAATTCTAATTGGATATGATGAATGTAATATTATCACATAATTTTCTCATTTCCCATATCAAATTACTTTACTAGAACTCATGATGACTTCCCCTCATCATGGTAATCATTTAATTCAAATATTATTCAAAATGAACATCCCTTGACTCCACCTATGGGTCAAGAAGCCACTTTGTCTAGGTTTGAAGATAGTATTATTCAACAATGTGAGGAAATGTCTATCCATGTTGATGAAAATTTAGATACTTTCCTCTCACTAAAAGTTCAAATCAGGCCAATGATTCCTAAATAAATATTGTTTCATGTGAATGATCTTTTGATATTCATTAGTGTCCAAGTTATTGATGTCTATGTCAAGTGTGATTTGATTGATGAAGGCTATAGTGCTTGTGTCTCATCCCTTGACTTTCTTAAAACACTTAATTACTCTAAAGATAATCTTAAATCTAACTAAAGCACATTTCAAGGCTATCATCAAAGATAAATTCCACCTCTAGGTTTTGTTTGGCTTCCAAATATAGTTCCTAATATTAAAATTTGTATCAATGTTATGATACTTAATATTCCATTATCATATAAAATTATACTTAGTCAAACTTGGACATATCATATGGAATTTATAGTCTTGTCAGCATGCCAATGTGTCAAATTTCCTCACAATGGTGTTATCTATAATATTAAAGGTGAAACAACACCTTGGACTTTTGAATACTTTTAGGAACATGGTGTTTTCAAAACACCCACACTTAAACATAAACGTAGAATCTACTTTGATGATCTCAATGATTTAATTATATTTTTAACTATAATAAAGGTTATAATATCCACCCAAAGTTATGGTAAATATACTTCCTAATATCTTAGATTCTAAAAATGATGAATCAGATGAGATTAGTCTAAAATTAAAAATTTATATCTTCCTTATCACATAATTTATTAATTATCTCCTTTACAACATTGGTCTCATACAAAACCAATAGATGAGATTTTTGCTACCATCCATAAAGAATAAACATCCCTATCATAATTACTCCTTGACTAATAAAATAATTGATTCTTTTAATATTTATCCTCATACTCATGATTATGATGATGAATATTCATTAGATGATCCATTTTTATCTAGTTTTGATCAAGTTAAAGATGTAGAAATAATTAGATATATTGTTGGCCAATTTTTGCCTACATATAGAGCTAGACATTGCAATAAAGATTTCAAGGGTCTTGGTGTGGAGCAAGAGGTTGAACAGACTGATAGATGGAATGACTAGACCAAAGAGATTATGTAGCTTTAAAAGCTTATTAAACACTTTAAGTTTACTTAAAGTGTAGTTTGCCAATTTCTAAGAGACAAGTTTGTTGAGAAAATAAAAGGTTCTTGATCAGGTTTTCATGGTGATCAATACAATTCAAGATTAGGGACAATTTTAAATAAGCCTAAAAAAAACATTTGAAGATATAATAATCTTGGAATAATCTTATGAAGCAAGACCATCATTAAGACATCATGAAGAACCAGATTGAACAATTTATTTATCCAATTTTATAAATATTCTCAGAAAACCTCACATGACCAAAGGAGCATGCATGATCATATTTATTCATGCTAGGAAAATTATCTATAGGTTTCATGCCCACATGATATTTTTATCTCAAGATATAAGTCCTTAAAGTTGGACATGCAAGTTAAGACATTTACATAAGGGTCAAATTCAAGCCTTGACAAATAGTCATTTAGATTCAAATAATTAATGACTTACACATGGGTGTCATGAAAAACACATAGGTGATCTAACTTAAACATTTTGTAAGCACAATTAGAAATATCCCAAAATTATTAGATTAAGTGGGCACAATATTTGTAGTATTACAAACATCTCCTATAAATTTGGTGTCTCTATTGTTTCTCTACGTTTTTTACTTTTTACATTCAGTAGAAGAAGAAACTAAAGTTAAAGAGTCAAGGGTTTGATTGATACCCATATTAAGTTGTGCACCATATCCAAGCATTATAGGAGCTCCTCTTTGGTTGTGGAGGAAGACACCTATAGAGAGAAAGAAACTCAAACAAAGAAAATGTTAGACAAAGATATGGTGGACTGCCAAGCTACGCGCTCAGTCTTAAAAGTGTAAAAACTTCCTTAAGAGATGACAGTCCACTATTTGACAAAAATAATGTTGTATAAAGAGAAATGATGAAAGACTAAGAAAGAGAAAGTAGACAATGCATACCTATTCTCTGCAATTAGTCTGTTACAGTCACCGACATCGGTAGTCCTACCGGCATCAGTTGGTAAATATGTCAACGTCGATTATGTTACCGATGTCGGTAGGGGAAGTGGGCCTTGGATGGGTTTTAGGTTACGACAGAGGAGTCTAGGAGTTTAAAAGTTTGTGTAGGGTTGCAGGGAAGTCAATAGGCTCTGAGGAAGGGCAAAGGTAGAGGGTAGGTGTGAGAATAGGGTAAGAGTCAGAGAAAGGCTTTTCAGCCCTTCCATAGAAGAAGTCAAGTTTCCTTTACAATATTCATAAATAGTAAATAGAAAAAAAATATCAAGTTATTCTATAACTTTGAAATGGAAACTAGAAGAATACTTAGCTTTTTGGTGAAGATTCGAGGGTGTCAAGATGCTTATTCCTATTGGCTAATGTCGCAGACCTTGTGTAATGTTTTCAACCCAATCTGGAGTGACTTGTACAGAGTTTTTGTACCCAAGAGAGTGAAAGTCAAAGTCTGATGCTTGGTCTCAGAGTGTGTACATCGATGTGAAAGAGTCTTGGGGCAAGAGAGAGAGAGAGAGAGAGAGAGAGAGAGAGAGAGAGAGAGAGAGAGAGAGAGAGAGAGAGAGAGAGAGAGAGAGAGATTTTGGATTTGGGCCAAAGCTCAATGTTAGAACTCAATTTAAGTAATCGATGTTGGCTATCCTAGTGGCGTCGGCTGACAATTGACTGACATCGGTAGCTAGAAAATGGGTAAAAGGGCTATTTTTAGCCCTTTACCCATTTCTCCATCTGCCAAATGCATTTGCCATTGGAGAATGGTTAAAATATGGGGTTATTAGACATGAGAGTTAGTTAGGAGGTTAGAATGGAGAGAGAATAGGTCATGGGTAGATGACCTAGTCTTAGGGTGACTCATAAGGTAGGAAATGGTCTTAGGGTGAGGTGTCTAGGTGAGGTGTCCAAGGTGAGGTGTCTAGGTGAGGTCATAATTTAAAATAAGTTGTTTATTTTATATTAATAAGGTGTGTAAGTGTTCAAGGGGAGTCGACACAATTTTGGTGTCTACATTTACCCCTTTTTGTCTTGTTGGTTGTTCTAACGAACTATAAGACAAAAATAAGGTGTTAGCTACCCTAGGTATGGGATGAGGTATTCCCCCTCAAAATAGGAATCGAGAGAGGGTAGTCTAAAATCGGTTGCTGATTTGATAGATAGTGGATGGGTATGGTGAAGTTGGAGTGTGAACGTTGTAATAGTTGAGATTGCACGTATACCACTTCACGTGATAGGTAGGTCAAATTATCATAGGCAAGGTCAAGGAGCACTAAAATTGAATTAACAAGTCCCCAACTTATTAGTGGTAGCTGATTGGGTTAAATGATCAAAGTTGTAGCTCTAATGGTCGAGGAAGACTAAAATCAAACTAATCAGGCCCCAGCTTATTAGTCGTAGCTGATTGGGTTAGATCAATCAAAGTTGTAGCTCCAATGGTCATCATGTTCCAAGTATCTAGGCTAGGAAGTGCTCCTAGAAAACATGAAAATGTCACAAATATTGGGGATCAACTTATGTGCGATCTATCAATACGTGTGAGGATCATAATCTAGGGTACATACAATTTGCTAACTATTCATGAGGTATCATATATGCAATCAAAACAACCAAGGCAAAGTTGTCTCAAAATTGGTTGTGGTCTGAGGAGATAGTCATGATCTCCAAGGTCATTAGTTAGGTCGATTGGAGATATAAGCGATCTCAAGTGTAGTTTGTTGTGGTCAAGGAGATGTATGTGATCTCCAATGTGCCCCATGAGAAGTTTAAAGTGACTTCTATAGTGTCAAGGTTGGTTGTTTGGTCATGATTTTGGGCTGGTTTAGATAGCTGGTCCATTAGATAGATGAACCAATGAATGGCTGAGCTAACCTCAGAAGACCCCATGTCAACTGAGTGCTGCCTACATAGCCCATGCGAGGGCCTCAAGCCAATGTAGTTCTCCCCAAAAGGGAAGAAGAGGGTAGGTTATAGATTGGTTTTAACTAGGTTAAGTCATGGTTAAAGGTTATATGGGTGGTCCATTAGGTAGACAAATGAACGAATGGCTGAGCTAACCTCAGAAGACCCCATGTCAACTGAGTGCTACTTACATAGCCCCTATTTTAAGGGCCTCAGGCCAATGTAGTTCTCCCCAAAAGGGAAGAAGAGTCAAAGTGGTTGATAAGTTGTATTGGTCATGTTAGTGTTGTTAGCATTTCCCATATGTATGATAGTACATGCTTGAAATGATGAATGCATGATGATGTTATAGCCTTTTCCATATTCTGTGATGGTGTATTATGTAACATTGGTTATGTGGTTTTTCATCCATAGCAATTTCCATATTGGTGATGGTGTATGCCAAAAATGAAATGAGTGTGATGATGTTACAGCCCTTTCCATATTATGTGATGGTGTATTCTGTAACATTGGTTATATGGTTTTTCATCCCTAGCAATTTTCCATATTAGTGATGGTGTATGCTAAAAATGAAATTAGTGTATGATGATGTTACAGCCATTTCCATATTGTGTGATGGTGTATGCTATAACATTGGTTATGTGATTTTTCATCCTTAGCAATTTTCCATATTGGTGATGGTGTATGCTAAAAATGAAATGAGTTTATTTATGCTTCATCAAGTTTTCATATTGGTGATGGTATATGCTTGACATAAATTGTGTTTGGTTGATAGTTTCCATGTGTAAATTGTGTTTGGTTGATAGTTTCCATGTGTATTATTTTCCATAGAAACTTATGTGAATGGTCTATAATATATATAACACAAATTGGTATTTGCATTAAATAAATCATGATGTTATGTTAATGGTTAGAACATGTTTTGGTTTGGTTTGGTTTGGTTTGGTTTGGTTTGGTTTGGTTTGGTTGATTATGTTACAGCCTTTTCCATATTGTGTGATGGTGTATGCTGCAACATAGATTATGTGGTTTTTCATCCTTAGCAATTTTCCATATTTGTGATGGTGTATGCTAAAAATAAAATTAGTTTATTTATGCTTCAACAAATTTCTATATTGGTGATGGTATATGCTTGACATAAATTGTGTTTGGTTGATAGTTGTTTTGGTTATGTTTGAAATGATGAGTGTATGATGATGTTACAGCCTTTTCCATATTATGTGATGGTGTATTATGTAACATTGGTTATGTGGTTTTTCATCCCTAGCAATTTTCCCTATTGGTGATGGATGTATGCTAAAAATGAAATGAGTATTATTTATGCTTCAGCAAGTTTTCATATTGGTAATGGTATATGCTTCACATAAATTGTGTTTGGTTGATAGTTTCCATGTGTATTGTTTTCCATAGAAACTAATATGAATGGGCTATGATAATTTACATAGCACAAATTGGTATTTGCATTAAATAAATCATGATGTTATGTTAATGGTTAGAAAATGTTTTGGTTTGGTTTGGTTTGGTTGGGTTGGGTTGGGTTTGGTTTGGTTTGGATTGGTTTGGGTTGGTTGTATGTGATGAAGGTGTGTAAGAAGTGAAAGGTGCATTGCTCTTTCATTGACAAAGACCATAATGATAGCATAGATAGGGTTTTTGGAAACAAAAGCCCTGTTCATGTATTATATCATTGACCATTGATTAGTGTTAGAGAAGTACTCTAATCACTTGATGTGAAGTGAGCTCAAAGTCCCTTGAGTATGTTGGGGTAATAGGTTTGATTATGTCATATGTTAGGATAACGCAACCCTTTTTATCAGGGATAACTTTGTCCTTTTTATAGGTGACCTTAAGAACGGCTATAGGCAAGTCCATGACTTAATAGTTTGTCAGTCATTTTTTTCGGTAGACTGATCAATGCAAGAAGTCTACTTGGGGATGTTGTTTTGTTTTGTGGTCATGTGAAGCTAATCGATGCGGGAAGCTTCTAAAAGGGTGTTGTTATGGTAACAAAATTTGGGCATAGCCATCCTTCAAGGGAGTGGTCTATAGTTTACTTTGCATGTTTGGATGTCTTTTACTAGCTGTCCTTTAAGGGAGCAATCTATTAATTATAGTAATGATGCAACTGTCCTTCAAGGGAGTAGTCTACATTTATAGTTTATGACCTTTGGTTAGGCATGCCAATTTTTATGTTTTATTTATTGACTGAACTTTTAGTCATGGACTAGACTATAGAGGTTTAGATGTTTCCCTTTCATTAGGACAAAGCATTAATGAAAAAAGGGTTAACTAATATTTGTAGGGAAAAAGGGTTGAAAGAATAGGAATGAGGATGACAGGGGTTGTTTAAGGGATGAGCTCAAGTTAAACATCAAATGAATGATTACTTGGTTAACAATAGAATGGTCACAGATGTAAGGCATTAAGGGGCTCAAGTTCTAGCTGGCCTTGGAGAGAAGATAGATGATAAGTACCTGATCCATACTTGTGCATTATTATATAAGGTCTGAGCTAATTAGGAGCAAACTTGCCTTGTTTGCTTCTTTCCATATTGGTCACATGTTAGTTTTCTTTAAGGATGAGATCTCTGATTTGAAATCTCTCTCTTTCAAATTTTTATTGTAGGCATGGTTTGGTCAATGATTGGCAAAGGAAAGTCATCCTTTGGGAAAGCTAGGTTGAGGTTGGGATAGGCAATACAAATTCAAATTCCCCCAGTTGCTTTTGTGATAGTGACAATGTTTGACACCCATTATGGATAATCAATGGGTTGGATAAACGAGATGGAGAGAAGATGTTGAAGCTCCTCTTTGACAAGGAGTGTAATGTGAGGATGCATCTTGTGAAGCTTTTGCCTAATAGGCTTAGTTTAAGAGGGCAATATTTTGATCTTCCAAGTTGTAGGTTGGAATCTCAGAATCACTGAAGGTGATGGAGGCAATGATTGGTAATGATTTGACAAAATTAGCCAATGGTTAGGGGTCTTCAAGTTAGACCTCCACTGCCTATAAAGCTTTGATTAAGGCATGGTGATGTTGTGGAGAGATTTGAATTAGGTCATAAAAAGACATCTTCACAAGGGTTTGGTGAAGTTGTTTCACCATGGAGTCATGGATGGTCTCTGAAGATGCTGGTTGGGATGTGCCCAAGATAGAAATCTTGGGCTTTGGTGGTTGAGAAGGCTTGACAAATGGATATGTCCAAGGGATAGAAACCTTCTCTTTTCCTTTATCCTTAATGGTTTATGACTTGGTGGCCACATTAATGGTGTTGATTTCGAATAAAGGGGGAGAAGGTGGTAGAGGGACCATAATCTTGCGTTGAGATCCTGATTTAGGTGAGGATGTTTGAGAGGCATGGGATGGTGTCGGTGGTTTATTGAAAGGGTGGTCAAGAGGATCCATAATGAAAAAGGTGTCTTTTTTCAAGTGTAGGTGAATGACAACTTTAAGAGTGCAGCAACGCTTTGTGTCGTGCCTAGGTGTGTGATGATATGCACAAATTTTAGTGTCGGTGAACCAAGATGGTTTTGATTCGAGAGGGTGATATGGTTTAATAGGTGAGAGAACGATGCTAGAAGACTACAAAAATTGACATAACAGTGAAGCATAGGACCCCACTAAAGGGTTTGTGCTTATTGTTATAGTAGGGGTTGACAACTTCTATTTAAGAGCTATAGGAGGAGTTTTTTGTACCATCTTTTTATTTGGCGGTGTGGCCACATGCGTAAATGGCACTTTCTTGATGAGAGGTGAAAAATTTTTTAGAGGAAGTATGTTTTTTATGGGTAAAGGTAGTAATGGAAGTGATTTGTTCTTGTTAAGTGTTGGAGTAGAGAGCACTCTTATTAAAGTAGATGGATGTGGACCCAAGATAGAGGCTAATGGTGAAGGTGGGGGAGTTTTTTGTACCACCTTTTTGGTTGGGGGAGGAGTAGACTGACGTGGTTTAGCATCCTTCTTTGGTTTGGTGTGAGGACCACTATTGTTCAGGGTGAGATTCAAATCTACCTTCACTTGTGGGTGAGTGAGGTTCGGTATGGGGCAAACACTGAGAGATTTAACTTGTTTTGGTATGGTGGATGTCTGTGAGGGTTTGGGTTCAGATGTGGATGATGGAGCTTCTGTGGATTTGGAAGTGGAAGCCTAATCTTTGTCGAAGACTTTGGGATAATTTGTTTTGGAAGGGTCAACAGTATGAGATGAAGTGGAGTGTGTAAGATAATGAGCCTTAAGTCACTCCCATAGTGCCTCATGTTTTAGGTTCCTAGAATGGAGAAATCCTAAGTTTTTTGCCAATCGAGAGAAGGGTTTAGGTGACATCACGCGAGGTCTTGTAGTTGGTCTTTTGGAGGATTTAGGTGATCACGAGAGCAAAAATGTATTAGACATAGTGATCTTGGGCCAAATGTCAGGAATCTAGAACATAAAGCTCTGATACCACTTTGTCAGGATCTAGGAGCATAATTGATTACCTTTTTACAAGAAACTAAACTTGAAATTTAACTAGAAGTAACAAGTAACTAGAAATCAGAAACAACATAGAATTTGAGAGACAATACAACAATTGTATTAATACTCTTCCAGAAGGAAATACAACAAAGAAGATGCTACAATATTCTTCACACTCCTCTAGGGCTCCCACACCTCTAGAGTGTAAACAATAAATCTCTTCAAGAGTTCTCTCTCTCAATCATGGTCACAATAAACAACTCAAACACAAAGTTGTTCACCTCCAACCAGTCAGTAACACTACTACCAATATACAAGTACTCAAAGTACTTCAAGTAGATCTCCCATGAACTTGAAACAACCTACAAATCAAATGATTTTACTTACCATGTAGGTCTTCTCCCTGATCTTGCATAACCTACAGATCAACCTAATCTTATAATTGAAAGGATCTCTTCCTTGCCTTAATTACAATACAAGCCCATGAGTCTATTATATAGATCCCATGCAAACAATAATTAGACACCTAATTAAAATAATTAGACACGCAACTCAAGACTAAAATTAGTCTTTCACATAAAAATAATTGGTTTGTTAACAAATTGTTCATGAAATTGATAGTTCCAAAACCACACAAGCAACCGACATCGGTCATTGTCTGTCTGGAGATGACTGACGTTGGCTGATACCTGACTGATGTTAGCTTCTTTATAACTAGATGTGACCAATGTTAGTTGCACCTACTGATGTCAATTTTCCTGTAACTCAACAACCTCCTCCATGTTTGCAACAGTGAAGCTTTTAGCTCCACAACCTAATAATCTCCCACTTGGAGATAAATAGCTGCACCTGTACTTGTACCTATACATTGTCTAATTTGTTTCTTGGCTTACATCCCTCTTCAAGATCAATCCTGAAGACCAGCCACCACACAACCTATGGTGCAATGCCTATCATCCAAGTCCCCTACCACATTTGATTCTACATACCCATGTAGAGAAGTGCTTGACCCTGCATCGCATGTATACCTACTGCTGGTCCCTCTCAGATACCTGAGAGTCCACTAAACTGCTCTCTAGTGCTTCATTCTCAGATTGACCCCAAACTCTCTGACAACACTCACTACTTGGGCAAACTCAGGTCTAGTACATACCATGCACTTAACCTCATTATGTGAATTGGGACACCATTCTGTGAACTATCCATCCATAGGTGTGCAAATTGGTTTTGCATCCCACATCTTGAACCTCACCACTACCTTATTCACACAATCATCTAGAGACAAAATCAACCTGTGACCTTCCATGTCTCTAGATATACTTATGCCAAAGAATCTTGCTGCTCCCTGATTCCTCATCACATACCTTTGAACTAACTTTACCTTTAGCTCAGCAACTCCCTGCATGTGTGACCCTGCAATAAGCATACACACCACATACAGTAATAAGATAATGTAGCTAATATTATCTAGCTTGGTAAATAAAACATAATGGTTAAACCTCCATTGTCCTGCAGCTTGCTCAAGACCATATACCCTGGCCTTCCATCTCATGTGTCTATTCTCTCTCTTTTTTGACCTGGGAATCCATTCGTCTTTCAGTGCTTTCTCTCTAGCTTGCAACTCTACCAAATATTTCATTTGGTTCTCTTCCAGAATCAAATTCCTCATTCATGCCATGCTCCCACTGTTTCCTGAATTCTACTTGCTATGCTTCTTTACAACTTCCTAGTTCTTGACCATTAGTGAGCAACAAGTAATCTAAAGAAGGGGAACAATGAATTTGAGGCTTACTTACCCTTTCAGTCTTCCATATGGGCATTTAAGACTCCTTGATAGCTTGATGTTTTCCCATAATCTATTTTAATAGTGATCAATGTCGGTCACTTCTCAGTCTACATTTGACTGACGTCAGTTCCATACGACTGACCTGACTACTGATGGTGGTTCCCTGACCGACGTCAGTCTTAACCTGCCTGACACCACCAACTCTAGTCTACACATGATCGATGTCAGCACATGTCTATTCAATGTCAATTCTACTTGACTGATGTTGGTACCTGTGTTTACCTGTGAGCGATGACTTTTTACCTGTGAGCTTACCTTGGATCAAAACCCTATCCAAACTGCCCTGCTTAGAATTATTCAGCCCCTATGACTGATCTCTATCCATCATCTTCTCCTTGAACACCAAGGCTATGATGTTATTTTCAAAAACATTAGATTTCCTCTTTGTGCAATAGACCCAATCCTTTCTTATAGCATGAGGTTTAATAAACCTCACTTTCTTTTATTGCTTATAGAAATCTCTACCTATGTTTTTCAGATCTGAACTCTTACCCTTTGACTCAAGAACATGCATCCCCTTCTTATTCATGTGACCAAGCCTACAAAGCCACATCTCTAAATCTATAGCTGAAGTAGATAAACCAGAAGGAGAATCAGTAAGACAAGTAGATAGATAAAGAGTACCTACTTTCTTACCTCTTGCTAAAACAAGTGCACCCTTGGAAACCTTCCAAGAATCCACTATGAGAGTTACTATGCATCCCTCATCACCCAACTTTCCAACAAAAATCATGTTCTGCTTCAGGACTGGGAAATGCATGACTCCTTCAACACCCATGTGTTGCCTGTCTACAATTTCAGCTGCACTTTTCCTTTGCCAACCATTTGACAAGGCTTACCATCCCCTAAATAAATTTCTCTAAAGTCTCCCTGGACATATTCATGAAAAAATTCCCTATTTGGGGATGCATGGAAAGAGGTACCAAAATCTAAAACCCAAGATTTCACTTTATCCAAGGAACATACCAGAGCATCCTATGTAACAACATCTACAACATCTGCTTCTTCATTTCCTTCATGCTGATCTCCAACCGACCTACAATCATTCTTTCTATGCCTTGCCTTTCCATAATTCCAGAAGATAATCCTACCATACCTAGATTTGGATCTCCTACCTATCTTTGACCTTGATCTCCCTTGCTCGATCTTCTCTCTTTGCCTTCCCCTACTTTCAACACTCAAAGCATTCCCTAATGATTCACCTGTGCTTTTCCTACGAATTTCTTCATTCAAGATTACACTAACAACATCATCCACTTTCAAGATATTAGAAGCAGACGCAGTATTAATAATTGCCATTACCAAACTATTCCAACTTTCAGGTAATGAGCATAAGATTAAGAGAGCCTTAATTTCATCATCAAAAACAATATTGACTGAAACTAACTAGTTTACCAAACCATGGAAATCACTAAGATGACTGTGTACAGATCCACCTTCTAACATTTACAAATTAAATAACTGCTTCATAAGAAATACCTTATTCAAAGTTGAGGGTTTTTCATATAAATTTTCCAAAGATTCCATCAACTCTATCATTGTCTTTGCCTGTGATAAGCTGGAAATCACAGACGATGCAAGGCTCAACCTTATAGATCCTAGAGCCTTCTGATCAAGAACCTTCCATTCTTCATCTTTCATATCTGTGGATTTGTATGCAACCCCACCCAATGATAAGTACAAATCTTTCTAATATAAATAATCTTCTATCTACATCTTCCATAATTGATAATTATTGTTGTTAAACTTCTCCATTCTAAGCTTACTTTCTTCTACCATTGCTATACTCCCACTCAATCAAAAACCCCTGAGAGTGACTTGTAATCAACAAACACTTAACACACTCTGAAACCAAGGTGTTAGTAAACCTGCTCCTACAACCCTAGCTTTGATACCACTTGTCAGGAATCTAGAACATAAAGCTCTGATACCACTTTGTTAGGATCTAGGAGCACAATTGATTACCTTTGTATAAGTAACTAAACACAGAATTTAACCAGAAGTAACAAGTAACTAGAAATCAGAAACAACACAAAATTTGAGAGACGATACAACAATTGTATTAATACTCTTCCAAAAGAAAATATAACAAAGAAGATGCCATAATCTTCTTCACACTCCTCTAGGGCTCCCACACCTCTAGGGCATAAATAGTAAATCTCTTCAAGAGTTCTCTCTCTCAATCATGGTCATAATAAATAACTCAAACATAGAGTTGTTGTTCACCTCTAATCAGTCAGTAACACTACTGCCAGTACACAAGTACTCAAAGTACTTCAAGTAGATCTCCCATGAACTTGCAACAACTTACAAATCAAATGATCTTACTTACCATGTAGATCTTCTCCCTGATCTTGCACAACCTACAGATCAACCTGATTTTACAATTGGAAGGATCTCTTCCTTGCCTTAATTACAATACAAGCCCATGAGTTATTATATAGATCCCATGCAAATAATAATTAGACACCTAATTATAATAATTAGACATGCAACTAAAGACTAAAATTAGCCTTTTACATGTAAACAATCAGTTTGTTAACAAACTATTTGTGAAATCGACAGTTTTAGAACTACACAGGTGACTAACATTGATTGCCATCTGTCTAGAAATGACCGACGTCAGTCGATACCCAACTGATGTCAGCTGCTTTATAACTAGATGTGACCGATGTCAGTTATGCTTACTGACATTGGTTTCCCTATAACTCAACAACCTCCTCCATGTTTGCAACAGTGAAGCTTTTAGCTCCACAACCTAACACCAAAGGTGAGAAAAAACTATTATCAAATCTTCCTCGATCGAAGTGGGTGAAGTGACAAGTTCTTCTCTTGGTGGAGAAGGAATTGGAGAATGGTGCTCTTTAAGAGGATAGAGCGCAGGGATGATCATGGCTTCTACGTGTGGTCAAGGAGCAAGAAAAGTATGATCCTCCATTGGTAATAAGAAGGATGAGGGTAGGGCCACTGGCGTTGGTACCATCAAAGCATTCTCCAATATGGGAGAGATCAAAGTAGACTCTCACATGTGTGAAAGGGGGGTGGATGGAGGATTATCCTCCATCAGTGGATGACAAATAGGAGATGAAGGATCCTATACCCGTGGTGGATAAATGGGTTGACTAACCTCTTCAGACTATGGGAGAGGTTGGTTAGGAATGAAAGGAGAAACCATGTTGATCGTGTGTTTATTGCACTCCTGAAGATCATCGGCCATGGTCTGAACATTATTTTGACTTGGGGGATGGTTATGGAATGGTTGCCTAAAGATATCTATGTTTTGGTTTGCCAGTGCATTTGGCTTAGCCAAAACAAGATCTCCTTTGTCTAACATGTCTTGAATAATGTTTTTGAGGGTTTTTCAATTGTTCGTGTCATGACCTTTGACACGGTGATAATAACAAAAGTCATTTTGCCTATACCATGTAGGGATGGCTTTTGAGGGGTCAAATTAGGGTGGTTGGATTTGAGAGAGATTGAGGACCCGCTACTTCACTAGTTTATCCAACACGGAAGCATATGATTCTCCTATTAGAGTGTATTGACACTGTACGTATCATTGTTGGAATTGTCTTGTGATGCTTTGTGATGTGGAGGGCTCAGTTCGGTTAGTTGTAGTAGAAGATGGTGATCTAAGTACCACAACATTTGTTGATCCCTTGGACTTGGAATGAGAAGAAAAAGATTCAAAAGAAGGGTCATTGGATTTTACATTGGGGTTTTTACTACGTAGTTTGACCTTATCTTCTTTGACCGCACGGAGTTCAAGCTTTTGGGCCATGGTGAAAGCTTCATCAAATGTGTAGAATGTTTAGACCTACAAGATAGATGAGATGTGCTTAGCACATGCTCTTGAAAAGAGCTCAATGAGCTCAGGTTGAGGTAATGAAAAGGAAAGTTGGTTGATTAAACCTCTCCAACAGGCAACGAAGTTAGCTATTGATTTATCATCGAATTGTCTAATAGAATATAGGTTTGTGATGGAGACCTTTTTAGTGATGTTGATTGAAAAGTGGTCAAGGAATAGTTGAGCTAATTGAGTGAAGGTAAAGAGAGAGTGACTAGTAATAGAACTATACCAATCAAGGGCGGCACTAGAAAGTGACATAAGAAATGTGCAAAGTAATAACGCATCATCATGTGCTATAAGGTAGAAAGCGTGTCTAAATACTCATAGATGTTGTTGTGGGTCCTCTTTACTCTAAAAATGAGTAAATTTAGGGAGTTCCCATTAGCTAGGATATGGTCAAATAGGGACTGAAGGGTGGATAGGTTTATTACATATTTGTTCATATGAAAGAACATTGCTTGAACCATAAATAGATGTCTCAAGGTTGGACATCTTATCCATCAACATCTTAATTAGATCAGCTAGTGGATTGGCAGGAGGGGCACCCCCTAGGTTGTAGGGTACCTAAAAAGCATTGGTAGGGGCATATGACGTACTTGGTTGCATTTGTGTAGGTGCAACATATTGATATTTCATCATAGGGACTGATATTGAGGTCAAGGGGGCTTGTGCCATGAAGTTGGAGGGCAAAACTTGACTAGGTGCTGCCAAAGGTGGTTAAATGGTGGCGATATTAGTAAAAGGATAGGTGGTCACTCTTGTATTTATGGATGCAAGAGTGGGTGGGGTAGAGACAATCAAGTTATGAAAATGTGTTGAACTTGGTTGAATTGTTTGTGGTTGAGGGGGTATGAAAACCTCGATGGAGGTAGGTCCAAAAATAGAAGGGGAGGCCAAATTTTGGACACTGGCCATGGTTGGGTTATTAGTTGAGGCAATGGCCTGAGTGACCATAGGTTGGGTAATGAAAGCTATTGATATTATTGCCATTTCAACTAAGGAAGTTGGCATCCTAAAAATAGGATTACCTGAAGGGTCTCGCATTTGGCTTCTTGCAAGATAGTGTTGGAGAGCCTTGACATTATGGTAAAGGAATATCTCAAATTCTTGATCCCCTTCGGGAACAATAGGAAGTTGATTTGGGGTAGGAGTACGCTTAGTGTCTGAAGTATACTCCATTTGGTGACTTGTTATGAAGGGCAAAGGTGGAAGTGGTTGTTGCCTTATGTGGTCAATAAGAGATTTAGCTTGACTACGTGTCAAAACCATTTAAGATGAAATGGATTTAAGTTCTAAAAACTATGTGTTTCCATTTTAGAAACCCAAAACTTGTGTTTATCAGCAAGAAAATCAGGTTTTAAGCTTATTGTTTGGAAAGAAAATTTGGTTGATAGTGACTGACGTTAGTTGAAAAACCAATGTCGATGAATATGTTGCTGATGTCAGTCAGATAACTGATGTCGGTGAACAATTTTTGCTGACATCGGTGGAAGAGCTGATGTCAGTTTCTATGTAATTCTAAAAACACAAAAAATTGATAATTTTAGAAAGAAGGAAAAATTTTGAGTTATTTTTGGACCTCAAAATGATGCAACCTCACCAACTCAAACTATCAGATAAAAATAGAAAAATAGATGATGGCAAGCAACCTCTAAACGTTAAATTCCTAGGAATAAATTTTAGAGTCGTGGTGGCTTATGGCTTAGAAGAATATGTTTGGGAATTGGGCTTTTAGAACGGGTCCTAAAGAGGAAGTCTATGGTTGGTTTTGGGTTATGTTTTGGTGCTCAAAAATATGTGTTAGGTTCTATATGTGGCCTAGTGTTGAGGCTTGCTCCCTTCACTTCACGAACCTAGAGCCGAGCTGGGCCGCTTAGCCAATATATACTTTGCCTATAGTTTATACTCTGCCAGAGAACAGAGTGGGTCCTCCTCTTGGTAGTGAAGTCCAAGTAGGATAGCCAAGAAGGGTAAGGTATCCGCTAGGTGATGAAATCCTAGACGGGCCTTGTCTCAAGTATGTTTAAATGTTTAATTTGATGTGCTTGTGATGTGGTTGTGTAACATTTGTGCACTATGATTTATTCATAATGCATTTTTAATTACTAAGTGAGAGGGCTAAATATGCATTCAAGCAAGAATGAAATGCAATAGTGTTTTTTAACCCAAATTGAAATGTTTTGTTCAGATGCAAACAAGTGGAGAAAAGGTTAAGAGTATGAATTTTCACTACACTAAGATGCAGGCAAGAAGAAAAAGAAAGATGTTCTTTTTAACTTCTGCTTATGATTTCTTTTCGAAATAAAGAGATAGAAGAAGGAGGTGCAAGAAGAAAATCTTTTCCTAATGCATCTATATGAAAGTTTGCTTTTTAGAAGAATGAACCCAAGGAAAACTCTAGGGTCCCATTGAGCATGCCAGAATGTTTCTCTACATTTTTTGCTTTTTACATTCAAAAGAAGAAGAAACTAAAGTTAAAGAGTTAGGGGTTTGATTGATACCCAGATTAAGTTGTGCACCGTATCTAAGCATTGTAGGAGCTCCTCTTTGGTTATGGAGGAAGACACATGTAGAGAGAAAGAAACTTAAACAAATAAAATGTTGGACAAAGATATGGTGGATTGCCAAGCTACGCGCTCGGTCCCAAAAGCATAAAAACTTCTTTTAGAGATGACAGTCCACTATTTGACAAAAATAATGTTGTATAAAGAGAAATGATGAAAGACTAAGAAAGAGAAAGTAGATAATGCATACCTATTCTCTACAATTAGTCTATTACAGTCACTGACATCGATAGTCCTGCTGGCATCAGTTGGTAAATATGCTGACGTCGATTATGTTACTGATGTCGATAGGGGTAGTGGGCCTTAGATGGGTTTTAGGTTATGATAGAGGAGTCTAGGAGTTTAAAAGTTTGTGTAGGGTTACAGGGAAGTCAATAGGCTTTGAGGAAGGGCAAAGGTATAGGGTAGGTGTGAGAATAGGGCAAGAGTCAGAGAAAGGCTTTTGAGCCCTTCCATAGAGGAAGTTGGGTTTCCTTTATAGTATTCAAAAATAGTAAATAAAAACAAAATATCAAGCTATTCTAGAACTTTGAAATGGAGACCAGAAGAATACTTAGCTTTTTGGTGAAGATCTGAGGGTGTTGGGATGCTTATTCCTATTGGTTGATGTTGCAAACTAACCTCATGTAATGTTTTCAAAAAAACTAGAGTGACTTGTGCAGAGTTTCTGTACCCAGGAGAGCAAAAGTTGAAGTCTAATGCTTGGTCTTAGAGTGTGCACATCGATGTGAAAGAGTCTTAGGGCTAGAGAGAAAGAGAGAGAGAGAGAGAGAGAGAGAGAGAGAGAGAGAGAGAGAGAGAGAGAGAGAGAGAGAGAGAGAGAGAGAGAGAGAGAGCCAGAGAGATTTTGGATTCAAGCTAAAGCTCAATGTTAGAACTCAGTTTAAGTAACTGACATCGGCTATCTCATTGGTGTTGACCGATGTCAGTGGCTAGAGAATGGGTAAAAGGGATATTTTTATCCCTTTGCCCATTTCTCCATCTACCAAATGCATTTGCCATTGGATAATGGTCAAAATATGGGGTTATTAGGCATGAGAGTTAGTTAGGATGTTGGAATGGAGTGAGAATAGGTCATGGGTAGATGACCTAGTCTCAGGGTGACTCATAGGGTAAGAAATGGTCTTAGGGCGAGGTGTCATGGTGAGGTGTCCAAGGTGAGGTGTCTAGGTGAGGTCATAATTTAAAATAAGTTGTTTATTTTAAATTAATAAGGTGTGTAAGTGTTTAAGGGGAGTCGACATAATTTTTGTGTCTACATCTATGACCTTTTCACTTCCATATCCATGCCTTCAATATTGGGCCTGCAGGGTGGGATGTTCATGCAAGTCTCAAGTTTGAGCACCCTAAAATAATTATTTGGGTTAAAAATACCTTAAAAGGTTTAAATTTGTTTGATATACAATGGTATAATTGATCTCACATACTAAAAGGTGAGATCTAATGGTTCATACTAGAGTCAAATAAGTCAAAAGGTACTTGGGTTAAAAACCCTTAAAAGGCTATAGGTTGGGCAAGATCCAACAATTTAGGTTCACTAAGTAGAGATATAATAGTATGAGGTGATTGATAAGAAAGTGGGTGTGATATAGATCAATGATCAACATTCAATCACATCAATGATCTAATAATGCATGGGAACTAATAGGAAAATTGTCCCAAATAGATCAAAGGCTCACATTACTTCATACATTATGATCCAATGGTGAAAATTAAAGTCCAAGGCTCAAAGGATATAGATAAAGGGTCTACATTAATTCATACATCTTGATCCTATAGTGTGTAAGAATTCAAAAGGGTTAAGATCTGATAGTAGGGATCCATGGGACCAATGAGAGTAAAGATGGTTTGGAGAAATTTAATTGGCTTAAGCAATATTCGAAGGGCAAAGTTGAACCAAAAGGAATTTTTTTGACCAAATCAAATGGGTCTTCTAGGGTCATAATTCCACCATTATAGCTTGATAAAACACCATTAAAATTCCACAGCCATGTAGTTAGTTATCAAAAACATATAGGGGCACTTTTGAAGCTAAATATAGACCTTTAGTTTGAATGTTTGTGGCACACAGGATTTATTCCATAATTGTATTCACAATTATTTAAATAAGTATCCCTATATATAATTATTTCTTGATTTATATGGACACTCAAAGGAAAAATAGGTTTTTTAGACCTTATTAAAATCAAAAGAGGATATGCAGTCGATAGGTTTGTATCGATATAAAAGGCTATAGGAAAACTAATAAAGGAGATTGGTTTTCTATCTATATAATATATCTAGGTCTATATTTGATCAAAGGTGGATGTCTAGGATCATGAAGAGGGTCCTTATCCTTTAACAAGTCTTATTTTTGACAAACAACCACCTAAAAAGCACATATCCATGATTTTATCAAATCCATGAGCATGAAAGTTTTGTCTTTAGTGGGAGATGGCATAAAGGATCAAAGAAAAGAATATGGTGGTTAGGATTTGTAGCTAAGTGCATTCAATGAATTCTCAAAACCTTTGGAGACTTTATCACTTGGTAAACCATGATTAGTGCCCTGATTGATCAAAATGGGGGTGAGGCATTTATTAGAGCAAAAGGTAAAAAAATCAAGCTCAATTAATGATCTAAGATAGAGTGTTTTCTCTCTCTCTCTCTCTCTCTCTCTCTCTCTCTCTCTCTCTCTCTCTCTCTCTCTCTCTCTCTCTCTCTCTCTCTCTCCTCCTCTCTCTCTCTCTCTCTCTCTCTCTCTCTCTCCCCCTTTATTATATATATGCTAGTCTCATTCCCATTGATGGTGATGTTAGCTCTTAGAATTTATCATTCATTTACGGGACAAGGATACTCCTTCAGACTATGGAAAAAGTGTGTTCATTTGATATGGTTAAACCCTATCAAAATATTATAATAACTACCTTTTAAAGTAATAAGATGAACTCTTTGCCTAGATCTTGTCTTTAATCAGTGCTTAGTATGCTTGTGTATGGTAAATTTATGAAGGAGAGTCTTCCTAATTTACTATCCTTATGTTTAATTCTTTGAAGATGTTTTCAAGATAAATTTAAAGTCTAGATTAGTGTTCTACTTAGAACCTCTTTTATGAAATATTTATGCAACTAGTGAGATTATGAGGTTGTGTTAGCTATAGTTTTCTTATGTTGATCCAGTGTGGGTTCAAGCTTGTATGAGTATCCATTTTAGCTTTGGTGCATCACCTTTTAGCCTTCGTAGGATCCCTCAAACCCTTCATAACCATTTTCTTAGTGATTTACATTAGTTTATGTGAGCATCAAGAGGAAACCAAAATTCTGCAGAGGTTCAACCCCATTATAGGTGATCCACAACCTAGGGTTACTCCCATTGTGTAGCTCAATTAGAGGGAGCCTAAATAACACTCTCCAAGGGTGAAAATTGATCCTAAAACTATGCCTAACACACTCAATAGGAATATAATTCAAGGAATATTGATTAATGTTGATGTTGGATTGATCAAATTTATAGTAGTTAAGCTCCCAACAATGACATTTGGGGACTCCAAAAAGAAGACTCAACATTTTGGTAATAGAATAATGACTTCATCCCATGCCAAAGGTGATAATAAGGTTAGGTTCAAGAGTTATTCCCCTTCAATTTGTTTAACTAAATTTAAATTGATCAAAAATATTAAGGTTTTCCAATACACATCCATATCAAGGAACTTTTGCTCTTCAGTCATTTTCAAGGCCTACCTCTACAAGAAGATATTTGTTAAATATTATCATTTCCATGGCAACCCTAGGCCTATTCCTTTTGTGTCTTTTAATGGCCAAATCCATCTAGGCCTTTCTCAATATGATCATATCCAAATTGCATCTCTTAAAATCATTCCTAATTATACTCGAGACTAAGCTACAACACCTTTTGAGCACTTCATGGACATAGCCAATTTTTTCAATATCCATAACATCACTAAGGAGAATATAGCTATTAGTTTATTAGATACTTATTTCAAAGGAAATGCCCTGAATTCATATAGAGGCCTTGGTGTTAATTCCATTCAAATATGAGACCAATTAGGTGACACTTTGTGTAAAATATTTGAGGATAAAAATGACCATTTGTTGCTTATAAAGCAACTAACTGCCATTAAGAGATCTCCTCATGAAGTCATGCAAGACTTCAACACAAGGTTCTAAAAAACTTGGGATAGAATCCTAGTCTCAACTAGACCAACCCCTAACTTTGCCTTCCTTTACTATTAGAAAGCTTTAAATAGTGACACAACAATGATGATCTAATCTATGGGAAGGAATATACTTCTAGATCCTTATGAGGTGGCCATCAAACCATAAAATTGCCTTGTTCAAGATGGCTTACACCTAGACCACCAATTCCCTTATTTCCTAAAATTATACCACCTCCTATTGTTATACCTCCAATTGATTTCATTCTTTCAACACCAATAATTGTTGTAATACTAACACCAAAACAAGATAAATCCTCCACTAGTGGATCAAATGATTCCCAAGAGAAAATTAACTTTCAAGATCTCAAGAGTGTCTTTCAATCCTTTGTAAATGAGCTAGTGAATGTCAAGAGGAAAAAATATTTCAATAGGACTTATCAAGGTTCATATCAACTTTAGTAGTAAGATATTTAGGAAAATAGGCCACCATATAAAGGGAACTACCAAGTCCAAGGCCAAGTTAAAAACCAAGGACAAGGGTAGCCTAGTTACAACGGGAAAAATAACTATAATCCTAGTGTTGCAAGCACTTAAAATACCTTGGCCCTATTTAAAAATAATTTTTATTAAGAAGTTGAGGGTACCATGCATTAGAATTAGTATTTTAGGTAATCCATTATCCTAACCATTGATTTCACTTAAGAATTTAATGATTAATGGTATAAGTTTACTAATTTTGGGTGCAATCAAGCTCTCATGGCCCAAAATGCAAAGTTATTTATGATGAACAAGCCCAAAAAAGACTCAACAAGGTCAAAACATTGATCAAGGACAAGCCCATTTAGGTGATACAATGGTGAACTATGTACAAGAAGAGAATTATACACTCAACCAATAGGCTAGTTCTAGTCAATATTATGTTCCAATGGTATCAAGTACAAGATTCAAAAGAAGGAACATGGATGGTAACTAAGACCCAATCAAGGATTCTCCTACCATTACTCCTTAAATATCTAAGTGAATTAGAATTTTTGATATTCCAAAGGTCCAAATAGTGTCAAGGGATTAGAATCAGGGAAATGTCTTGGTCCCTCAAAACTAACAAGATCAATGTGCATTTTTGGATCTTAAATCACAACCAAAGGTTTGTTGTTCACCCATCAACATTTTGGAATAAATGAAAAATTCCAATGTGAATATGCCAATATGGGACATGCTCTCCATGCCTAGTTAGGTTACATCCTTCAAGAAGGACTATCAAAGATCAATGTTGTAGACAAGACACCATACAAGGAGAATGTAGTCCTTACTAATACCAATACAACCAAAATACCAAATGAAGAGTAACCAAGTAAATTGGTCAAACCTCATCCCTTATACATTTTTATGATCATTGGAAACTCTCTAGTACACAATTTATTAGTGGATAGTGGGGATAGTACCTTGGTAATGCCAAAGTCCATACCTAATCATCTTAGTCTAAAATATGAGTCCCAGCCTAAAGAAGTGCTCCAACTTGATGGTTATTCTACCAAGCCATCTGACTAATTAGAGACCTCAATATGACCCTGATCTCTTATCCTAGTGTCTCAATGGCTCAAGATGTATTGATCCTTGATGTGCCTCCTTTATTTGCACTATGCCTATCCAGAGAGTTCAAATCAAATATAAGAGGTTATCTTGTAGTAGATTGGTCATATATGTCATTTATAACAATATATTGGACCAAAGTGTAAATCAAATTTTATCCCATTGCATAATTCCACATAGAGCCCTATGGGCTAGATAATATCAACATAAATTACACCATCATTGTGGAGGATGGATTTACAATGAGGTAGGAGATAAATAGTCATCTATAAGAGATACAAAACATGTCCCTAGATGAACTATGGAATTACATCATATTGGTAGACCCCTTAGAGGGTGTTAAATAAAGGGACTTGGGTGTCTATTGTCTAGATGAAGAAAACCAGTCCATGCCATCCATCATGAGGCTTCAAGAAGGTCCTAGTGGTCTATGGAAATTATTCTTTGATGGATCAAGGAGCAAGCATGGAGTGGGTGAAAGTGCTATGCTAGTTTACCCATAAAATGATAAATATTTCTCTTCATCTAGGTTCTAATTCAACTCCTCCTACAATGCATCAAAATATGAGGGCCTTATTCATTTCCTTCAATGGGATAATAAAAGAGGGAATAAACAATTTTAGGTATATGGGGATAGTGAATTTGTTGTGCACCAAGTTAGAGGCCATAATTTCACTAGGAACCCATTAATGAAGTTCTATAAACATAGGTGTGGGACCTAATTGAGGACTTTGAGGCCTTCAACATCCAATTTGTACCAAGGGGCTAAAATCAACATGTTGATAGACTAGAAGATGTGGGGGTTCATTTTGATATCCCTAATGAATTGAAAAATACCAATGTGAAACCACATGTCAAAGTGGTAACAAGGCTATTAGTTATAGATAATGAGGATCATTAGTAAGTCTTTGAAATTGATAAACAAATTACATGTTTCTTATAAAAAGAAGTAGAGTTATCCTCCATCAACCAAGGAAAATTATAGCATCACTATGGGGAGAAGATTGTTTAATTAAGGTATAATAGGCTTCCTAAAGGGATAGTCACCCTAGAAGTTATATTTCATTAATGGGACCATATGAGGAAGGATAAAGCAATGATGTCAACTAATGAAGAAAACTATGAGGGAGTTATCATTATTGAATACAAGCTCCTCAAGCTTGGAAGGGTAAGAACTAAAGCTGAAAGGCATGATTTCATAGAGATTTTTAAGGAATATGTAGACATCTTTTCTCTACAATATAGTGACCTAAGGGGCTTTGATCATAAATTATCCCAACACACTATAGAACTAGAAGTTATTGCCAATCATATTAGCCATAAGTAGAGGCTCGTAAACCCCAATATTAAAGAGCTCATGAGGAAAGAATTAACAAATTTGATTCAGTCCAAGATCATCCTTCCAATTAATCACTCCTAATGGGTAACTAATCTAGTACCTATTAAGAAGAATAATGTGGAAATCAAGTTGTGCATGGACTTTAAGGATATTAATAGAGTCTCTTTAAGGGATCACTACCCTCTACCATCCATGGAGGAACTCTTTAAAATAGTTTCTAATTCAAAATACTTCTCTCTCTTAGATGGGTATTCGAGTTATAACCAAGTGCTAGTAAGAGAGGAAGACTAGTACAAGATTGCCTTCACCACCAAGTGGGGCACATTTTCTTACCTAAAGATGCTTTTTGGATTGTCTAATGCTGGGGAGAACTTTAAAAGAGCAATGTACATGGCCTTTCAAGGGCTACTAAATCAAATGATACTAGTCTACTTGTATGACATCACAATCTTTTCCAAAAAATATAGTGAGCACATGGACCATCTAAGGTTAGTGTTCCAAAGATGCAGAGAGTATATGATATCTTTGAATCCTAAGAAATGTATTATCTATGCAAGAAGGTAATATATTAGGTCACATTATTTCAAAAGAATAACTATCCATTGAGCCTAATAGAATTAGTATTATCTTAGCCTTGTCCTTACCAAAGCAAAAGAAGGGGGTCAATATATTCCTTCAGAAGATTAACTTTGATAGAAGGTTCATACCTAGGTTTGCAAACCTAATCAAACCCATAATCTCCATACTGAAGAAGACCTAAGTGATTTATTGGTGAGAAGAAAAAAAGGCATCTTTTGAGGCCATCAAGTATGAAATTACCCAATTAGCCTCTCTTGAATCCTAAATTCTCTAAGGAGTTCATATTGTACACCTTTTCCAACGTTGACAACATATCAGCTATGCTGATTTAGAAGAATGGTGAAGGAATGGAGTAGCCAAATGCCTTTTTTAGTCAAGGGATTGAAGGTTATGAGGTAAAGTATACTTTAATTTAAAAATAAGTTATTGCATCCTTAAGGAGTCTCAAGAAGTTTAGACCCATGTTCTCCAATATCAAGATTCATATTATGGTGTCTCATCCTAGAGTTAGGGACTTCCTCCTTAACAAGGATTTGAATGAGAAGAGAGCAAGATGGATCACCAATGTCATGGGATATGATGTATATATCAAGGTCACAAAGTTAGCCAAAGGTAAGGGCTTGTGTGATCACATGTGAGTGATATCTAAGAGGAAAAGTAAGCTATTTTTGTGACCCAAGACAACTCATAGGTAGGTACACCTCCACTTCAAAATATCTAGCTTCAAAAAATGACTCACTTCTTGATAATAAGAAAATGCCCCCAAGGTCTGGATGGATCCAAAAGAAGGTATTTCAAGCTTCAATCCATAACTTATTCATTAATCAATGGTGTTATTTTTAGATAGGACCTCAATAGAGTACCCCTTAGGTACATAGATGATGACTAAGTGGAAAGGCTCTTGGAGAAATTGCATGATGGACCTGCAAGAGGACATTTTGGACCCAGAACCATAGTATCAGATATAGTGAGGGCTATTTATTACTAGGCCAATATTTTAAAGGATTATCATGCATGGGTTATAAAATGCTATTAGTATGCTCTATTTTTAGGAAAATAGAAATTAGTAGCCCTTCCACTCAATCCAATTTATGTAGAATAACCCTTCATGTAATAAGGGTTAAAATTCATAGGTATGATTGATCCACCATCAAGTGTAGGGCATAAATGGGTGATCATTGTAACTGACTACTTCACTAGGTGGGTGGAATACATTGCTTTAAAGGAGGCTAATGATGGTGTAGTTTTGGATTTATATGACAACATTTTGACCAAGTTTGATGTCCCAATCACTATAATTTTAGACAATGCCTTAGCATTCCTTGGTATGAGGACAAGTGAGTAGGCTCTCAAACTGGGCATCTACCTCATCACCTCTTCCAACTACTACCCTCAAGTAAATGGATTTGTAGAGTCCACAAACAAGAATTTTATAAGGATCATTAGGAAGAACATGGAAGAGAATCAGAGAACATGACACACCAAGCTAAAGATAACATTATGGGCAAAAGAAGTGACCCCTAAAGCTACCCTTATAAATTTTCCATATGTTCTTGTGTATGGAAGGAAGGCCAAATTTACTATCTCTTTTAAGTTACCTACATTAGATTTATCCCATTATCTTGAGTTGATGGAGGATGAGCCCATGAATGTGAGGATAATAGATCTCATGGAGCTAGAAGAAGCCAGGGACCTTACTATGAAGACTTTGGAGTCACATCAAGATCAAGTCAAGAAATACTTTGAAAAGAGAGATAAAATAATCATCTTCAAGGAAGGGTACCTATTCCTCAAATGGGACTTAGATGAGGCCAAACTAGGTAACCATACTAAGTTTATAGATTGTGGAGTGGTCTTTAATTGATTTATAGATGGAAGAAATATAATGCTTTTCAAATTGCCCAACTAGATAGAGAGGTATTACCCACCCCAATAAATGGAATCTATTTGAAGCCTTATTATTAGAATCATTTCATCTATTTTAACATATTGTACTTATTAGAGTATATTTTTGTGTTTTCCTCTAAGTGCCTTGTGCACAATCCTTTTTTGTTGTGTGTTTTACCTTTCAATAAGTGCCTTGGCCACTCTACTGTTATATTTTATTTTGTTCTTGTTTCTTCAAGAGAGGTTATATGTAGGTATATATTTGTCATATGTTCATGATTAGTTGAGAAAAGACTTGCAACTCCATATACCTAATGGACTATTTTAAGGCAACTAGTTTTGCATAATAGGCATACAACCCAAAGATGTCACTAAAAATGTTGGCCAATTTTGGCTTAAATATAGATATGGGAATTATAGTAGATATTATATGGGTCTTGGTGTGGAAAAAGAGGTTAAATAGAGTGATATATGGAATGAGTGGACCAAAGGGATCATGAAGCTTGCAAAGATTTTGAAACACTGTAAGTTCACTTAAAGTTTAGTTTAAAAAATTCTAAGAGACAAGTCTATAGATCAAATAAAAGGCTCTTAATTAGGTATTCATGGTGATCAATTAAATTTCAGATTAGGTAAAATTTTACATAATCCTCAAAAAACCATTTAGAGCTAAAAAAGTCAAAGAATAAGCTTGTGATGCTAGATCATCATCAAGATGTCATGAACAAACAAACTAGACAATTTGATTTTCCAATTTATAAATATGCTCAAAAAATGCACATGACCAAAGGAGGATGTGTGATAAAAGTTATTAATGCTAAGAACATTATTATTAAGTCTCATTCCTATGTGAAATTTCTCTCTTAAGATATAATTCCTTAAAGTTGGCCACGTAGGGTAAGATGTTCATGCGAGGGTCAAATTTAAGCCTCAACAAATAGTTGTTTAGATTCAAATGATCAATGATAGGCACATCGGTGTCATACAAAACACATAGGTCATCTCACTTTAAATATTTTTAAGCACACTTAAAAATCTCCTTAAACTAGTAGATCAAGTGGGCATAATCTTTTCAGTATCAAGAACATCTCCTACAAATTTGGTGCTTCTATGACATTTTTGCTTCTAGATCCAAGTCTTCAAAGTTGGACTTGTAGGGTGGGACATCTGTGTAAGTGTCAAAGTTGAGATCAATAAAATAACTATTTGGGTTCAAAATCCCTTAAAAGTTTTAAATTTTGTCAATATCTAATGGCCTGCATGAGCTTGCATATTAACAAGCGAGATCCAATGGTTTGTGATGGAGTTAAACAAGTGAAAATATCCCTAGGTTAAAATCCATTAAAAGGTTGTATGTTGGGTAGGATGCAAGGGTGTGGGTTCACTGAGTATCGATACAAAGATGCAAGATGATTGAAATTAAGGTGGGTTTGATATAGATCATTGAACAACATTCAATCATACCAATGATCTAATGGTGCATGGGAATTGATAGGAAAATAGGCCTAGGTAGATCAAAGGCTTATGCTACTTCATTTATTATGATCCAATGATGTGGATTAAATTCTAAGGGTTAGAGGATATAGATTAAGGTCCCATATTTATTATTATATCTTTATCTTATGGTGCAAAAGAATTTTAAAGGGTCAAGATTTGATAACAAGGATCTATGGGACCAATAAGATCAAATATGGTTTGGAGAAATTTTATTGGCCCAAGAAATATTCAATGGAAAAATCCAAACCAAAAGGAATTTTTTTTACAAAAGAAAAAGGGTATTATAGGGTCATCATTCTTCCATTAGAGCTTCTTTTAACACCATTAAAAGGCCATAACCATGCATTCAGGTATGAAAAGTATAAAGGGGCACCATTGAAGTTAAATATAGACCTCTATTTTGAAGGTTTATGGCACACAAGGTTCATTCTGCAACAATGTTCCCCATTATTTAAATAAGGATCCCTAAATATATTGATCTCTCAGTTTCTATGGACACTCAATAAAAAATAGGTATTTTATACCTATTAAAGATCAAAAGAGGCAATGCAGTCTATAGGTCTGCATTGATATAAAAGGCTATAAGAAAACCAATAAAGGAGATTCGTTTTCTATGTATAAAAAAGGTCTAGGTCCATATTTGATCAAAGGTGGATTTTTGGGATCATGAAAAGGGTTCTTGTCCTTCAGCATGGCCTTATTTCTAATAAATAGCCACCTACAAAGTAAAAATCCATGATCTTATCAGATCCATGAGTATGAAAGTTTTGTCTTCAGTGGGAGATGGCATGAAGGATCAAAGAAAAGGATCTAGTTTTTGGGATTTGCAACTAAGTGCATTTAATGCATCCTCAAAACCTTTGGGGACTTTCTCAGTTAGTAAGCCATGAATAGTGCCTTGATTGATTAAGGAGGTGGCAAAGCATTCATTGGATAAAAAAGGTGGTAACTCAATCTCAATTAATGATCTGAGATGGAGTGTTCCCTCTCTAATGGCATGCTCCCACTTTATTTCTCTCTCTACCTTCTTCTATATATCCTAGTCTCATTCCCATTGAGGGGGTTCTCAGCTCTTAGAATTTATAATTCTTTTTTAGGACAATGATACTCATTGAGACTCTTACAAAAGTGTATTCATTTTATATGGTTAAACCTTGTCAAAATATGTAAGAACTACCTTTTGAAGTAATAGGATGAACTCTGTTCCTATCACTTATCATCAATCAATTCTTAATATGCTTATGTATGGTATATTTGTGATAGAATGTATTCTTAATCTATTATTCTTATACTTTCCTATTTTAAGGTCTTTTCAAGATAACTTACAAGTCTAGATTAGTTTAATACTTGGAACCTCTTCTATGAAATATTTATGTAACTAGTGATACTATGAGGTTGTGTGAGTCTTAATTGTCTTATGTTGATCTAGTATGGGTTCAAACTTGTATGTGTGTTTATTTTAACTTTGGTATTTCACCTTTTAGCCTTCTTAGGATACCTCAAACCCTTTCTAACCCTTTTATCAATGATTTTCATTATTTTAGATGAGCATAAAGAGGAAGTCAACCTTCTCCATAGGTCCAACCCAATTATAGGTGATCTATAGCATGGGGTTATTTATATTGTGTAGATAAATTGGAGGGAGCCTGAAGAACTCTCTCCAATGGTGAAAACTAAGCCTATAACATATAATTATTTATAGAAATTTTTACATTACATATTACTCCTTATCTTGATATATTTAATTCTCATTATACTACGCTTGTCATTGTATGTTTTTCACTTGATGTTCATAGGTCTGACATGGAGTGCACACACACACAAAATAATTCTAATTTAGTCATTATTGATCCTCTTCAAAGTATGCTTCTTGATCATGCCATGATAGGAACATATTGGTTCACTAAATTTTGTAATCCTTTTAGCATTCCCTGTCATAAAATTTTGGCCACATTATACTCACCTACATTATTATCTTCTTTCATAGTTACCTAGCCTAGTCTTGATTCTACTCCGACTAGTCCTACTAGTTGTGATTGCATACTAATTTTACATAAGTTTTATCCCCTATATACATGGTGGGAAGATGATCCATATTTTAATTCCATAAATTTTTAAATCATTATGCAAAGGATTTTAGTTCACATCAAAGGTTCTTATCACAACATCAGGTATCACACTCCATCTATTCTATAGATAGTATACATCCATCAACAACTACTCCTAGATGGACTTATTTTTTTCATGACATGAACACACATAATTATACCCATTTATGAAAAATTTGGTAATACATTTATGCACTTCATATAGATAAGATATAGTCTACTAATAATAACCTACCTCATCCTAATAAACATCTATAATTGATCCCTAAACATGGATATGTTTATTTTCTTCGACATCAGTGTGATATATATCACACATATAGGTGTAGAGTACTAAAACATCACTCCTATGATTTCCCATGGTGTACAACATCACATTGTCATCATTGTACTTCAAGTTATGGACAAGAAAAGGATTATCCTTACCCACACCCTACATCATCTCGAAGATCATATGCTTTCAATAACATTGTGTCACCAATTCCTCTATTTAATATCCTTCCCAAGAGATACAACATTATCATTCATATTCTTATATCATACCTACATTCTCCATAGAGACCGTGCATCATGATGTCCTCACATGCCTCTTAGTGAAGATAGATGGGACTATGTTTGAGCTTATATTCTAGCTATAGTAAGATCTATTTGATGTTATTGATGATTTATGATATGAAATTTATGAATATTTATGTGCACATATTTTTACTATATTACATTATTATTCATATTTTCATCTAAGTTGGATTTCATATTTACATTTCACTATAGTATTTGTGATGTATTTTTTATCTCTTACTATCATGTTTTTCCTTATTTAACATTTGTAATATACTTCATGCATTTATCATCTTTTGTCTTACAAACATTACACTCTAATTAACTCTTTGTCTATGATTTACTTATGTTTGAAAATTATTTATTTTCCACATATTTTGGGATTATTTCTCGTTACATTAGTATTTTTTCTATCCCATTTGTTAAATAATATAATTATTTATGTGACATGGATATCCTACCAAAACTCAATACTATCTTATTTATGTTGTGATTAACTAAAAAAATACTCATCATTGTGCTATATATTATATACATGGATCTTTATGATTATCATTTATCCCATATATTCCTCTCATATAAAACACAAATAAGGTTAGTATTGATATTATACACTTTGTGGGAAAATTTAATAACCTTTTAGATGACTTAGTATTTTAGTACTTCTCTCTTATTATCAAATTATAACCTTTCTTGTGTTTATTACTTATATAAATCATAATTGGTTTTATAAATCCATATGGATGAGAAATATAAAAATAAATAATAGTTAAAATCCAAATCATAAAAAAAAGGCAATGATGAAAAATACAATTACAAATTTGAAATTCAAAATCACAAGACATGATTCTCCTTTGGCACATATCTGATTCTAGTTGAATCTCAAATTCCAAAGTTGGACTCATAATAGAGTTGAGTTCTATCAGGTGTGGTAGGCCAGAAGACTGGGATAAGAGGTCTCATTATACTATATATTTATATTTAAGTTTTCATGCAATCACCCAATATCCATAGTATAATGATGGCCATATAATGGGTCATGAGGAATGGGAAATAGTTTCTAGGAAGGTAGTCCCATTTTAATTTTTCATGTATATATAACCCTCATGGGATGATTTAAATACTTCACTTGTTAATCCCAAGAATTTTGGTAATGAGTTAGAGTATCTTAGGTCTTTATTTTTCAAATATTTTTAACACAAACACATTTACTAAAGTGTGCCTCAATTGTATGAAGTATTTTTAAAACACCTATGTAATGTTTTCAATTCTATCTTTTTATCATATCATCCTTTATATTCCCCCTTGATCAATATTGTATAATATATGATCACACCTCTTTGGTTTTACTTTTATGAGTTTTACTATAAGACCTTGCATAGGACCAGACCTTCCTCATAAAATTCCCATAACCTCTTATAACAACTATGTGTCATGTGTTGCTATAAACAAACATACTCTTTTACATTGCATATTAACACAAACCCTAAGTTTGGTTTGTCATATATAATTTTCACACCTCGTAATTTTATTTCACTTGACATATATTTGTTTGTATTCTTATCTTTATTGATGTTCTTATCATTTACATTTTTGGGGTGCTCTTACATTGATATTTATTTAATTTTCATATATTTGTTTATGTTCTCATCTTACATTGATATTTATTTCATTTACATTTTTATTGTACTCTTACATTGATATTTATTTTATTTTCATATATTTATTTATGTTCTTATTTTTCATTGATATTTCTCTCATTAACATTTAAATTTTCATATTTTACATCTTGTTAACTTTTGACATCTTTTACAAAATGTTATCTACTATTAATATTTAGTTTCACATTCTAATTAATTATTTAATTTATTTTTTTACCACATTTGATAGAATAAAATAACACATATATCCTAATTTTTTTATCATAGCATATGTCACAATCAAAACATGTATTAGAAATAAAAACATCCATAGCATCCATAAACACATTTGCTCATATCATATATAAACAATCATCCACGAGCCATTAGTAACTTATATCTATATATGTGGCTCAAAGTTTGATATAATACAACATGATAAATGTAGTACAAAATAAAAATCTGTGACTAAGGCCCATCATGAGGAGTAATACATTACTCATACAAGCATGATACTTACATTTATAAATAATACATTATAATAATTGCATATATTATCATAGACCCACCACCTATCCCTATAGGTAGCTCACTTATCCCTACACATGTGCTAGTTGTCTAGATATAGGTAGCTATGTAGCTCATTCCTTAAAAAGTGACTACCACACTTGAATCTCCCCATCACCCAATCATAGTGGTACCACTAGAGTTGCATCTAATAGTCTCTACAGCTCTCAAGTTGCCTTACTATCGAATTGAAAATAGCTTAATTAATTAGGTGTTGAAGGCACCACATGATAAACCATCTATGTTGTATTGTGTTTAGGTAACACACCATCCACAATATCATGGTCATCTCTACCATTATTTCCCATTTGGTCTTTTCTACTATAGAATATATAAAATCAAACCAAAAACCACATTATATCTTACATATATCTAAAAAAACACACATATATCTCTCATGTATCTCCATCTCAAATCAAAATAATCATAAGATAACACATATTACTCACTAAATGTTATTTGATATACTTTGCTACCAAAACCCTCTTATGATGCATAGTTTTGTGGTGTCATCAAACTTGTATACTGACTATGCTAAATCACATGATCATAATGTGGTCTACTATGAATCTATATCATAATATACTAACTCAATGCAATCTATATGGCTAGGTATCCCTATGGTTGTGGCTCTACTTCTAGCTACACTAGAGCCTATTTATGTCTCCATGGCCATGCTAATAGCTATGGTATCTACTATTTTGATACAATAGTTAGTCCTCTATCTCCTTATCATCATCAACATTAGTGTCAGTGTCTTGGTACCCTTAATCAATGAAGCTGTTTAAAATGTACCTCTTATGTACACTATAATCCTTCTCCTAGTGTACTCATATCAAACTTCACTATGACCCCCTTTTGTCTTTTATGTGGCATCCTTAAAATCAACCACTCACTGTAAATATTCTAAATATTTACTATTTACCATCATACCTACACATAATAAAATTAAAAAACCTAAAAAACCCCTCCAATAACTTAGCAATAATATGAACACATAAAAAAACCATATATCTCTTTTACCCAACTTGCATCTTGACCAAAATAAACATAGTATGAATTTTTACAATTATAGCCAAGTATCACAAGATCAAAATTGATCTATTTAGATTGATGTTTATTAAATATAGCTATGTTTTTATTATTAAAAAGGATAGTATTTTAACTCTATAATGCTAAATAAATTTCCATAGAGGTTATTAGAATTGAAAGATACCCTTGTGACAAGCTACATTACATTCAAATATCCTAACATCCCTTATGAAGACCAACATTTGAAACCTCCATTTCAATTCAATCAAAGGATTAAAAAGGAGCCAAGTTGATTTAAATTAATTATTAATCATATTTTAGATTCATTTTATGTTATTATTTATCCATACTTGTCCTCCTTTGAGACTGTAAGTTTTATAGTATTAACTTTAATAGCATCTTTTTTTACTTCTAATTTTTTTTCAGAACCAATATTGATTCATGTGAGTCAAATCAATTTAGGAAGATCGACATCAATCACTACATAAGTCCTCTTTATTTAAAATCAAAGCATTATGATTACAAAATTTTGTCATGAATCACATCTAATCTAAAATATTATTTCCTAATTATGGATTATGGTCTGTAGATGACCATTCCTAGAATTACATGTGAGAATAACATCCTTGTAACCCTTAGGATACCTTAGATCCATCTGAGATTGTCATATAAGCCATCTAGTTCAATATCCTAAAATTTGGTCAAAATAATTATCAATTCAATATAATCAACATCAATCCTAATGGGTTGACACTGAACACTATCATAATCCTTTTCCTTTTCAAAACCCATATCAATTATGGTAAACTAGCAAATACTTGTTTAATTTTTTCATCCATCTCTACTTATATTATTAATCCATATCTATCTATGTTCAGTAATTTATATTCATTTATCTTATCAAGTTATCTTTCACATGATCTATATCTTTTACATCACATTTGATAATATATTTTATCATTATTATTTATCCACTTAATTGTTTAAAATAAGTGGGATAACATCCTTATTAGGAAGTGTGCCACTTCCCAAGACTAATTTAGTATCAGACAACCCACTAACATATCATAATAATTAATATTTTTTGAGTTTTCTCTTGTGTAGGTAGTCCTTCCTAGCTAAAAAGGAGCTCCCACATTCATTGGATCAATGCTGCTCAATCTTATAAATCATAAATAAGACTTAAAACCATGTATTTCAATTTACATTTTTAATAGTCTATTTTATAAAGGAATGAATGAAAAATAATTAAACAATTTTATTGGCATCCCTGCACCTACTAATCCATGTTTCTCTCTTACATGTCATGCCCAATACATTGATACTATCATCAACAATGAAGGATGTGATATTATAGACTACATTGGCACATGAGATATAGGTGTGGAGCCAACCACTATACATAATGTCAAATAATCTACAATCAACTATGCACATGAAAAATTAATTTACCATGACCCCTAATTATTTTTTGTTCCTTGATATGGATACTAAATAGTCTACCCTCATGTGATATTTTGAAACACTAGAGCATGTGTTACAACATGTATCATGTGATCATGTGTCTACCTCTACACATGTGGAAAGGTATCATCCACTACATATGGTAATATTATAAGTTCATACATAGGGAATATTTTATAGATACAACTATTAAATAATAAAATTAAGTCCATCATCATCTACCCTAATGATAAAATGTTATAAACATCATGCATTAAGTTTACCCATATCATATACACAAAGTCATATAGCATTCCCTACTCCAAAATGGGATGAAATAATGTAATAAAATATAGTGGGACCTTCCCATCTAACTTGTGACAGACTTCACAAACTATCACAAGTTCAATGATGGCCTTCTATATATTTAGAATGACCTACACATACACATCAAATAAGCACACTCATAACCCCCCTAGATATAACTATCATACTTAGACACCCATTTTTCTAAGGCTCATATCTCTGCATCTATATTTGGTTTATCAAAAACCATATGCATGGATACAATAAGTACTGACAAGGCATGTTGTTCCACATTGATTCCTCACCAAACAAACTTACTAGATTATCCATGGATATCTTCAGTTAACAAATTTAGCTTTGTATATATTTCTAACTAAAGCTTGATATTTATGCTATTTTGGGATAACAGAATGTTGTTTAGTTAGATGTAAATATATGATTTCTTATTATGAACTAGTTTATGTATGCATTTATGTTTTAAACACATTAATGTATTGATTCACACACACACACACACACACACACACACACACACACACACACACACACACACACACACACACACACACACACACACACACACACACACACACACACACACACACACACACTATACCAAGTTAAGTGTTTATGAATTATAGTGTAGTCAAAACCTAGGGTAGATTCCTTTAAGTAATAATAATGAGTAAAATATTAAATGATTCATTAATACTAATTTAGAAAATTATTGCTTATAAACCCCCAAATATAATTGGTTGTGAAACTGGATTATTTATGTCTTGAGAAAAATGAAGTTTTGGTTCTTTTAGTTGTGGTATGAAAAGTATGTCTCATGTACTTATAGCTACTTCATTTATTGATTTTTATGATTAGTAGATATAATTAAAATTCTAAACCATGGTTTATAGATTACATAATATTAAAATATTTACATGTGGTGCACTTTAGGGTGTGCAAGTATTGGTATATAGGTTTTATACCCATAATTTATTAGATGATTTAAGTAATTCATTAAGATTCATAGGAATCAGGAACTATATCCTTTGCAATAATCTATTAGAATTAAATTAGTCAATAGAATAATAGGTTATCTGACTCACTATTAGTAATGTGAATGCCTATTAGTCATATGTGTTTAAGATGGAATACTTGTGTGCATTACATATTGTGAGTGTATTGATATGTATGAATACTTATTTATAGTTAGTGCTTAATGGTGCATCATGATGCATGTTTATATGTTGTGATACTTTGGTAAACTTTATTAGGTGGTATAATTATTTATTGTATGCTTGTTATTATAAATTATTTAAGTCTTTAAAATCAAAAGTTTGGATTGTGTGTTGTCATGTAGTTCAGAACCTATGATAGTATGGGTTATCATAGAGTGCTAAACTATAGAGATGTATTGTACCTAAATGGTATTTACTATAGTTATTATACCTAACTCATATCTACATTTATCTATATATTGTATGCATATTAGTATTTGATGTGAATAGTATGTGTTTTTACAATTGGTAGACTTGTGTATGTGTGCATGCAAACTCTAAGAATTTAACAAATGTTGTGTTAATATATTATTGTGTTCCATGGGAATGATGTTGGCTTTAATATATATATATATATATAAATATTAAAGCCAACATCATTCCCATGGAACACAATAATATATTAACACAACATTATTGTGTTAATATATTATTGTGTTCCATGGGAATGATGTTGGCTTTAAATATATATATATATATATATATATATATATATATATATATATATATATATATATATATATATATATATATATATATATGTATATGTATATGTATATGTATATGTATATGTATATGTATATGTATATGTATATGTATATGTATATGCATGTATGTATAATTCTTATGCTTCTATGTATTTGAGACTATTTTATATGATTGATTGTGGAAATTTGGTATTCAAGTCTTAGAATATTAGACTGTGGTAATATGGGTTGTCATAGGGTGTAGATAATTGGAAAAAAATTTATTTAAATTATGTATCTAAATTTTATGTTTACCTAGGTGGTATATTTGTAATCATTATTTATAGTATGGGATATAATATAATGAAATATACATGCATATTTTTGATAGAGTAAATGTATGATGTTATTAATCCTATGTATAGTGTATTGTGTGATGCATTTTCTAGTAGGATGTAAATTAATGAATATTTTGGTTGAATTTAAATTGACCAATATAATTTTCTAATGTAGAGTAAGGAGTGAGATGAACTTCACTGACTTACTCACATTGCAATGTTAGATGAAGGCAGTTTGATCAAGTGGTGTGTATGAAATTGATTGATCTATATCATTGTCATTTATTAGTTATAAAACTTTTAGCCAAAGCATGCTTAGTGAGACAATATCATTTTATGAGTGTGGTTGAAATGTTAGTGTGATATATTTCAATATAAATTATTCCTATGATATGTTACATTTTTAGTTTAGAATCATACAATACACAGGTACTTGATAGTCTTTCTAGATTATTATGCCATCACTATCTACTCATCCATGAAGGGAGGGCCATATCCTGATAGGATTAGTGTGAGGGATCATTGGTATGTGGTTGGTGTGGAAAAGTTCTTAGATGATGCTCTCCCTCCCCACATCAATATGACTATTGAGATGACACTTGAGATTGCCACAAATATTGGAAAGTTTAGGGAACTCATGCTCTAGGAAGCCATGTATCTATATGTGCATTGGATTGTATTATTTTTATTTATCATTGAGTTTTAATTACTTGTCATTATAAATAAACAATATTAGTTGTATACTTGTAATAGTTGTAGCTAATTCAATGTAATTACTTTATGTATTCACTTTTTGACATGTACTCTCATGATATTAGAGATCAATTTTATGTGATGTATTTACTTGTTGGTATTGTCACCTTGTTTAATTCTTATGGTCTCTATATATTCTCATGGTGTAATATATATTTGGTATATGTGTTTTATTAAATAAAAAAATCACCTATTTCTATGTCTAACCCAATGAGGTTATTACTCGTGTAAATCCTCTAGGGTGATACCCACCTCAATGGTATCCCCATCCATCACCCATCTAAAAGTGTTGTTCAATTTATCCCATGTTCCTAATAAAATGGATACTAACTCAACACTCAATAGAATATGTTTCATCTCCATAATCCCATTAAATCCTAAATTAGTCATTTGGGCTTGGTCTACTAAAAGTAATCTATCTAATAGATTCAGTAGACACACTAAATCAACTAATCTCCATAGCCTATATCACCTCTTTAAACCATAAAAAATATATATATCAAATATTTATCCTAATAATAATTAAATATACTTTAAAAATTAAATACATAAGTAATTAATACACTGAACTACTTTATCAACATGTTTTGCCTCTTATCCATCATTTCTAAGTAGGTTATCCATGTATTTCACCACATCATCATTATTTTATATCTTACTAATTTTACCATGTATCCTACTACTTAGACCAGTCTTATTTCATACTAAGTAGGTTATATATAATGTTATTGTCTACTTATCTCAATTACATAACCATATGGTACATCATCAGCTACTTTATTATGTTGTCAACTAGCTTTAAAACTAAATCATCCATAATAATACATAATGGCATAGGCCTAAAGGTATTTTATTAATTAATTTATTATTTCCATCATAGTTATCCAATGTATATGATATCATCCATTCTTATTTAACTAGGCCAATGAGCTCAAACATAATTTTCCACTACCCAAATTGACCCTATTCAGCTAAGTCAACTAGGATGACTCTGTTAAAAATTAGTGGTGATTTTTAACTAGTTTGTAACTAATTACCTAAACCTACTTTTTCACCTTCTAAATCCTACACATTTTTGTGATAATTTATAATCTATTGTTAAATTTTTTGGGGTAAATTATGCTACATGGATTTTTTCTATCATTTAATTTTCCTAAACTAGTTCAATTTAATTCCAAATGCTAAATAAATTTTCAAATAAATCCCATACCTGAACTACACTGATATTAATCATGTTCCATCCTTCATATCATACACCTACTTGAGCTCAAACCATAATCTCTCTACAAAACTAGGATACCCAAAGCTCTAACATTCAATAGTAAAAAAATAACAAATGAATAGTAATTTCTCCATTTTATAGTAAAATTTCAAAAATCCTAAAGTCTCAATTATTTACTAATAAAATACATATATTTTTCATTAGATTTCATAAGATATTTTGAACAACCAAAATAAGTGCTGAAATCTTGAAAAATTACATAATGTTTAGTGTTAACCACATATTTTTGGAAAAAAATGAATTTATCGTATTTTTTAGGTTTGTCTCTTGTTCCACACATTAGCTATCATTTTCATCTATTAAAATATAAATCTTATTAAAAAACAACAAGGTATGTGAAGTTACACATTTACAAGTTTACTTCAATTTATTTCTCACTTTATACTATAAGTTTTAGCTTAGTTTTGTAAGTTTTTATGTTCTTTCTCGAATCATCATCCACTATTACAATCACATGACATGTGATGAAATTATAATGGGTATATGTATACACACAATATTTTTAATATTTATCAATTATTGATGATTTATCTCTTGTAAAAACTCATTTATTTTCAATCTCTTTAAGTGCATGCCTTAAAGGGTGCATCGAGAAAGGGATGGGAACACCATTAGTACTTCAAAATATTAATGGTTAATTATATCATACCCAAACCCATTAAAAATACTAATTATTTGATTCTTTAATAAATATCCTCCTAAATATCCCCTAACCAATAAAAACCCCATTTTTCCTACTAGGTCGACCATGGTGGACCTAGTTGCAAAAGTTATGGCTCACATTACATAACCAGGTCGGTCTAGGTCAACTTTTTTTAGGTTGAATAGTGAAATTTTAATATTGGTTCATGGTGAGATAAACATTTCTTATAAAATTTTATAAGTTTTAGGACCTATCCATTCATTTAAATATAACCTTCACTTTAATCCAATAGAGAAAAACATTCATTTTCACATATTACAAGTCACAATTATCCTACATCTACATTTGAAGGAGCCATTGCTTAAGGTTTGCCTTGGAGGAGAGATAATTTATCTTGTGGGAAGACTTGGCTGTAATTAATAATATTTTTTCCTATATCTTATTTAAAATATAATGATCCTTACAAATATACAATTATCTCTTACAAATCACCATTGGCCAAAGGGAAGATTGAAACTCGACAGGTTCATATAAAGGTAAGTACCTATAAATTTTGTAATTTCATTTTATAGATAGATATTTCACATAGTAATAGGTTTAAATGTATATCTCCTTTATTAGATTACCTCCACACTTAAAATTAGTGTATCTATAGGGTTTTATAAGATTGTGATTAGGCAATCTAGGCCCCCTATTTGCCAACCATGATCCATTATTTGTTTTTTTAATTTTAAATCATCACCCTATGTTCTATAATATTTTATATCACTAGATTAGATTTAATTTTATTCATTATAAGACTTATATAGGGTTATTTCATGGCATTATTTTCCAATAATCTTTGGAACCCTCTCCTCTAGTGTTATGTGATAAGTGTTCCCTTAATTAGGTTTAGTATATTTAATTTGGTCATGCTATTAATATACAATGTATTTAAATATATTTTAGTCAATTACCTTCTCTAAGATTGGATTTAATAGGTAGGATAAGGTATATATCTATCTTAATCTATTTCATACACAAACAATAACAATACATGCAATGTAGAAAACTATCTGCAAATCAACTTATCATATGTAAACCACTCATATTGTGCATGTGATTTGATATATATATATATATCAACCTCAAATTATACAGTAATGTATAAGAAATATGGTTTTATGTATAAAAATGCCAAAATATGGATTTTATTGATTGCAACTAGATATAATGGTGACAAAAAAATTATGATAACTAGTTTATATACCTGAAAACTATGTGCACAAAATGAAAATACTATAGATGAAATGAAATATCCTCATTAAACTTGCCCAAAAAAATTTCATAGATTCTATTATACAATAATCTTGAGAGAAATGATTCTTGAATAACAACAAAAATTATTTTATGACTAGTTGGTTACAAAAATTACCATTAATTTAGTTTAAGTGATGTGTCCACCAAGCTAGTGGATGATGGATTATACTAAAAACTTTGAATACAAAATAAAACACTAAACCTATAACTAAATTATTATAACTTTATTAAAACAAATGCTAATTATTACACTCTGAAAAACTCAAAATTAGGTAGGGACAAATTATTAAAAACTAAGATTACTATGTATATTGGTAAAAACCTCCACCATATAAGCATTAAATTCAATCACCTCCAAATAAAATATCATGAAAAACCTAATTATATATGAAATATATGTTATATTCCTTGAGATATTATTACCTTGACATTTTAACATGTCCAAGTGACTTTGTTTAAATAAATAATGAAAACCATCACCTTGCTAAGCTACCACATCCTTATTCATAACTAACATCACCAATTTTATACAAAGAAAATAATATATGATAATAAAATAAAATTTCAATAGTATAATTAATCCTTTATAACAAAATCATATGATGCCAAACATTGAACCATGACCTTTGATATCTATGATTGATATTACTATAACAAAAAATGTTAATGTTTCACACTTTGATGTACCAATACATGGATAATAACATCTTATATAAAATTAAATATGTTCAAAGATTTCTAAAGTCACTATCAATTAAAAATGTTACAAAATTACAAACTAGGCATAAAATCCTTGAGTCATAAAGTTAAAAAAGCTTGTCAAGTCCAAAAACCATTGCCATACATAAACTTGATTAAAGTTAAGATATATAAACATATAGAAACTAGCATCATTATTTGAATTTACATAATGATCATAACTTCCAAGATAAAAGTAAAACACTATTTACAATTTCTATGTGGAAGTTTTTTATGATAATTTGATCAATCTTATGCTATGCAAACACTTAATAATGTTATCATTATCTAAATAAATCGATACATAATAATATCATATTAAACCATACACATAATAAATAATCACTAAAATAATGAAAACAAGTTGGTACCCATCGATATTTTTAAATTTCATGGATTAAGCCATCACATGTAAGAATATGTTGATTTTAACACATTTTTTTATAAAAGGAGGGGTATTGAAATTAGCTATAACACTGACAACCTTGATAACTAGTTTTTCTTTGTGAAATTGGGTTTAAAATAAAAAATTATGAGTTTCAAAATACTTAAGAGTGTGATCGAGGTAAATCATTTCCCAAGAATCTATGTACAACCACTCCCCTTTTTAAATTTAGGATCAAGGAATCGATTATTTGACTAACATGGCACAAATAATATGAAATTTAAAATATAAATTATGGTTGAATGAAAAATCAATGCATTATCCTAAAATACCAATTTTTAAATCAAATTAATGTTCACAATATAATAACGTTCAATACTTTTTATTTATAAAATATCAATCAAAATTTGACTTAGTATTCAAATATTTTGTAATTGTTAGAGCATTTAATGACTAAGTGGGCTTAACTGACCCTTAGTTTATCTTGAAATAATAATAATATATTATTTATTAACATGAGGTGAGAAGATCATGTTAAATAATAATAATAATAATAATAATAATAATATATTTTTTTATACTTACCATTATTATTTAATAAATTTCAGGATGGTTGGAATCATTGGTTACAATGGTCACCTCTAATCACATTTTATTATAAATAGGGTTTTGCCCTTATTATAAATCATGGTGAATTAGTATGAAACATTATCATTCAAAGTTATTTAGGTTATTTTTAAAAAAAATTAGAAAGTTATTGATAGGAAGTGAGAAGGAGAAGTTTGTATTATATTGGGTAAATGACTGAGCCTAATTTGTGTTGAAGTGATAGTTTAATCTAAGTTCATTATAAAAGATATGATAGTTATGGCAAACCTTTGTCATTAATGTCAAAGGGGGAGAAAGATCAAAAATGTTATGAAAGATCAAAAAAGGCAAGAAAAGGGAGAAAGATAAAAAAAGATGAGAAAGGGAGCAAGATCAGAAAGGGAGAAAGAAAAGGACAAGAACAAGGTCTAATAGATGATTTCCATTAAGAAGTGGTTGATAAAGTTTTTTGAGTATGTTTTCCATTAGTGACAAAGGGAGAAATTATTGAACATTGTCATTGATTAATAGAGAGAGTGTTGAACATTGTCTTTGAGTGTTGATATTGGATAGTTAATGTTTTCATTGATGTCAAAGTTTCAAATGAATATGAATGGTTATTTCATTGATGTCAATATAATATCATTGATGTCAAAGGTTCTTATAAATATGTTTAGGCTTGAGGTATGTAAATGATGAGTTTTAATTATCAACATAGTGAATGTTGTTGATGTGATGAGAGAATGTTGTTGAACAATGTTCTAAATGTCGATTTGAGTGAAATATTTAATAAGTAGCATGAGTAAGTATAAGCCAATATAAAAAATTTAAATCATCTTGTAATGCTTTGTCTAGACATTGTGATATGGTTTGGTAAGTACCAAGATGAAATCAGTGAGCTTCAAAGAATAAATTGTGTGCTTTAAAGCTATGTGTAAGTAGTTTTGAAGAAGATCTAAATGAGCTATGAAGATGAGACTGTTATGAAAAATACATAATAGTATTTGAGCATGAGATATTTTTTTGAGGTTGTATCTAAGGTGATGAGGACCTTGAAAATGATTAAAAGGTTAGGTTTGAAGATTTGTATATGCATCTCTAAAGTTCCTGTAAAGATACCCCAGTCAAACTCTAAATAATTTGTGTTGAATATCTAGTAAAGAGTGAGTGTATGATGCTACTTGAGCATACATAAGGGACATTGAAACATAATAAAGTTCTAAAGTGAAGACTATAGAGTGGATATAAGGTTGGATTCAAGGTCTAATATGACTTGTAGGTTAATGTATAGAAATCAAAGAGAGAAATGGTAGCCACATGAAGTAACAAGATCAATTTTTATGACATGGGTGAGCAAGTGAACATTGATAGAGGTGAGTCAAGTTGTTTTAATTATATGCATGAAGTTTCATATTTTGGTTTAAAATAAAAGGCTTGAAAAGGGGTTTCATGGTTTCTCAAATGCATTAAATGAAGAATAATCTACCCAAGATAGTTTTTATAGTGCTCATTTCCATGCATATATTCTACATGAGATGTTAATATATTCATGGTAGACTAGGAATGGTTATAGCTCAAATTTAGAATCATTAGTTTGTAGAAAGAGGAGATAAGTTTTATGAATGGTCATTAAGATTGGAAGATGGTCTAAACCTTCATAAAACCCTAAATATGACCTAATATTGAAGATATTATTTTAAAGAGATCATGAAAGTTTGATATGGGCATCAAAGTTATTAGAGATTAAATTAAACTCTTCCAATCATCTTCAAGTGTGACTAGTTTCTCAAGTGAGTGAGTAGACCCTAAAAATAGTGCTTATCTTTTAGAGTTTTCTTATAAAAGATATATTTGATTGAGTTAATGGTGATAAGTTGATGGAGATGAAAGTATGAGACTTCGAGTTGTTGATCATAAGGGTTTTTATATATTATATTAGGAAATTTGATGATCCAAGTTGTTCATTCACTAAACAAACCTAATGGTGTAGATAGTAAGGAAATCAAATAGATGTAAGATGTTTCCTGATGTGTTTTCATGTATTTAAATGCATGATGTTATTTTTTATGTATTAAATGACCTATCTATGAGTTTTATAATTTTATAAGTTATATTAAGAGGTTGAAACATTGATTCCAAAATGGTTTATCTAGTTGAGTAGAGTCTGTGAGAGAGAAGGTTAGAAGATTGGTCTATAAGACCAGTAGTTTTTAGTAAAGCTCATGATCTGATTAATTGAGGTTGCTCTAAGGATGTTGTAATATATTTTTCATGTATTTAAATCTCTTTAATATATTCAATCATGTATCATATGTTCATGTTTCCTTGACTATGTTTTGGATTTAGTTGGTAATTGTGAGAGAATATCTTGCAAAGAGGTATTTGAGCATGTTTACCATAAGGTGAAGTATTAGATGAAGTTGGTGATGACCCTAAGGTTATGAAGATTATAAATATGTAAGTTATTCCATGATTTTGTTTCAAAACTGAGTATATGGCTCAATTTTTCAAGATAAAGTTTTTGTATATGTGCAAGCCTTTTATATGTAGTGATTTGAGTAAGGGTTCAAGTGGTAGTTTGAAATAAAAGGTGTTATAGACCTAAAGTGAATTTTTTAAAGGTTTATTGGAGTGTATTATGACTTTTTATTACCATGTGAGGTGTTTTAATAAGTGTGAAGAAGGATCAAAGGGTAATGTGTTGTTAATAATACCTATTAAGTCTCCATAAGCCTAACAGAGGAGTAATGGATAATTAATGTATGGCCAACCTATTGCATTGATTTATTCATTATTAGTTCATGTTATTTTAATATTAAAATACCTATTCATGGTTGAACTAGGCTATTTTTATATGTAATTGACCTAGAAGGATATGATCAAGTGACTTGTATAAAAGCAAGGTAGTTAGGCATATTTTGGAAAACTTAGAGGGGATGCTTAAAGAGATAGGGTAGAATAAGATAATAAAATGATATAGATAATTTGTGAGTATAACGAGGTCATAAATACTAGTAAATATGTCATCTAATGGAGGTTATACAAAAGAGGGTCAAGGTCAGAATATCTAATCAAGCCATGAATAAGGTTAGTTAAGTGAACAAGGTTGAAGATCATTTTTAGAGGGACTAAAGCGAGTGAAGAGCTAAAGGAATAGATAATCATCTATTATAGAATCAACAAGGTTTTATAAAGGTGATCAAATTACTAAGTGGTTGAGTTGGTGCTAAGTAATATAAGGGGTTGGTTCCTCCTTGAAAGTTAGTGTTCGCTAAAGCCAAGTAGGTGCTTAGTAAATTAGGGGTTGGTACTTATTACTAAGTTTATGTTTAGCTAAAGACTGTCAAGTTGGTGCTTGATAGATTGGGTTTGGTGATCCAAGTTAAGTAGGTGATAAATTGAATATTATTGTTTGTCTTATAGGACTATAAACCATTTGATTCATTAGTGGGTTTTCTACCCCAAGAGGGTTTCCCACATATATGTTGTGTTCATGTGTTTCATGCTTTCATGTTTTGATTCTTATGCTTACTATGATATACTTACTTTATTAGAATGGTTTATGTATGTTTAAGTGGAATTATATGAAAAATTTTAAATATTGATTCACCCCCTCTGTTAGTCATCTTGTTTCCAACAAGTTATTTCTCATGTTCTATTGTTTTTTGACTAGATCCTATTTTAGGCACCACCTTCTTCGGCTTGACCTCAGATGGTTCTAAACTAGAAAACATGTCTTCAATAAAGACATACTAATTTTGATATTCAATTATTACCTCATATTTTTGTCCATATTTGATAAATGTGAGGGACCTCCAAAGTGACTATGGTTTAATTCATAAAGGCATAAATAATCTCATCTTCATCTTTTATTGGATCATTAGAGTTCATCTCATGTTCATCTTAAAGATTTTCATATCCATCATAAATTTCCACCTCATGTATTTAAACTTCTTTTTATTTTTGAGGTGATATCCTACCAAGATCATAAAATTAATTGAACATGTCTATGTAGGATTTCCACATGTCTTCAAGGCCTCCTTGAACTTGTCCATGAGATTGAACAAGGTCATTAAACATGGTTTTATCTTTTATAACTTTCTCATGCATGTATTCATCATGATCATTGGCCAGGACAACAATCTTAGCATTATCTTCATGGAATATAGGCTCACTATCCAAACTAGAACATAAAATTTCTAGCGCTTCACAAAAGGTAGATTATCCTTCATCACTTCAAAGCATGTCAATTCCAATTTTAATATTACCACTCTTTTGAGGGACAAAAAGCTGGTTAAATTATTTGAATTATTTAATAGACTCATGAAAAGGCTAAAATTTATCTTCTTCAAATTATATATTTTACCCATGAGGTTTAACAAGACTAATATAAAATGTATAATCAAGAAGACTTACCTCATATTCAATTAAAACCTAATCAACTACTACATAGTCATCTTTATTTTCATCAAGGCCAAATACATGAGAATTATATTGGTCTTATTATTCTTCTATTAATAATGGTAGCTCATCTACCCATTCAATACTCAATTCATCATGTCTATCTTGTGCCAAACTTGATTCATCCTCTTCGAAGAGGCTACCAACTATTGGAACTTCATGTTGGAGTTAAAATTCATGCTCTAGAGGGGGAATATGCTTGTAAATAAAATCCATTTATTCCATGAAATTGTGGTATAATTATTTCCATGCCTAATCAAGATCTTATTATTCACTCTTTTTAATGGAATCACTTTGATAAGGGGTGGTTGACATGTTAGCTTGTAATCCTCCAACAAGATCATCCTTTTCATCATCCTTAAATATTTTTTTTCCATAACTTTGAAAAATAGAACTACCAAGGAATATATTCTCATCATAAACACTAGAATTACTCTCTTCATAACCTTTTTGAGTTTCACTTATAGTTTATAGATCTTCTTATTCAATGACTACCAGCTCATCACCTAGTTTTGAAAAGCTCTCCTTCACATATGAATGTCCATATTCTACCCTAAATGAAATAGGTTATATTTCATAAAAGGAGAGGGTGGGAGTTAAAGAGACTTCATTATATCTATTGAAATCTCGTAGAGTGTCCTTAAAACTTGGGACTTTAGGAGTAATAGGTTGATTATGATGTTATTGAAAGGATGAAGAAGAAAACCAAATTGAAGGTGTTGTATTCCTCTCCTTCCACTCATAAAATTATCTATCAAACTTTGAGGTGTCTTAAAATTCTTGTATGGTTACAAATTTAAGGATAGGTGAAGATATTTAAGGACTTGAGAGATATTTTAAATTGGACTCCACATAATTTTCATTTTTTTTACTTTGGATAGGCATGGTAGAAGGTTATTTATCAAGAGTAGGCATGACATAATTAGGGGTATTTATCTAAAAAGGTATCCAAGATGTAATGGTCTTAAGTTATTGAGGAAGAATATATGAATGAGACATTATCATAGACCTATCTTGATGGAATATTACAACTTGGGCTTGGTTTGGAGCAAAATAATGTTGATATGGAGTTGGAAGAGGCATATGGGGATAGATATATTACATTTTTTGGCTCTCTTCAAGCACTAATCTATTGAAAGTAGATACTAAGAAGGAGGTGAATCGGTAGACAAAAATTCATAATAAATTTCAAAACCATTACATCATACATCAACTTCATCTAGCAACATGCACATGAAATTAAATACATCCAAAACATGAATCAAGATCATACATCATATGAAAACATCATCTATGTGGGAAACCGTTATGGGGGATAAAAACCATTAAACCCAACAAGATTTAATATAATCCTATAATAGCAATATCCAATTGATATCAGATAAAATTGATCAAGGAACTACCATCCCTATTTAGTGAGACTATAATCCCATAATGTGCTACAACACCTATCTAGCTGAGCAACAATAATAACTAGACCTTTAGTAAGTTTTATCTTGAAATAAGGATATAACCCCCAAGATGTTGACAAAAAAAAATATAATAAAATGTCCACATATAATATTATGTCTTCTATGCCTAATGATGTAATTCTCTTTATTTCACTTCACCCTTCAATCTCTCTCAAACAGCCTCTAGGGATTACTCGTTCAACTAGCCTCTTCTAGTCTCATTAGGTATAATGACCTATGCATTCACCTTCATCACCCTAATCAGATATGAATGTATGATATCATTCAGTATTTTATGGTCCTTAATTACCTTGACCTTTTATTTTAAAGGTTATCTCCTCTTGGCTCCACACCAACTTCGCTAGCACAAATAGGCTAATTAGGCCTTATACTTGTGCCACTCTTCTTGGTCTAACCCATATTCATCAAAAAAGATAATTAAAAAAATTATATTACACTTATAATATGTCTCCACACACTTTACATGGGTGAGATACATGCTTCATGGGTTGGTCAATACCTCGTTATCAGAAATCCTTCATTAGGCCTTAATGAGACCTAAAGTAATTAGGTCTACTCACTCACATGTTACAAAATGGACTCTAGGGTCCACCTTCATCCTTTAAAAATTATTAAAACACATAAAACAATATTATATATATACCCTTTATCAATCCAATAAATTTCCATGCCACCTAAAGCACCATCTCACACCTTGAACCTAGCAGTTAGGACTCCTCGCTCTTTAGGCAACATACACAAAAAATAGTAATAGAATTATGAAGTATAATATCAATTTTATCAAATAATAATATGAAAAAAAATATTTATGGAACCTAAACGAACATAAAACACCTCCATTTTCTTTATACACTCTAACACCAGCCAATAAGCTTCAAGAACATATATGCAAAAAGACTACTCAAAGCAACCAGTGCACCTAAAAAACATTCTTGATAAACTGAGATATAAATGTCTTATCATCTCTAAAAATATCACCCAACCAATAAATAAGATTATTATATACCTAACCAACCTCTTTATTTGATTTTTAAATAATAACACAATTCAAAGCACCTCCAAACCATACCTGCTATAGGACCACTCAGACTAGTCAAACACAATCAATGTTTAGTCAAAAACTCTTGAATATTTACATAAATTAAAGAAATTTAATGACATATAATAATAATTAATGGTTCCTATAATTTCTCTATATCAATCTCCAATATTTATTCTTCTTTTTCTATCATCTTTTATTGGTCTTATAAACCCATTCATTAGACTACTCTCACACTTTACATACACAACTAGACAAGTCCTCTTGGCTTCCTCATCTCAACACCTCAAATAGTTTCTATAGCTTAAAAAATATTTATTATATTAATTAGGACTAAAAATACATTATGATATTCATTATATGAAAAAATATTATCAAGGAACCTCAAACACTTCACTTCCCTTAGCATGCCTTTTACAATCATCTTGACTCAAAACATAATCATGGTGAACATGAATCCTAAAAAATATAGAGTCAATTATTTAACCTCAAAATTTATTCATGATATACTTAAAAAACCTTATATAAACTTAAAACACTTACCAATATATGTATAGTGTAAAATATGAAACACATGGATCAATTACTGGAATATACACCTTCATAATTTTCACTCACACAGACTAATCAACTTGAGATAAATTTGTTTCTCATCTAAGGGAACCAAAATAAATTTAAAATTAAGGTAAAATTAGTAATATGTCTAAAAAAAATACCCTAATCCATTGGAATATTTCTTAAACACATATAACCCATCCCTAAATAGATTCTCACTCATACTAGCTTTTTGTCATTATTGTCACTATTTGCAGATTTAACAACTAGTTAAATTTTATGCTCAAAATGATAGAAATACAAGATTAAACTTGAAAAAAGATACATATATGCCAATAATAATTATATAAATTAAACCTCCAATAGATTTCATGTGTTGAATTCGTCAATTCTACCTTCACCACCAAAAACTTCATAAACAATCTTTTTTCTATACCTTTTGCTCACTACCTTGACACACCATTACCACATAGAGGTGAATATAAAAATCCTATACAGCTTAAAATATTAAAACTTGGTTAAATGATCCATTCTAGGCCATATCCAACAAGATTTCTCCAATCAAGTTACTATAAGGGTTTTTAAGAGGGTTTTGACTAGTTTACATTCGTAACGAATGTTTGTAAAGATATGTCCCTCAATCCACTTAAAAATACTTATAAGAACTTATTATTTAAATTTCAAACCTCTCCAAAAATTATTAGGTCACCATGAAAATTCTACACATGCCAATGAGCATTAGAAATTTCTTTCTGAGTTAAGAAACCTTCAATATACATATACAAGAGTCCTTCTAACATACTATCTTATTTTATCTTCATCCTCAAGACCTAAAACTTTGTAAACATATTTGATCAACATTTTCATACCTTAATACATTATATAAATATCTATGCCATCTTGAAATATCACTTTGATTCACTAATTAGACATCACTAGGTCACTATACACACTAGGTCTAAGATTATAATTCAAACCTTGAATAAGAAACCACTTTGAAAAAAATTCAATATATCTCACCACATTATAAAAAGTTTCATAAAAATTCATGTCATACTCCTAATATATCATCCATTTTCTCCCTAGTCTCAACTTTGTTAATGCACTAGGCTACTAGGCCTATGCCACCAAGCAACGCTACCAAGCCTATGCCAATTGCACTTTGTCTTCTCTCCTTAACTTGTAGATTTATTTAAAATGTTAGAAACAACATGATAATCATAAAAAAATGATTACCTTAGATCATATGCATCCAAACCTACCTTTTACACCGTCATGCTCAACCTTATCACCATCATGACATCACCACTTTGTCATTACCTTTTGACATAAATGCATATGATATCATCCTTTAACATAAATGAAAACATATCTAAAATAATCTCCCCATTTTTCATTTATGGAAACCTCTTCTACTCATTCTTCCCCTTTTCTAATATTAACAAAGTAGACATATTTTCCCTTAAGGCTTACCAACATAGTCCTTTGATCCTAGGATATGTCCCATTGTAAAGTTACCCCTTAGTTCATGCATGAATAATAAAAACATTATAAAAACTCATGAATTGGTTTTATCAAGTCATCATATCAACCTTATTAAATTCTTAACTATAGTAGACATCTCCACATCTCAATCAATACTGAAGAATCTTCATAAATGCACCCCATCACATCATGCATGGTTATACCAAGTAATTTCAAACTAACTGAGTTAGCTCCCCCTAACTCTATGCTCCATCTACAAAGATTCAAATTCAAAAGGTTTCTTTTAGGTCTACAAAAAAATCTTCAAGTACTATACACACATAGTCAATACCCTCATTGAAACACAAATAGATCTCATGGAGACCTAGTCAGTGTGGATCTACTCCTTTCTTAGATCTTATGCCTGTTAGGGACCCACGAAAGCACCATTGATTACCAAGCAACTTAATATGCGGAAATTAACTAGAAGTAACAAGTAATTAGAATTCAGAAATAACACAGAATATGAGAGACAATACCCAATTGTATTAATACTCTTCCAAAAAAGAAATTACAACAAAGAGACGCCACACTCTTCCACCTTACAAGTTTGCCACACCAAGTGTTTAGTAATTCACCTTTAAGATCTCACTCTCTCAATTACGGTCCCAACACACAACTCAAATACAGAGTTGGTGTTCACCTCCAACCAGTCAATATCACTATTGCCAGTACCACTAGTCAGTATTTTTACTGCTAGTACACAAGTGCTCCACACACTCCACAAGTGCTCCACGCACTCCAAGTACTCAACGTACTCCAAGTAGATCTCCCATGAACTTGCAACAACCTGCAACTCAAATGATCTTACTTTGGAAGGAACTACCTTGCCTTCCTCTTTGCTCTCCAACTGAGTACACACCATACTCCAAGTAGATCCCACCTGATCTTGCTCCTTGTTGTGTTGTTATCACCTTGATCCTGCTACCACCTACAAATCAATCTGGTCTTGCACACCTACCAACCATCTTGGTTTTACACACCTACAAACCTAGACCTTGCACACACATACACCTACACATCGATGATCTTACTTACCATGTTGATCTCCAAACATGGCCTTGCACACTTGCTGACCAAGATCCTACATACATGAAGAATCCTTCTGATTCTCCAAACCAGCACCGACACTTGGCACTGTGGCACTAGGAGGAACACACCATGCTCTCTTCTCTCTAAAGGAGCTAATATTTGCTCTCTTACTCTCTAGCACAAATTACAATACAACCCATGAGTCTATTATATAGATCTCATGCAAACAATAATTAGACATCTAATTAAAATAATTAGATCCATAGCTCAAGACTAAAATTAGCCTTCTTCATGTAAACAACCAATTCATTAATGAACTATCTATGGAATTCATAGTTTGGAACCACACAAGTGACTGACATCAGTCCCTGTCTGCCTGGGGGTGACTGACATCAGCCGGTATCTGACATCATCAACAGCTTCCTGTCTCCACCTGACTGACATCAGTTTCCCTGACTGATGCCAGTGCCTGTGACACTCAGCACCCTCCTCTAATGTCTGCATCAATGAAGCTTTTAGCTCCACAACCTAACAATCTCCCACTTGGAGATAAATAGCTACACTGTACCTATACCTATACCCCATCTAATCTATTTCCTGGATTGTATCCCTCTTCAAGCTCAACCTTGAAGACCAACCACCACAAAACCTATGGTGCACCTCTTATCATCCGAGTAACCTACCACATCTAAACCTATAAACCCATGTAGTGAAGTCCTGACCCTACATAGCATGTATACCGATTGCTGGTCCCTCTCAAATACCTGAGAACCCACTTCCCCGAATTGGCTCCTAACTCTCTGACAGCTCCCACTGCTAGGGAAAACTCAAGTCTATACCAGACCTCAAGTGATTTCAGACACTGAACTATCCAGCACTTGGTGTGCTCTGATTCTACATCCTACATATTGAACCTTGCTAACACCTGATTCACATCAGCTCCCACTGGAGACAAAATCAACTTGTGATCTTCCATGTCTCTCATGCCAAAGAATTTCACCGCTCCAAATTCCTCATGACATGCCACTGAACTAACCTTACCCTTAGCTCAACAAAACCCTATATGTATGAACCTACTAGCTAGCATACCATCCACATACAGTAATAGGATATTGTTGCAATCATCATCCACCTGGTAAGACAAACACAATGGTTACACTGACATTGACTAAAGCTCTATTTTATCATCCACCTGTCAAATCTATACCACTGTCCTGCAGCTTCCTCAAGACCATATGACCTGGCCTTCCATCTCATGTGTCCATTATCTCTATTCTTTAACTAAGGTATCCATTCATCTTTCAGTGCTTTCATACCAGCTGGCAACCCTACCAAATCTCCCATTTGGTTATACATCCTAATCATGCCATGCTCCCACTATTTCCTAGATCCTTCCTACTCTGTAATGAGCAATGAGTATAAAGAAGAGGAACAATGAATTTGAAGCTTACTTACCACTTTCAATCCTCCATATGGGTGTTTGAGACTCCTTGATAGCTTGTTGTCTGCCCAAAATCTATTACAGTGACTGACCTCAGTCACCACACAATCTACATCCGACTGACATCGGTTCCCATGCGAATATCCTTCCTATCGATGCTGGTTTTCTGATCGACATCAGTCTTACCTGGTCGCTGACATCAGTTATATGACCGATGCCAGCAGCCACCCTACCTGACACCATCGACTCTAGTTTGCACATGACTGGCATCGGCACCTATCTGTTTGACATCGATTCCCCTTGACTAACATTGGTAATTGTGTTCACCTGTGAGTGATGACTTTTTACCTGTGAGCTCTCCATGGATCAAAACCCTATCCAAACCACCTTGCTCAGAGATGTCCAACCTTCTCCACTAATCTCCATCTATCATATCCTCTAAAAACACTAAGGATTTCTATTTCTTAAGTCTGTCAAACACATCTGACTTCCGCTTAAGAACATGCATATCCTTCTTGCTCATGTGACCAAGCCTACAAAGCCACGTCTTTGTAATAAAAGAAGAACCAATAATACAAGCAAGTAGATAAAGAGTACCTACTTTCTTACCACACGCTAATTCAAGTGTATCTACTATGAGAGTTATTATGCATCTCTCATCACCCAACTTTCCTGAAGAAATTAGCCACATCTTCAAGACTGGGACCTACATGACCTCCTTCAACACCCATGTGCTGGCTACTTGCAATTTCAGCTTCACTTCCCCTTTGACAATTCTTTAGCAAGGCACACCAGCCCCTAAATAAATCTTTCCAAAGTCTCCAAAGACCTTAACATGGAAAAATACTCTATTTTGGACTGCATGGAAAGAGGCAACAGAATCTATAAAATAAGATTCTACTTTATCCAAGAAACATCCCAAAGCATCCTGTGCAACAACACCTGCAACATCTACTTCTTCAGTTCTTTCATGCTGATCTGCTACTAACCAATGATATTTCTTTACCTGCTCTTTCTTTCCATAACACCATAATTGACCATTCATGCTTTTCAATTCCTCCATTCTTAGCTTACTTTCTTCTGCCATTGCTATACTCCCACTCAATTAGAAAGCCCTGAGAGTGACCTGTAATCAAACACAAACCTGCTCCCTATAACCTTAGCTCTGATACCAACTATTAGGGACCCACAAAAGCACCATTGATTACCAAGCAACTTAATATGTGGAAATTAACCAGAAGTAACAAGTAACTAGAATTCAAAAATAACATAGAATATGAGAGACAATACCCAATTGTATTGATACTCTTCCAGAAAAGAAATTACAACAAAGAGATGCCACACTCTTCCACCTTACAAGTTTTCCACACCAAGTGTTCAGTAATTCACCTTCAAGAGCTCACTCTCTCAATTATGGTCCCAACACACAACTCAAATATAGAGTTGGTGTTCACCTCCAACTAGTTAGTATCACTACTGCTAATATCACCAGTCAGTATTGCTACTACCAGTACACAAGTGCTCCATGCACTCCAAGTACTCAATGTACTCCAAGTAGATCTCCCATGAACTTACAACAACCTACAACTCAAATGATCTTACTTTGGAAGGAACTACCTTTCCTTCCTCTTTGCTCTCCAACTGAGTACACACCGTACTCCAAGTAGATCCCACCTGATCTTGCTCCCTGTTGTGTTGTTGTCACCTTGATCCTGCTGCCACCTAAAAATCAATCTGGTCTTACACACCTATCAACCAACCTAGTTTTGCACACCTGTAAACCTAGACCTTGCACACATATACACCTGCACATCAATGATCTTACTTACCATGTAGATCTCCAAATGTGGCCTTGCACACCTGCTAACCGAGATCTTACATACATGAAGAATCCTTCTAATTCTCTAAACCAGAACCTACACTTGGCACTATGGCACTAGGAAGAACACACCATGCTCTCTTGTCTCTGAAGGAGCTAATATTTTCTCTCTTACTCTCTAGCATAGATTACAATACAACCCATGAGTCTAGTATATAGATCTCATGCAAACAATAATTAGACATCTAATTACAATAATTAGATCCACAGCTCAAGACTAAAATTAGCCTTCTTCATGCAAACAACTAGTTTGTTAATGAACTATCTATGGAACTCATAGTTCAGAACCGCACAGGTGACCGACGTCGATCCCTGTCTGCCTGGGGGTGACTGACGTTGGCCAATATCTGACCATCATCGGTACCTTCCTATCTCCACCTGACCGACATTAGTTGGCCTGACCGATGCTAGCAACTATGACACTCAACACCCTCCTCTAATGTCTACATCAATGAATCTTTTAGCTCCACAACCTAATAATGCCTTCAAGTATCTTTCTTTCCAAGATCCTTAAGCCATCAAGTATCCTACCTATACAAGATACCGTCTTATATAACACACAATCAATGTAATGTCTAATAGACCTCATACACTATAGAATACATCTAAAATCCCTCTTGTAAGCATGAAAACATGTTTCCAAACATAGTAATAATCTTACCAGATCATCTTCTTCTTATGGAGAAACTCATCTTCATGATCAAACAACTCTGCCAATACCAATCTTCAATCTTTGATACATAAATTTAGAGTCCTACTAATGATGGCTCAAAAATTATCATCCTTAGATTATTAAACAATTTTAAATCAAGTATAATATGCCAACATGTTCCTTCAATTCTTTATGAGGTCATTTTGATATTAAAGAAACAAGAAATCTTCTCAAAAACAACATTCAAGGGCACAACTAGAATCTTCCTCATTTATATCATTATCATATAGATATGATATAGGAAAAAATCATATACAAAAAATTGTGAGTTACTTCATGTCTTGAATCATATGGAAACTAATCTTGTTATGCTTAGATGAGATCTATAAGACATCACATGACATACCTTCAAGAGCACTTTATGATAATCTCCTTCCAGCTGTAGAAAGCATGATAAGTTTTAGAAATAATCACCTAAAAAAATTATGAACATATTTAGGGATCTTTAAATATGATGACATCATTTTTAGATCACCTTCAGTCTTTAGAACAAATGAACAACATTTTTGTACCAAAATGTCATTAGTCTTAAGAGAGCAATATTCAACTTTCATATCTCTACTCCATCTTTGTCTTCTAAGGCACCATCTAAGATCATACAAATGCATCATGAGCACATAAAAAACTTGATTAAAATTTTCACAAACCTTTACGTAGTGATCAATAAGTATCACAATTCATTACAAGGCCAATTATATCAATAAAAACCACCTTAGGGTTTGCAAAACATCAAACCCTCAATTTACTACTTTCCATATTTTGAGTTAGATATTCCTTTTAAGTAATAAATTGATCATATAGAGAGCATATATAGGTGATATAAGACATCAATAACATATTCATCCATATTCAAAATTTACCTTGATATTCTGAGAGTGCTAAACAACTTACCTTACCACACTAGTCTGCCAAGGACATGAACCTTCAAGCCTAGTCAATCTTCGAGTTGACTTTATTGTATAAGAACACATATTTAGATCAAATACAAAGCATGGGAATTATCTTCATGTATATATAAACATCATCTAATATTTATAACATATAATAAGATCATTATTCATGTTCTAATCCTCTTTTTTTCAAACTAGGTTCATCATTTAAAATACAGACTACAAGTTTTGACTTTAACCCACATTTATTACACTTGTAGGGATAGTCAAATTTTCTAATCATATTGGAGATATTATAAACTAATTTCCTTAAAATTTTATTATTACTTAACCTTGATATGAATTCATCTATTACTTCTACAAGCCATTCTTTACAAATTGGTACTCTTCACAAATTTTAATTTTCAAATCCCAACAGTCATATTTTCACACAAAATTGGCCAAGTATGTAAATAGAGAAATGTGCCTAGAAGGAAAATTTTGAACCACCATAACATTTGATAGGATTCATATCAAGAAATTAAATTTGATACATATTAATTAAACACAAATATAATCAAATTCATATGACCATTTTATTATGATTCCTCCATATGTGTGTATGCTAACATCATCAATCTACTTGCTCAGGAATATATGCCAAGGAGATAAGTCAAACCTAGATATTCACAATATTGATCTTAAAGAATTATTTTTATTTCCAGAAGTTCCCTAAGCACTCTTAAAACCTTATATAACTTATCATATAATATTCCATGACTTTCAAGACCTGTACTATTATCATACACTCAAAAAACATCGTCTTGACTTCTTTGTTTATGTAAAAAAGACATCAAAACTCCATGATTTCATGTGACATACAAAAATATTCAATGGTATTTTATCAAATCAAACTATAAACATGAAAAAATGATCATATCTTTCATACTACTTGAATATTTAAATAGACCTTAATTAGATATCATACTCCAGGCTACTAATAAAACCATTTCCTATATTTCTTTCATGTTAGCTAATTAAGAGACCAACTTTAATAATCTCTATTATTCAACTTAGGTATGTTCTCAGATTTAACTTCCAAAAAGTCCTTCTTATTTGACCTTACTAGTGTCATAATGTAGACATATATGAAGACTTAAACTCTAATTTTTGCAAAATTATCCATCTTTACAAATAAGATGAATATTTTCTTCAACATACCTCAAGCTACTTTAGGATCACCTGTAGGTATTTATGCCTCCTCCAAAGATGTGGATATGATACCAATTATTATTATTTAATGAGAGGGGGTCACTCAATAGACAAAACTTCAAATTCAATTCCAAAACCATTTCATCATACATAAACTTGATATATAAACATATACATGAATGTACATACATCCAAAACATGAATAAAGAGCATAGATCACATGAACACATCATCTATGTGGGAAACCCTCATGGGGGATAAAACCCATTAAAGCTTGAAAGATGGAATAAAGTAATATAATAAAAATATCCAATTTATACCAGATAAAATTTATCAATGAACTACCATCCCTATTTAGTGAGACTACAATCCCATATGGTGTTACAACACTTGTCTAGCTGAGTAACAACATTAACTATACCTTTAACAAGTTTCACCTTGAAAGGAATATATAACCCTAGATGTTTAAAAAAAATAACAACATATAATAACATATCAACCTATGATATGATGTACTCTATACCTGATTATGGACTTTTCTTGATTTTAATTCTTCTTCACCTTTCAATCTCTCTTAAACATCCTCTAGGGCTTACCCGCTCAACTAGCCTCTTCTAGGCTCATTAGGTCTAATGACCTGTTCATTCACCTTTATTATTATAATAAGATAAGAATGTATAATATTATTCACTCTATAATAATCCTCAATTATCTTTACATTTTATTTCAAATTTTATCTCCTTCACTTGGTTCCACACTAACTCAACTAGCACAAATATGCTAATTACACCTTGTACTTATACAAATCCTCTTGGTCTAACCCATATTGGTTGGCCAAGATGATTAAAAAAATTAGTTCAGAATTGGAATAGGTATCCACACATGTTACATTGGTGATAAACACACTTCATAGGCTGACCATTACCTCATTATCCCAAATCTTTCATTTGGCCTTAGGAGACCTAAAGCAATTAGGCCTACTCACCCACACATTACAACTTAGACTCCTTAGTCCACCCTCATCTTATAAAAATGATTCAAACACATAAAAATTATTATAAATATATAATTTATCACTAAAATAAAGGTATATTCCACTTAGAACACCATCTCACACCTTGAACCTTGAAATTAGGTCTCATCGCTCTTTAGGCAATATACATAGAAAACACAATCATAAACTTCTAACATATAATATAAATTTTATCACATAATCATATAAAAATAATATGTATAGAACATAAAATAAATATAAAACACCTCCATTTTATTTAGACACTCTAATATATTCCAATAAGCTTCAATAACATCTCTACTAAAAGATTACTCAAAGCAACCAGTACACCCAGAAAATTGGCTTGATAAACTGAGATAGAAATATGTATTATCATCTCAAAAAACATAAAAAACCCAATAATTAATATTATTAAATAATTAAAAAATATCATTATATGATATTTAAATAATAACACAAGGTAAATTACCTCCAAACCATACCTACAACAAGACCACTTAGACTAGTCAAACAGAGTCAAAGTTCAATCGAGAACTCTTGAATTTTTATATCAATTTTAAAAATTTAATTACATATTATCATAAATATTGGTTCCTATTAGGTATATATATCAACCTAAAATATTTATCATTCTTTTTATATCATCATTCATTAGTATTACAAACCAATTCCTCAAACTACTATCACATTGTACATACACAACTATACAAGTCCTCTTGGCTTCCTCATCTCAACACCTCAAAAAGTCTTTATAGCTTCCAAAAAACTTTAGTATATTAATTATTTATAATTACACATTCTTATATTCTTTATATGAACAAATCCTTATCAAAAATCCTCAAACGCTTCACTTCCCTTAGCATGCCTGTAATAATCATCTTGACTCAAAACATAGTCATGGTGAACATAACTCCTAACACCTATAGAGTCAATTAATTGACCCAAAAATGTATTTATTATATATTTTAAAAACATTTTATCAAATTATAACACTAAACCATATATTTATAGTGTCAAATATGAAACATGTGGATTAACTACTGGAACATTAACTTTTATAATTTTCAATCACATAGACTGATCAAATTGAGAGCACTTTATTTATTATGTAATTTAAACACAATCAATTTAAATTTAAGTAAAAATTATTAATATGTCTAAACAAATACATAAATCCATTTTTATTATCCTTAAATACCCTGAACCCATGCCTAAATAGATTCTCACTTAGACTAGCTTTTTGGCACTATTTTCACTGTTTATAGATTTAGGAACTAACCAAATTTTATGCTCAAAATTATTGACATAGAATATAAAAATTACAAAACCAATTCCATATATATAAATAATAAGTATTCAAATTCAAAATCCAATATATTTTATGTGTTGACTCAATCAACTCTGCTTGTACCACTAAAAACTTTAGAAATGAGATTCTTTCTATACCTTTTACTCACTTCCCTAGCACACCACTACCACATAGATGTGATTGGAATAGTCTTATAGACATTAAAATAGTAAAAATTTGTCAAAAAATCCATTCTGAGTCATAGCCAACAATATTTTTTCAATTGGGTCACTATAAAGGTTTCTAGGAGGGTTTTGACCAGTTTACATTATTAATGAATGTTCATAAAGTTATGTACCTAAATCCACTTAAAAATACTTATAAAACCTTATTTTATCCATTTTTCACCTCTCCTAAAAGTATCAAGTCACTATGTAAAATATACACATGCCAATGAGCATTAGAACTTTCTTTTCGAGATAGGAAACCTTCAATTTGCATGTACAAGAGTCCTTCCAACATACTATCTTATTTTCTCTTCATCCTCATGACCTATAACTTGGTAAAAATATTTTAAAAACCTTATCATACCTCAATCCATTATTACAATATTTATTCCATCTTTAAATCTCACTTTGACTCACCAATTAGATGTCACTAGGTCACTATGCACACTATGTCTAGGCTTGCAAGTCTAACATTAAACAAATGACCACCTTGAAACTACATCAAAATATATCACAACCTCAGGTAAAAGTCATAATCATTCATTCCATACTCCTCAATTATCCTCCATGTTCTCCCTAGTCTCAAACTACTCAACACACTAGGCTGCTAGGCTTATGCCACCAAGCAAGGCTTCTAAGCCTATGCCAATCACACTTTGTCTTCTCTCTTTGAATTTTATCACTATTAAACATGATAGACACAACATGAAAATAATTAAACAATGCCTACCTTATCTCATATGAATCCAAACCTACCTTGCACACCTTCATGTTCATCCTTATCACCATCATGACATCACCACTTTGTCATTACCTTTTGACATTAATGCATATGATATGATCCTTTGAAATTAATGAAAACATACCTACAACATAATATATTTTATAAACATTGAATCAAACCTCTTATCTCCATCACATCATCTATTCATAGATGTTTGTTTTCTTTCTCTATATATGTCCACCTAATATTAAGGGAATGCAAAAGATTCTTCATAGTTAGAGTGTTTTTATTTTGAATATAAGGGTCATAAACAATAAATATAATATCATTTATTTATCAATATGCTCATTTTTATTTTAAAACTTGTAAGGTTTTGTTTTAATTCTAGAAAGTCTATAATAGAAGCTCAGTGGCTTTGACAAGGTTGACTATAGGGATGAGTAGGCTACCAAAGAGGTTGATTTGGATTTTGAGGAGACACATAAGGATATTGATATCCTTGGTAAGGTTTAAATGTTACTTCTTGAGAGTATCTTGAGCTGAATCCATGAATAACATCAACCTAATATAGAGAATACAAAGTCATAGAGTATACATCTTGACTAAAATAATGATTATGATACATACCAATTTTTGGATTTTAGATACCTTAACTTATTATAATAGAGAATATTCATTTGGAGTCACCATTTATGCTTTGATTCATGCATCTAAGTGACTTTGTTGAAGATTAATATCAATAAATATTCAATGGGATGTAGTCCTGGTCTCACTAGGTGTCCCAAAATTGCTATCATAAAAAATTTCACCCTTGAGGAGGTTAATCAAGCCTATTCACTTTAATAATATCATGGAGACACATATAAAATATGGTTGGCCTAATAAATGAGGTGAATCTCTACATAAATCTATCTCCCTTGAAGTTATCACCTTAAAACTACTACTAGACCTATTACTTATAAAGGAAAAGGGTAAGAGAACTAAAATTAACCTAACCAAGAAGTTGATGAACCAAAATAATTGATTAATAAAAATTAACTACATGTTCACATGTAGACCATGAGACTAATTTGAACATACACTAATCCCAATCTTAATCTCTTACATTAGCATTTCAGTGTGAAGGTTGTGATAGATGCGTAGACTAGGAGGACTAATCAAGTGGTTTAAAATGACACTAATGAATAGGTTTAAATACTCAATTCCTATATTTCACTTGAACACTTCACATTACCTATAATTAAATATTTTAAATTACATATAGGTGTTATAATAGGACAACATGTCAAGGAAGATTAATCAAATCACTTAACAAGATCAACTATCCAGACATACACAATAAGTACAATCATATAAATAGGTAAAAATAGTAGTCTTATTGATAAAAGGCCTAAAAATGAGTATGTATTCCCCATGATTAAGTGGAGGATGCACTATAAAAACACAATATGCAGTATAAATAGAAGAGAATGAGAAGATAAGATAAGATGTACATTCTAGAAACTTAGGACAAGTTTCCACTCATGAAGAAGTAGTTTAAAACAACAAATACTACAAGTAGGTAGGTCTTAAATATCTTTAACATGTGTCATAATGGTTTTATTGTGATCTTCTAGGGGTTGGCATATGATAGACTCCATTTTCCTTTATTGTCATAGTGACTCATAAATCTTGGTTGAAACTTTGCTCTTATTTATATAAAAGTGAAAAATGACATTCTTGATCATCCAATTCACCTTAAACTACCCTCTACCATTCTCATTGACACATTTCATATGGTTTATAGTTATCCATAATGATTTTTTAGTGATAATCATGTTTCATTAGGTGTCTTGAAACCCATCAGTCTCACTACACGTCTCTCACAAGGTTTTTTCAATGATAGACTAGGCTATAATGCTCAATCCTACTTATAGTCACTTGATTGGACTTTTTCATGATATAATTAGGATCAAAATATAATAAAAAATATATATTATTTATGTTACAAGGGCTATCAATCTTTTCATAGGTCTGTAATTAGGCTTCCTAAGCAAGATAGTAATATAATCACCTTTTTGTCCCAAATTAGTGACTTGAATAGATCATGTATCATCCTGAGAGATTTTAAAATGGGAAAATAGTGACATATAACCTCTAAATATTCTTATAAATCCTTTTTATTTTATTTGAGGGCTTATTACCACTTTGCACACTCATAAATAGTCTCATAACTATGCCTTTTAGGCCATTTCTGTATACTCTATCCTTGGAATGTGTAATAAATATGCTTCATAAAATGTATATGAGAGTATTATATGATATTAAATCAAATAAAAGGTAAATCCAACCCATTTTAGGCCCTTAGAGGATCATATTCTCCTATCAGGTCATTATGAGGGTTAAGGAGGGTTTTAGGTATCCTAGTTTCTTAATGATTATTCATACCCTATAGGGCCTCAATGAATGAAATAGTTCTAATAATTTTGAGTAAAAATCCCCATTAATTCTCCCTAATGAGCTAGTAACACCATTTATCTTCTCGAGTGAGTTATCACGTACTAAAGTGCCTCTCAAGTGACTAAGTCCGTAATTATGGACTTGAGAGAGAGATAAATTTACATGAAAACACACCAAATTATTTATTTTGATTTTGAAACAATTAATCAATTTTTTTTACATGTCTTATGAGGTATCCCCATGACTAAATCAATTAATTATCTTTTACATATACTTGAAATTGCTTCAATCTCAAAACTAGGGTTTATGCCTAGTTACATTCAAGTGACCCTAAAAAGCTTATTTGAGCACTTTATTTCTTTCCAAGTGAGCTCAAACTTAGGGTAAAATATTATAACATGTTTTATACCATATTTATACTCTTAAATCCTCATAACATGTCCATAGATGCAATTTTTATTTAATTTTCATACATATGCCTATGTATGACCAATCGAGGCTCTTTAGGCCTATTATACCTCTTGCCCATTTCATTTTCCTTGGTCTCCTAGGTGAAAATTTGTGAAGGACTTGTTATAGTCTATAATGTATTAAATATGTTTCTTAGTATTTCATTTTCCTTTGCAGAACTCTAGACATCCGTATAACACCACATAATTCATGTTTTCCTCATTCTGCACACACATGCCTATATGTTCTCAATAGATTTGAATCACTACTTTGAAATGACAAATATTAAACACCATAATAAATGAATAAATGAGATAAATTAGATTTATCAAACATGTATATAACATTTTTAGATTGTGAAACCAATCCCACATTGGTTTTTTAGGGATCATGTCTTCTCATCTAATATTATCTCCCTTAGGTCTCATAGTCCTAGTATGTCTTCATTAGGTTTAAACTAAAAATTTGAAGTGAAAAATATTAAATACAACACTCAATGCATTTATGGTTTAAAAAATACTAAATCCATATATTTTATATCTTCATCTCATGTATTACAACATCAGGCTTCATGTAAAACTTATTTATTTCTACCATAAGCATGTAAGTTTTTGTTTAGATATGTATTAACCATTATAGTGATTATTTGATATTATCAAAACATATAAAAAATTTATAATTATTTTTTTCAAGTTTATCATCTCTATAAAAAATTTATAAGCCTTTCAATCACTACAAAACTATTCTCTCTTACCTTAGTCTGTATCAATCCATAGTCAAACCTCTAGGTGCTAATTTGATCTTGAAGCATCTCCTTCTTCCTCATAGGAAATGATTTTATTTTCTTAGATGGTATAATGGTAGGTTAATTTTAAAAAACCTTCTAATTAAGGACCCTCTCAATGGTAGAACATAAAATAAAGATCAAACACCTCCACTTTCATTTTGAGAACTACATTCACCCATCCATTTAATAAACATGAAGTTTTGTTGAGAGAAATAAGTTAAAAACATTCATGACCTACTATCCATCACTTTAAGTGGTTGATAAAAATATTGAATTACTTGTAGAGTTTTCTTGGATACTATTGGAGTGAAAAAGACCCAAAATAATCATAGACCCTACCTAGAGTTTGTTGAAACATGCATGCCACAGATCTAAAATTAAGGTTTGACTCTTTTTTAGGGTCACACATGAAAATTATATATTGGAAATGATATGAGGTATCTAATTTAATCTTTTATTATCTCATGAAATCATTTATTTCCATCCAAGAATTTACAAATGGATTGAAAACATTCGAAACTGACCATGTGTTGATGAAGAGAGCAAGTTTGATTACATGAGCTCTTAGAGATTGTTCATAAATGAGAATACATCAATATAATAAATATGGAAATGGATTTTAAGGGAATAATTACCTATATCCACCCCTAATAACATTCCATCCAACTCTATCTCTCTCTTGTCTATACATGAAGTGAAAATTTTAGACCATCCTTGGATCACCAAGGAAGTTGATAGGAGAGAAAAAAAGGTTTTTTTTATAATTTTATATGAACTATAGATAATACAAATGATTATTTTTAGTATGAGGGAGATTTAAGAGGCCATTTATGTTCTTAGAGATGAAATTCATTTTGAAAACCTATAACCACCCTTTAAAATATCTCTCTTTTCACATGAAAACTATTAACTCTACTTGGAATCCCAATTGTAATGATGAAACAAGTGTTTTGGAGATCCTTCACACCTATAAAAATGTGGTATGACGTGCCATAAACTTCATTTTTCTAATTACCTTCCATTTCTTGCACATACTCTCTCTCTTTAATGTTACACAATGAGCAATAAAACAATTCAAAAGACTTATAATGTTATAAAATAGAGATCAACATCATTTTATGAATTTATACATACCATAAAATGACATTAAGTGACTTTAAATGTGTTAAATGACTCAACAAGGCCCTTTAAACACTTATTAATATTAAATAACTTGAAACATGTCAAGAAGTGACTAGACAAGCACAAGACCAAAATGAAAAATTACTTTAATTTTGTCAAAACAACCTTAAAATTTGTTAAAATATATTATAAAAGATCATATGAGACTTCATTTGAAATGGAAATTTGACACCCATACAAGATTTAAATTAGTCTCACCTATGGTAGCCAGTTTTTTCTATTAGTAAATAAACGAGGAAAAAACTTTATAAATTCCTCATAGTCCTCCCATGTAGCAATATTTTTAGAATATTGGTCCCATTAGACCTTATACTACAATACCTCTCTATTATGTAAGTTAATCTAGTGAGTATCAATTATTTTGATTGGTTTTAATATGATCACCCATGGATATTGAACTTATAATGCATTCTGAATAAAAACATGTGTAGGATCAGCAATAAAAGTTATGAGATAAGAAACATGAAAAACATTATGCATCTATGATAGAGATGGTGGCAATGCTAGTCTATAAGCTATAGGATTGATTAATGCCTAGACCTTAAAATTTCCAACATATCTAGTGACAACTTTGCTAATTTACCAAAATTAATTGAACTCTTTTTGGGTTTAACCCATAGAAAAATGTTATCCCCAACATAAAACTGGCTTGATGTGTTTTTCAGATTAACATAGATTTGTTACCTATCATTGGCTTCAGTCAATCTTTGCCTTATTAGTTTTAATTGCTCTTCCATTTTAGCAAGCATATCAAGTCCAAAAACCATTCTATCTTCTAGTTTGTCCCAACTAATGGGTTTTTTAATTTTCTACCATATAATGCCTCAAAAGGAGCCATTTTTATATATGATGGGTAAGACTTATTGTGTATAATCTCAATTAATGGAAGATACTCTTCCCATTTTTATTGTTGGTCCATGTAGTATATTATTTAAAAATATTCCAAGATCTAATTTATTATTTTTATTTTACCATCCATTTTTGTATGGTAGGTTGTATTAAAATTGAATTGAGTTTCTAATGTAGGATTTAAAGTTTGTCAAAATTTAGAAGTGATTTTAGGGTCCCTATCTGAAACAATATTTTTAAGAAATGCATGCAATCTATAAATTTCTTTCAAAAACCTTTTTTATATTTTTTATCATCCAAATTTTCACCTATGGAAGGTATTCAAATGTTCAAATTTTGGGGTAACATGAAAAAAATCCTATGTTGTGGGTGACCTAATGTTGGATTGAATGTCTAGGTTAAAGATATATCTCCCCTTGAAGAATCACTTAGATTCACAAAATACTATACAAAACTGGTAAGAAAAGAGAGAGAAACCTACTATAATGGAGGTGATGCAGGTCTTGTGAAGTGTTGATGTAGAGAGGTAGATTAGGAGTAGTTTGTGAAAGATGTTTGGGCCAGGAAGACTAGTTAATAGGTCATATAGTGACACTAATTAATATAAAAATCAATAAACCTTTTAAACTTCACTTTAACACTTCACAAGACCTGCAAAGAATTTTCAAATTGAATATGAATGCTAGACAATGATAACATACCAAGGAAGTAAAGCTAATCACTTGATAATATCGAATAGCCATGCACACACATTGAAACTAATACAAAGATGAGGTGAAACTATAATTTTATCATTGATAAAATTATTTAAAATTGGTATGGATTCATCATACCCATGTGGAGGATACAAACATATCCTATCAAGGCTAAATTTAGAGAGAGAGAGAGAGAGAGAGAGAGAGAGAGAGAGAGAGAGAGAGAGAGAGAGAGAGAGAGAGAGAGAGAGAGAGAGAGAGAGAGAGTGGCAAGTGTCTAAAATAGATTTATAATAATAAATGAGTTTGAAATAGATCTATTAGGTCTCTAAGGATAAGTTTTAAAGGATGTGAAGATGCTCTTATACTCCAAGTGGTGTGGACATCTCAAACCTTGCTTGACACCTTGATCTTGACTTAAAAACTATTGCTTCTCTTGGCTTGTGATGGAAAAATGGAACAATTGATCACTAACTCATTTTTAAATATTTCTCAACCTTATTTTCATAACTTTTCACTTGTTTACTAGTCTTCAGAAATGATGCTACAATGATGGTTAAAACTCCCAACTATCTTAAAGCCAACTTGGCCTTATTAGGCCTATCTTACTTACATGTGTCAATTATTTGAGTTCATATTCACCAAATAAATATTTATCCATGGGATTCATAATCATACCTTATTATACCTGAAACAACTAATTTGGAGGCCTAAAATAACCCTCAAGACTTCATCTTACACGAAAATCTCTCACTAGTACCTAATTTCTTGTAGCCCAAAAATTAGGTAAAGCTCCTTGTATAGGATAGTGTATGAATGATACTAGAAAAATAAATATATTTTTGAAGACCCAGTATCCCCTTATAACACCATGTCATGTTTTGTGTCTTTAATTTGAGTGGAAGTGTCCTTTTTATGCCATTATCTCTCCTTAATGAGGTCTCAATTAAGTCTTCATGCCTAAAATTGAGTTTTGGCCCAAAATCACACCCACACATGTGATACTTATATTAAGTTTGTCATTAAAATTATCCATCCCATAACCATGTTCTATGTCAAATTTTAAGTTCTAAGACCTTGTATGGATGGGTAAATAATGAAATGGTCAAAAACCTTAACCTAGGCACTTGTGCAAGCTTGAGAGATAGTTGGAGTGCTTGGCAAGATATTTACAATATCTAAAGCTTGTAATTGTATTTTTAGGTCTAAAAAATGATTATAAAACTCAAAATTCTGAATAAAGGTCTCTTGAAGTGATCAATAGGTCTATAGGTAAGCCGTTTGACTAACAAATGATGCATTTCTCACCTTCTTGGCAAACTTGCTGATTTTCAAAACTTATGTATCATTTTTGGAGAATTAAAAAGGTGTGTGAATTATAACCTTTATCAATTATTATTAGACATCTTATCTTGATTTAAGATCCATTTTGTACCCTATTTCTTCATAAACCCACTTGTAGCCAGGCTTTGGACTAATTATGTACACACGTACCTTTGAATGTATTGTCAAGTGTGTCATTCAGGTATCTATGAGAGTTTTGAATATCATCCATGATAATTTTTAGGTCACTTCAATACACTTTAAGTAATTTTATAGGTCCTTTATCCCATTGGATTACTAGAGAGCTTATTGGTAGTCTATGAGTGCTTAAGAGTTTTAATAAAGATTCATATAGTTTAAGCCTAGGATGGAAAACTTAATTCAATTCATTGTTATTAATATATACCCATTTATATTCCCATAATATCTATTTCCACCATGCATATTATCTTAAGATATGTGAGCAATTTTAGGGGACCTTTGAGCTAGCATATTATGCATTTCTGAGGTCAAGAGAAAAAATAGGTCTAAGAATGCTATTTTGAGTTTGTATTGAGTTACAAATGATCTATATAGGTATTTATCACAAATTAAAACATATTAAAATATTAATTTTTCATATTTATTCTTCATTATGTCTCTTGCAACTTCATTAGCCCATACCTATCATTCTTTGGTAAATCTGTGCTAGTGACCCTAAGGTTTATGTTTGGTCAATCTCCTCTTTGTTTAATGGGTCAAAAATTCATGTAATTTTCATTGAAGTTATTAACCTATTATGATATCTTATATGTTCACATATAATCCTCAATATACTATTATTCATCAATATATACATACAAGTCTGTGTGGTTTGAATTTAGGCCTATTAGGCCTTCATAGACTTATCAAAGTATAGTCATGTCTTTCACTATCCATGGATTCACCTTTAATATATATGAAAAAAAATTAAAATTAATAATAATAATTTCTTCATGATTTTATTCTTGATTCAAACCTCCTTTCTCTTAATCCAATTATGCAACTTCTAGTGACAAGGTAGGCTTATAGGTCTCAACTGAGTCTGTAGTCTCTCCAAAAAAACATGCCCACTCTCAAGAGAGTTATATTATTCATATAATGAGTTATTTATACTCTCTAAATAAGTATTAATCAAGAGATATAACCAATTTTATATTTATATATCCTTCTCTCTCATACTAATGAGGCATTTTCTCACTTAACCAAACAAGCCTGATTATAGGTGGAGATTTAGTTGATTGCATAGGCAGGGGTTGAAATGAGTCTTTTATGTGTCACTTAATTTTAGTTTTATTTTTAGGTCTCTTCTAGTTTTGAATAAACTCTAATACTTGTTCATTTACCTAAAATAGAATATCTCATACAAAAACTTGCATAGTCTTCCCAAGTTTAGAATCCACTTGAGTCACTTAAATTGATTTGTATGCAATTATATAGTACCTTATCTACATTTAGAGTTTAAGATGTTCTCTATAAGTCACTAATAATTTCAATATTTTTTTACAGTGTTAAGTAACTATATTCCTTTGAAACTATGCAACTTTTCAAGACCTTACACATACTTAGCTTGACTATACATTTGTCTTATACCATGTCCTACCTATAGGTTTCATTGAGTTGTCTTGAGATTGAGACCTACTATCACACGTCCTATAGTGATACTAAAATTTTACACATGTATGAATAATATAATACCTTAAAAAAAATTGTTTTAAAACTCAAAATTTGACACGTTGCATTGAATTTTACATAAAATTTATACCTACTAGTTTGCAAACTTATAGGTCTCTATTCATATGTTTTAGGCTTTGAATTGAGGCTTGTATTGATCATCTCAACCTCAAAAATTTATATCCAATTCCAATATAACTTTATCATGAAGTTATTATTCTCATATAACATTGGAAATTAAGGATTCACACCCTTCAATCCACCTTTGTGCTTTGAGTTTCACATGTAGTCCTCAAACCAAGGCTATGTCATGCTACTTGAAGAAAGTGGTATTGTAATAAGCATAAGGAACAATTAATTTATCCAAATAAAATTTGATATAATTATACATGATTTTAAACCTTCATTTCATTCATACAATTTTTGAATACCTTGAAACAAATAATAAACTATGATAGCCACCTTTTCAAATTATGTATAATGGAGGTTTATTTCAAAATTGAGGCAAAACATACCAATTATGGATTTTTAAAAGTAAATAATATTCATTCATAGACCCTACACATATCCCTAAATTTCCATTATGCATTTAACTTTTTTCAAACTACCACTTTAAATAAGAAAATGAACCCATGGGGTTTGTATGTAAGTTTAGAGTAACTTGGAGTCTTAACATTTTTTCACAAAGGAGAGGGGATGGATATGAAAAAAAATTCCAAAAATTTAAATATTACTAGGTCCCTATCCTCTATGAAAAACATTATACCCTAACTTACTCTCTTGGCCATACCATCCATATGAAAACTACCTTTACAAGTTTGCTAATGCAGCAATAGAGAGAAGGAAGCATTTTTTTCACTTTTATGACCTTTACCTAGAATATAAACATATTTTTTACATTTATAAGCCTAATATACACCTTTTAAATGTTTTCATTTGGAAGTGGATATTCTAAGTTTGTATAAATGACTTAAAACTACCTCTTAAGTGTTGAAATACAAGAATCTGACCACTCTTTGACTTGTAACTATCTTATACATGTTATAAAATATTTTAAATTATTATAAAAGTGTAATGTATATATAAATAACCTTTTTGGGATTTGACACATGTGGTAGTTATCTAAAAACATCTTTTTCTTCATAAAACTTTACCTTAAAGTTCACAAAAAACCTTAAACCTTCGAAACACATATGAAATGTTTATAAAAGGTGATGAAAGGTTAAATTGAATTAAAATAACACATAATAACCTATGGTATCACGTTACCAATCCTTTTTACACCATGACATGACTAACCTAGTACAAGACCAAGATACAACATTACCTTAACTTTGGAAATTAACCATAAACTTTGTTAATAATATTTTAGAAATGTTATTTTATGAACTCATAAGGAATTATTAAGCTATGAAAAAGGATAAAAATACATTAAAATCAATTTTTTACCTATATGGGTTTACCTTTTAAACTTAGGGGTCAACATTGGTCAACAAATTGGCAATTCATTGGGGTAGTATCCTTACAATGCTTACTAGAGTAATAGCCTTGTCATTCCATTGGGGAATGGAGTCACTTTCACTCAACCTTAGACATTATTAAACATTTACCAAGATAAAAAAAACTTATTTAACCTCAAAACACACATAAATTAATGACAACACAGAAGAAATGAAAACAAAACACACACATGTGTTAACTAGGCATTTAGGGAACACAACAAATAAGAGAGCAACTAATATATACAACTAAACTAAAAAATTTATTCCTCCTATATCAAAGGTTAATTTTTTGAGATATTTTTCTCCATGAGGTGAACAATGGTACAAGTTAATTTTCCTTTTGAACATGGTGCTTTATAGGTCATGCTTCTTGCTTGCCAAATTTATTGGCATGTATTCAAGTGAGTAAACAACAACAAACCAATCTCCCATGAAGATAAAATAACCTCACACTTCAACACCAACCTCATGCTACTTTTCATCACTTGAAATCTACTCTATTCCTTCAATAAGATCTACCAACTTTCCTTGATCTACATCATAGTTCTCACTAAGCATGTTTAGACATTCAATGTCTTGAAAAAGCTCAAGATGGTGATGCCATTATTTAACTAGTTATTTAAGTGATGAATTTTTTTTGAGGACTTCTTATTTATGTCTTAGAGAGAGAACCATTTATTAAATGTCCTCAACATGATCTATAGGAGATGTGGTCCCCTTAAGAACTTCAAACTCATTGAATATCTTTAGGTCTTTTTGTCATAGGTCTTCATCATTATCTTGAAATTCCTCTTGAAGAGATATAATTTGAAGTACATCTTTAGAGTCTTCTTCTTCTATTGTATCATCTTGATCATCTTTCACTCCTTTTTCAAATTCAAACACTTTCTCATTTGGATTCATTCCACATTCAATCAATATCTCACCTTATTCAGCTGAGATGTCTCTACTTTAAGATCATTTACAACTTGATTTTCAACTTGTACTCCTTCAAAATTAATTTTCACTTTATCTTTAGAAATTGATTTATGTTTTCCTTCACTAATTGTAGTAACAATGGTGAATTCCTCATCATATACGATTGAATAATATTCATCACACTCTCCTTGAACATCACTTGTAGCTACAATTTTTTGTTCATTTTCTTCCCATAGGACAAGCTCTTAATAAGGAAGAGGATGCTAGGAAGGTGATGAACATGTTCATGAGTTTGAGATGGAATATGAAGCATAGTAGGTTTTTCATGAATAGGCTTAGGGACCAGGGAATAATTCTTATAAATTTAAGTCTTGGGGATGGAATATTATTGAAATAACTCTTAAAGAGATGTCAAATTTAGTTGTGTTATGAGTTCCCCATTCTCATACTAGCCGTATTGCGGCTCTTCAACAACTGTTACTTGATATTCAGCTTTCTCAACTAAGACCTCCTTTTCATCTTGAATGCCTTCTTGGATAGACCTCCAAAATGGAAAATATTTAGGTTATTGAGGAAGGGGAAATGGGGCTTGAAAAGGCACAATTTCTTATTCTTTGACTTCATTTTCCTTATCTAGGTACTCTTCCTATTGTTTCATCAAAGACTTAACTAATGATTCCAAGTTGGGATTTTAAAACTAGTAGGTTTTTTTAGAGATTTAATTAGATCTATTGGATGCTCTATTTGATTATGGTCAATGGATTCATGAGGATATGTAGCATAATAAGTTTGATAAGGAACACAATAGGGTTCTTTACACATCTAATCCAACTCTCTTTGTTGCTTCTCCCAAATCTTCATTTCTCTAATAAAAATGAACACAACTCATTCCTCTATAATGGATCAATAAATACAACTAAAAACAACCCAATAAATTCTTTATATAGAGAATTTGAACAAACTCTTTTTGTACATTATACTACCTTACTCTCCATCTTGATAAGTTTAAGAATATAATGGAGGAAGGGAAGGAGGATAGCATGGTTGAGGAAGAGGCTATTCATATGCATTATCATATCCATAAAGGGAAGGTGTAGGATGGTCATAAGACTAATATGGATCATAAGGTGGGTAAGCATGATACTCTTGATAGTAAGGAGGGTGACAAGATTGATAGGACTATTGAGGCATATATTTGGAGTAACATGAAGATAAAGCATGACATTTATAAGACTAATATAGTTCATGATAAGGCTGATAAGGAGTACTACAGGACTGGTATGCCTCATCCACTTGCATGAAATTTAAATTCACCTCAAACTCAGCCATAACAACTTCATCAATATAATGAATTGAAAGCATAACTCACTTTGAATAAATGACTAGGCTGCTAGACCTAGATGATTGAACATGGAATCACCAATTATCCTTCCACTACTTTGGACCTTAGTCCCATTGAGTGTGAAAAAATTATTATCAACCAAATTTAAACCCTTGAAAGGTATTTCAAGCCTTCCAAATTTAGGGTAACATGAAACTAATACTAGGTTATGGGTGGACTATTTGTAGATTGAATCTCTAGGTTAAAGGACTAGCTCCCCTTGATAAATCACTTAAGCTCATAAACTACTCTAACAAATTTCTATGAAAATCAAGATAAACCTAATCTAATTGATGTGATGTACCAAATATACTTTATCACTACCAACTAGCTACATTTGCACTTCAACCATAAGACTAACATATAATAAACACTACTCCTAATCTACCTCTCTACATTATCACTTCACATGAATATTATGAAATATGCTTAGGCTAGGAGGATTAGCTAAGAGGCCATATAGTGACACTATTGAATATAAAAGTCACTAAACCTTTCACACTTTACTTTAACACTTCATTATACCTACACAAAAGTTTAAAACTAAATATAAATCCTAGACAAGGACAACATACCAAGGAAGTAAAACTAATCACTTGATAAGATAAACTAGTCGTGTACACACATTGAAACTAGTCAAAAGAGGAGGTAAATATAGAATTTTCTCATTAATAAAATGCATTAAAATGTCCATTAATTCACCATACCTAGGTGGAGGATACAAGAATTACATGTTAAGGCTAAATTTATAGAAAAATGAGAGAGAATAAGAGAGAAGGTCATAGGAGAGAGAGAGAGAGAGTGACTAGTGTCCAAAAGATAATTATAAAAAGAAAGGATTTTTAAATGTCTTTATCATGTCTCCAAAGATAAGTTTTTATCTCTTAAAGATGATCTTCTCATCCAAGTGGTATGGACGTTTCAAACCTTACTTGAAACCTTGATGTTGCTCCTGAAAAGTGCCCTCCACTTGCCTTATGATAGATAAATGGAAAAGTTGATCACTAACTCCTATTAAACTATCTCTTAAAATTCTCTTTGAAATATTTCACTTGTTTAAGATTCTTCATAATTTTTCTTATAATGATGGTTAAAACTTTTAACTATCTTGAAGCCCACATGGCCTTACTACACCTATTTTGTTTGAAAGTGTCATTTATTTGAATTTATATTAACTAAGGAAATATTTATCCATGAGATTTATTCATACCTTATTATACCTAAAACAACTCATTTAGATGCCTCAAAAAATTCCAAGACTTTATATTACACCAAAAGCTCTCATTAGCACCCAATTCCTTATAACCCTAAAATCAGGAAAAGGTCCTTGTGTAGGATAGTATACAAAGGAAATTGGAAAAATAAATATATTTTTGAGGACATAGTTTCCCCTTACATCTCCATGCCAATTTTCATGTCTTGAATCTGAATGGAAGTATATTTTTTATAGTATTCTCTCTCCTTAATTAGGCCTCCATGCCTAGAAATTGAGTTTTGGCCCAAAATCACACCCAAACATGTGAAAATTCAAGGAAGTGTTTGATTCACATTACCCTTACCCTAACCATGTTCCATGTCAAATTTTAAGTTCTAAAACCTTGCATGGGTTGTGCAAACTTGAGATATAGTTGGAGTGTTTGGAAAGAAATTTTCAAGCTCTAAATCTTATAATTAGTTTTTTATGTCTACAACATCATTACATAACTTAACATTCTAAATAAAGGTCTCCTAAAGTTCTCAATAGGTTTATAGGTAAGCCATTTGACTAGCAAATGATGCATTTTTCACCTTCTTGGTAAACTTGCCGACTTGCAAAGCTTATGTATCATTTTGGGAGACATAAAAATGTGTATGAATTATAATTTTTTTCATGTCTTACTATACCTCTTCTCTCGATTTAGGAGCCATTTCATACCCTATTTCTTCACAAACCCACTATAACCAAGCTTTTAGACAAATTATGTACATCTATACTTTCAAATATATTACCAAGTGTATCATTAAAGTTTGTATTGGAGTTTATAAGATCATACATGACCATTTTTATTTCACTTAAATTCATTATAAGGCATATGAGAGATCCTTTATTCTATCGGGTCACTAGAGAGCTTATTGGTAGTCTATGAGTGCTTAAACATCTTAGCAATGATTCATACAGTATAATCCCTGGATGGAAAACTTAATTCCATGAATTGTTAGTAAATATACCCATATATATTCCCCTAACATAAATTTCCACCATGAATCTTATCCTGAGAGAGGTGTGCAAGTTTAGAAGACCTTTGAGCTAGCAGACTGTGTATTTGTGAGGTCGAGAGAAAATAGGTCTGAGAGTGCTATTTTTTATTTGTCTTAAGTTTCAAATAATCTATATAGGTCTTTAACACCTATTATGACCTATTCAAATATTCATTTTTCATCTTTATTTTTCATTGTCTCTTACAACTTCATTATCCCATACATATGGTTCTCTATCAAATCATTGCTAGTGACCCTAGGGTCTATGTTTGGACTATCTCCTATCTAATTAAGGTTTTAAACCTTAACAGGATATTAATTTAATTTATTAAACTCTTAAAATAACTTTTATATTCTCATAAAACCCTTAATATACTATTCTTCATCAATATATACATATAAGTCTATGTGATTTGAATTTAGGCCTATTATTATGTCTTCACATACTTTTCAAAGTATACTCATGTATTTCACTATATATGGATGTAAATGTAGGATCTATGACATAATTTTAAAATTAATAATAATATTTTATTAATTATTTTCTTGTTCATCCAAACCTCCTTTCTCTCAATCCAAGTTTGTAACTTCTAACGACAAGGCAGGCTTGTAGGTCACAACTGAGTCCACAGTCTCTCAAAAAAACGTGTTGACTCTCAAAAGAGTTGTATTATTCATATAATGAGTTATTTAAAGTATCTTAATAAGTCTTAATAAATAAATAAATATATATATTAAGACTTATTAAGATACTTTAAATAACTCATTATATGAATAATACAACTCTTTTAAGAGTCAAAAAGTTTTTTTGAGAGATATATATCAATTTTATATTCATATCTCATTCTTTTTCATATCAATGAGGCATTTTTCTCACTTAACCAAACAAGCCTGACTGTAGGTAGACATTTAGCTAACTATGTATGCAGGGGTTGAAATGAGTCCTATTTGGGTTACTTCCTTTTAGGTTTTTTTAGGTCTATTTTGGTTTCAAATTAAATCTTATACTTTTTCATTTACCTAAACTCCAGTATCTCATACAAAACCTTGCATCATATTCCCAAGTTTAAAATCTACTTGAGTCACTCAAATCAACCTATATGTAGTCATATAGTACCTTATCTGCATTTGGAGGTTAATACCTTTTCTATAATTCAATAATAATTTAAATATTTTTATAAAAATTGTTGAGGACTTATTTATATTCCTTTGAAACTTTCCAACTTTTCAAGACCTTGTACATATTTAGCTTGACTATACATATGCCCTATACCATGTCCTACCTATAGGTTTCATTGAGGTGTCTTGAGATTAAGACCTGATATCACACTTACTCTAGTGATCCTAATATTATTCACATTTATTTATAATACAATACCTTAAATTTTTTTTCAAACTCAAACATTGACACATTTCATTAAATTTTACATAAAATATAGACCTAATCATCTGTACACCTATAGGTCTACATTCATATGTTTTAGGCTTTGAATTGAGGCTTATCTTAATCATATTAACCTAAATAATGTCTTTTAGTTTCCAATTTACCTTTATCATGAGGCTATTATGCTCATAAAACATTTATAATGAAGGATTCACACCCTTGAATCCACTTTTGTGCTTGGAGTTTCACACACAGTGCTCAAACTAAGTCTATAGCATGCTACTTGAAAAAAATGGCATTAAAATGAGAATAGGGAATCATTGATGTATCCATATAACATTGGATATAGTGATACATGATATTAAACCTTAATTTAATTTAGATAACTATTGAAGACCTTGAAACAAACAAGAAACCATGAAAACCACGTTTGAAAACTATGTGCAATAGAGGTTTCTTCCCAAATTAAGGTCATGCCAAGTATGGATCTTTAAAATAATTTAATATGTAAAAACATACCCTACACATCACTATTAATTTCCCTTATGCATTCAACTTGTTTCAAACTGGAACTTTAAAGAAGAAAATGAGCTTATAGGGTTTGTAGATAGTTTTGGAGTACCATGGAGTCTTAATGATTTTTAATAAATGAGAGAGGATGTATCCAAAAAATAATTAAAAAAAAATTAATCTTAATAGTACCCCATCCTTTGGAAAAAATATGAGACCCTAACTCTCTCTCTCTCTCTCTTGGTCATACCATCCACATGAAAACTACTTTTAAAAGCTTACCAATGGAGTGATGGAGAGAAGGATGCATTTTTGGAAATTTTATGACGTTTACCTACAATATAAGCATGTTTTTTATTTGTATAAGACTAATATACACCTATAAAACATTTTCATATGGAAGTGGATATGCCAAGTTTGTACAAATGACTTAAAACTTCCTCTTAAGTGTTGAAATGCAAGAATTTAAGCACTCTCTGACTTGTAACTATCATATACACATTATAAACTATTTTAAAATATTTTAATAGTTTCATGTATATATCAATCACCTTGGTGGGCTTTGACACACATGGGAATTAGTTGAAAACATCTTTTTCTTAATTAAACTTTACCTTAAAGTTTATAAAACAACCTTAAACCTTCCAAACACATGTGAAATGCTTATAAAAGGTGATGAAAGGTTAAAGTGACTTTGAAGAAAACCTATTAATCTATGACACCACTTTAAAAATAATTCTTACACTATGACATGACTAACCTAGTACAAGACCAAGATACAACATTACCTTAACTTTTGTAAATTAACCTTAAACTTTGCTAATAAGGCTTCAGAGAGGTTATTTGATGACCTTATAATGCATGAAAAATCTATGAATAGTGCTAACAAGATATGACAAGAAATTTTTACCTATAAGGGTTAACCTTTTGATGTTAGGGGTCAAAATTGATCAACACAAGCATGGGTGCATCATAAATTATATTACTATGATAAGGTGATCTACATTTTTAGCTTATCAAAAAATACAAAGATCATATCATGATGATTCCTGGACATAGGCATACCTTGGGTAAAATCCTTGTTTATCACTTTTCATTTCCATTCGGGCACTGAATGTGGGTATAATAACCCAACTAGATACACATTTTTAGCCTTGAATCATTAACATTCCAAGCGTCTAGAAATAAAATTAGTTGCATCTTTTTTAAGTCCTTTATAAAAATAAAAACTTTTTCACTTTTCTACCATTTTAGTTAATCCTATATACCCTTAATAAGGTACATTATGCAATTGCCTTAGCATAATATTTTTCAAATTTTCCTTATTGGTTACATAAATCCTCCATTAAAGCTTAAAAGTTCATCATTTTCTAACTAAAAACCTTGATATCTATGATCTTACAATTTTGAGTCAAATATTTCTTAACCTACTCATAAAAATCATCATCAGGTGAAAATTTCACTACCTGATCTCTAAAGGTGATTCTAATTATAACCAATGCTTCAATTTATCTCCTATGGCTAATGACATTTTTAATATGGTTTTCATTTCCCTTAATGTAGTTGATACATAAATCATAGTCATAACTAAATTTTAACCACTACATCTATAGAGCATTAAGGTTGGGTTGGGTGAAGATATACTTAAGACCTAAATTATCAATCTTAAGCTCAAAGGGTTTACCCAACAAGTAATGTCTCCAAACCTACAAGGTATGAACTATAAAAGCTAATTATAGATCATTAAAATCATAATTAGCCTCATAAGGCTTTAGTTTCTTATATTTATAGGCCATAACCAAACTATCCTACATGAGTACTCCTAACCCATCTCTTGAAGTATCAATTATCACTAAGAAATGCCTATTTAGATCTAGAATCTATAAAACCATTACAACACTAACCTCAAGTTATCAACATGTTATTCCTAATTATTTTAATAAATGAGGATTTCATCCATGATGCCTAGAACAAATTAGTCAATATAATGTCTAAACACACTATTCACGACATTCATAAAAGCCACTAGTGAATTTTTCAACCCAAAAGGTATAAATATGAACTCGTAATTCCCATAACAAGTTATAAAAGTGGTTCTTGTAAAATCCTCTTATGAAATCCTCAATCAATGGTATCCTTACCCAAGGTTTATCATTGAAAAGACTGTAGCTCCATGCATTTGATCAAAAATATCATCAATGTGAGGTAATTTTTTACCTATTTTTGATTGTTACTTTATTGAGCATACATTATTCTATGCACAAATAATGGGTTATATCCTTCTTCATGAAAACTATAGGTTATCTCCATGGTGAAACACTTGGTTGAATCAAACCTTTAGCCAACATTTCCTGAAGTTGAGCCTTTAAATCAATCAAATTTGTTGTTGTCATCCTATAAGGTGTATTACAATATGTTTATGACCCTAGAATGATATCTATAATGAAATACAATTCTCATTTTAGAGGTAACTCTAAAAGTTCTTTAGGAAAGATATCTCAAAATTCCTTTAAATGGGGATAATATTTCATCCATTTTGACAAGGAAAGCTTGACATCACTTGCCTTGACCCCTTTTTAATTAAATGGCTGAGATTTTCCTAATATTTAATTCTCTATGGTTTCCTTGGGTTTAGGTTAAGGTTCCCAAATCATCTTAACATTTCATTTTTGAGGAAGCAATCCACCTTATCTTTATTCCTAAATAACTAGCTCACTTATAGTAACACATCATATGACCCTAATAGTGTTGCATATAGATCGACTATAGTGAATTATAGCATATAAATTTCAACTTCCATGATAAATTGATTCAAACCTTAGAGTCATTCAAATACTATATTGACCATGTATTTTCCATGTAATTAGCTTTCCTAGATGGTTTATTCGACATTATATGATAAATAAAACATTTAGTAGCTCTAGTACCAATTAAAATAATAAATATATGACCAAAAATAATACCTAACACTTTAATGGGAGAGGCCTAGTATTCATCTTATCTATGATCTATTATTGCATTTATACATTATTGGAAGGTTCCCTATTGTGAATAATAAGTTTCAATCTTATTATCTCCATATGTCTTCCATCGATAATAGTTTTTAACATATTGATCTCCTCCACAAGTGAAACATCCTCTTGGATATCCCTTACTCTCAAACTAATTTGCACCCTTAAACTCTTCTCTAAAATTACTCCTAGTTTCTTATTCCATAAGGTATTTTCAAACCTTGAATTCTGATTACTAAATTGGTCCTTAGAGTTTCCATTCCTCTTCCATTTATTCTTCTTAAAAGGAGTCTTGGAACTACCAAACTTTTTATTATACTTTTCTCTAACTTTTGCCAAATATTTTAGCTTCTGCTCCTATTTTACATATTTTTGGAACACCCGATCCATAGTGGATGGCCCATATGCATCCACCTCACATCCAATCTGAGGTATTATTATCATGATGAATTTTAAAATATAGAAATACTCATCCTTCTTATATTATGGGATATATTTTAGGATCTTAGTAAATTATTCCTAGTACTCATTTACTGACATGTCTCCTTGCCTCAAATTATGAAAGCCTATCAAATTTTGGTTAAATTAAATCTAAGGTAACCACCATGATTTTAAAAGAGCCACAAAATGTTCCTAGGTGGTATTAGAATTTAGATTCATTTTGATCTTCTTGTTATCCCACCAAGTTGTTGTTTCACTAGATAATTGGTAGGCACAAAAAACAACTTTAGTGACCTCAGAGTAAATCTAAATTTCAATATACTTTTCCATGTTTGTTAACCAAGATTATGATCCTCACCCAAAATAGTGCCATTAAATTTTGGTGGGTTAATTTTCTTCATGTCTCATGCCAGCTCTATAGCTACTTGAGCTCTAGCATCCTAGTGCACTTCCTTATGCTTATGTTCCTAAGGAAATTCTTATTCAATAGAGTTTTTTTTAGGTAAGTATTGATCATTTTTCTCTTTAGGACCATGAGCCTCTGGTTCAATAACTACTATATGATAATGAGTTTTTTTCATCACAATGAGAATATAGTCATGTTTTATAGCTTGTTTTACTACTAGCTAAATAGGATTATCTTTAGGGTTCATATAAGAGGGACCCTCACTAGCTAATCTCCCTCATACCATTCTTATTTATCAAAAATTATGGAAATATATATATGTGTTAGTGAACTCATTAGGTTTGAGAGATAAACCTTAATCTCTAATACCATAATGTTAGACCCAACTAGTTCTAACTTAAAAAGTACTAATTTTTTTTAATATAATAAATCTCACTACTAAGATATATTATAGCCATTAGTTTAAAATTGATAACTACATGAATTTCAAATAGTATATGCATGTAACACATCAGCCCACTAGCACATTAATTATCACATAGTAATAAGAATTAAAAATAATATTAAGAAATGAAACTAATCATCTAAACATTAAGGCATACCAAGCACTTAAAATGTGGATAAAAATCATGAATTAGTTAAGAATACAATTACATCTATTGTTGTTTATAAATCAAATTTTTTTATACAAGTACATATCCACTACTATGGTAATTTTACATACATAAATGAATTAAAACAAAGTATAGTATCAACATACATAACGGTATTATAAAAGTATAATATGAGTTATAAAAATAGCTATATGATTCATCATGTAGCTTGAGTGTAATTCCATCTGATTGAATCAACTTAAGAGGGAGAGCATCATTTGAGTGCTTTACCTCCAATCGTAGACAAATAATACCCCATACACCTCTCTTTTAGGAGTGTCCCTATCCTTCATATAGGTAGATAAAAACAATTTAGATATTGAGAAATAATTGAAAGCCATATGTGTACAACATTATTATATGCAAAAATCAAATAAACCATGGAATCCATATCTCTATATAATTTATTACAACAAGCATGTAAAATAGTAGTATAGTTACATGACAATGTCTCAGCTATAACATTACTTTGGCCAAAATTTTCATTATAGCTTTTAGATATACATCCAAGTATTTTTCACTCACATGGAACTCTCTACTACTAAATCATACAAGATTATATCAAGAGGTACACATATGAGTCACCCACTAGTGTGCTCATATATGTAATTATTTTTATCCACATACCAAATGAAAATAAATATTTAAAATAAGTTCATAAATATTATGCCATAGTGAAAATACATGTATTTACAACTAAATACCCAATATAGATATGTTAACAAGCAAAAATGGCAATCTAGAGTTTTTATGCTTATACTTAACATACATTTTGATCATAAGTTTTCATATACATAATGCTTGATAGATTCCAACATAATCCCCATATATCAATTTAATTCATGATCCAAAATATTAAGTATTTAATTTAATTTTACTTTCATCTAGTCATATCATATTAGTTTTGTATGGTAAAAATACTACAGACATAAATATACAATCAATTTCAATAATAGTTGTGTCAACATCCAAGTATAGTACAATGTGCTCAAGATCACTCTTATTCAAATTCAAATATTATAATCATATCTATGCTACCATATACTACAAAGAAAATATATACCTTATTTGAGTATTTCTTTCTAGTATTTACTTCAAGGCTTAAAACAATCTCAATTCCATTATAATTCAAACATGCAACAATATTTTCCTATTACATAACTATTCATTAACACATTCCCTAAATTTTACTCATGCCTTCTTATCTAAGTATATATTATAGATGTTCTCACATTAATAACTATTCATATTATAGTTACATATTACCAAAAATTGTGAATTTATTATACTAACAAGTTCATATCTTTATATCTCTAGCTATTTTTATTCACATAAAATAATTTATGATTAAATGTGTTAAATAAAACATTCACATGCCCAATATTATAATACCCATACCTTTCTACCTTTCATGAATAAACCTATAGGTTATATGAAGAGTTAAATAAAGTGTTATGTTATTATAATTGAGTTATATGACAACTTTACTTCGCATGCAAGTCTCCATAGTAAAACTCAATAGGGTAGAGAGGATACAACCCATTTTGGGTTTCCATAGAAAGCTTGAACCAAATTCACAACCTACAAAATTCATTTTATCAAAATCACCATATCTCTTACACCATTCTATCTTAATAAACTAAATTCTTCATGATGATCTAGAATGATCATAACTCAATAATAAGTGAACCAACACATCTTCTACAACTACCTGGTCATAGTATATAGACTTACCAAAGATCAGATCAGAGGCTTGAATACTAAAATTTATTTCATATATAATTTATGTCAATTCACTTTACTAATCTTAATCTAAAAATCATAATCATTTAAAGTTAGACATTAAATAATGTTTTAACCCCATTCTAGTCACATTTTCTCACATAAATAAAACCCTAAAAATATAGCCATTTTGATTGACCACTAGAGAAACATAGAAATTTGATTACCATAAAAAGAGGTCTTGATTATTTTACTATGTTAGGTATATGCATGTGTATGTATGTAGATATGTGTGTGTCTATATATATATATATATATATATATATATATATATATATATATATATATTTGTACTTTTGGTCATATGTTGTAAGTTTCCTAATTTGGTCAAGCAAACACAAGTACTATGTCTTTCATTTGATATTTCACATGAGGGTATTAGTGATGGTTAGATTCCTTGTTCGCATGGTCATTTTGAGTCTTTTGATTTTTCTTATGTCTTATTTTCCCTATTTATGATTCTCCCAGTAGTCACAGGTTACCTTTTCCCATTCTCAAGGACCTCTAGCCTATCCTCCTCAATTTTTTCTATGTTCTAAGCCTTAGGAAATTAAAACCACATGTAAATAGTGTCCACTTGTGGATTTAGAGTCCAATGGGCCCTTTTACCTATGTTTGAGTCCTAACCCCTCCATGAGCCTTCTCTTATGTTTTATATCTTTTTCATGACTTGTTGACCAAAAAACAAGTATTATATTAAAAAAAAAATCCTCCTATATAAATAAAATCACAAGTCATTTTACATATATCACTTATTATTTTGGAACTTGTTGACATAAAATTAACTAATAGTATAACTCAAATACTCTACATACTATTCAATTTTCACATCTAGATATTTATATGCTTGATCAAAGAAGGGCCTAGGTGAAATTCATTATAGCATACCAAGCAATTTGATGGTGAATACTACCTAAGGGAGAACTTCATGTGATGTAAGACACCTAGAATATGGGTTAATGTAAGAAGCAACTAAGACAATATGGGTTTTACTCTCTGTAATTATAACATCCCATAATCTAATTTTTCTTATCCTTTTTGCATTTGATTCATTCATTATTTCATGTGTGTAGGTATTCATTAGGGTTTTGGAGAAGATTAAACCAAAATTGTGACACAAACGATATCTTGCATGATATATAATCACCTATAGGACCTACAAAATCTCTTATAACTTCCCTAAAAGTTATAGACAATCACTACAGAAAGGACATTAGCTCTAGAACTAGACACTAGCACCACATGGTGCTATTATCCTGAGGGGCCCACTATTTTCTAGGTATATATCTCAACAAATAGTTAAAATATGAAAGATTCCTTTGTATTTTTTTAGTCATTTTAGTACCTTGATCCACAAAAAAACTCTGTGTATCTCAAGATAAATTCCTTTTCTCCTTACACTTGCTATTTTGGGAAAGTTCCATTGAATCATTAATTTTCAATTTTATTCTATATTAGAAATATACTCATCCCTTTAATATAATTTAGGAGCTACATATTAAAATACTAAAAGTTAAAATGTATTTTGAACCAATCTTAATTGGAATGTTACACCAAAACCCTAATTTTCCTTAAGCTTTACCTTCTCTAAATTTTTTAAATTAAATTAAGGTTACAAAATCTGATTTTATAATTTTTTAGCCTAACCTAGATAATTTAATTAATCCTTTATTAGAGTTTAATTATTTTATTTTATTTAAATATTTGTAAGATAACCCTAAATTAAAACCCTAGATCCACATACTAGGTCCATATACATACAAATATTAGCAATTAGGGTTTCAATCACAATCCTATTTTCTATTACAAACTTTATTCAATAAATTCACACATTTCACACATAACTATGTTAGATTATATTCTACTTTTTTTGTGTTTTTTATTCCTTGTTTACACTATCTTCTTTGGTAAGTTTAAAATGGCATCTAGAAATCATTATATCCTTAACCACTTAATGTGCTCTTGAATTTATCTCACAATTATAATAATGAATGGACTAATTTTAAAGATTGTACATTAGAGAATAATAATGACTTCATTTATAATGATGATGATTATGACTATTAATATAATTATGGATATGAGCACTAATATTAGCATGAAAATTAAAATGAATGTGAGGATGTATTAGATACATTATCTTCTCTTTCTTCTCACTCTTCTCTTACTCATAATAAAATAATAATATAATGCCAAAAGAACATGTTATTTATTGTGTTTTATTCCACTGTGATCCTATATTTTCAACTACTTTTGATACTTTACTATTAAAAATAAATCAATATAAGTGCACCACACAAAAACCACTTTTTCATGATTCAAGTAAATTAGATAAGAATCATGCATCTTCTTTAACCTTCTCAATTACATTTGAAAAATAAATTACAGATGATATTACACCTTTTAACAATGCAAAAACTAATGTAAATGAAATTAATTTATGACCCTCATTCACATTTCAAGCTCAATGCAATGATTATTTAGAACAATTTGATAATTTACATGTCTCTAGCTCTTCTCCTATATGTCATAATGTGAAAAAAAACATGGTTGTTACTTCTCCTTCCCTTGATTCTAAAATTTAAAGTGATAATCATGCTTTCATTTTAAAAATGAATAGTGAACAAATTCCTTCCATTACACCTGCATATGATGATACTTTTCACAGTAGTAAAATGTTAAAATCTTATTCTTCTCTTTCTCTTATTGAGCATGTGAATCATACTTCTTATACTCTTATTTCTACAAATGATTTAAATTCTAATTTTTATGAAACATGGGATAATGATGATTATTGTGAATATGATGAAGATGACATATAATCTACACCTTCTAATTTTTCTCTTACATCACATATCTCTCTTGTTCAACCAAACAATAGGTCATATGTAAAAATACACATATGTTGGAAATTTGACCTCCTAGGACAAATGCCAACCCATATAGCCAAAAAAATTCTATGACAACCATTCTATCCTACTCATGGTGATATCTTACATGGTCATGTTCTTATTGATACCATTTTTAGCCTTGGTATATTGTTCGAAGTGTCATTGTATGATTTTAGGCATGCTTATGTATTTATTATGGAATTTCTACCTTGAGTATTTTTTGTGAGGTGATAGTGATCATAGTGATCTTGGAGTGAGAGTGGAAGTTTCATGATGTATTATAAGGTCCAATTAATGGTTTTAGGAATGTTTAATGATATTAAGTATCTTTTCAGAAAATTAAGGTAGATTGACAAGTTTGAGGTTTTAGGTTCACATGGTTTATGTGCCTTTTACAAGAATTTCCTAGTGAGAGAGGATTTATTAAGAATTTTGAGTGTTGTATAACCTTATTCCATTAATAATATGCAGGTTTATTGATGTGTTCAGTGTTATTATCTATGGTTTATCCATTAAATCCTTTTCAAACCTTCATCAACCCTCTTTAAGCCATTGATCACTCATATAATCCTATTTGCATTTAAAACCTAGGATAAGGTGAAAGTGATTTGATGAAATTTAATTAAATAGGTCTTTAATAGGTCCCAATTTAATCATATTTCCATCACTATGCATTTCATATTCTTGAAGGTCACTTTTAAATCTCATACACACCTCCCCACTAACCAAGTAGACCCCACAATGGCAAAGCGTGTCTCTCCTACATCCCCTCTCATATATTCTATTTTAAAAGGTCATTTAACTTATGTTTTCCCTATTTTCATCCTTAAATAGTGATAAAAGGTCAGAGGTCTAGATAAAATGCAAGTAAAAGGACTTTGTCATGTGTTTCTTACAATTATATGGACTTGTACATACTATTTCAAATATAAGGCACTTTTATAGTATCCAATATTGAATTTTATCTCTCTAAAACTTTTCTTGGTTCAAAACAATGTTTATATTAGTTTTTTAGCCTTATACCTCTTCTAATTAGGTTTTTCTAAGGATTAAACCAACACAATCCATTGTATCCATACACTTATACCCTGTATAGCTATAAAACCTAAAAATCACTTAGAGTACTTGAGATTACATCTAATCACACGTTTTTTGGGTTCTTGGATGGTTAAAACTCTTAGAAACTAAGTTTTAGTTTCAAAACCCTAACTCAAAGGTATACTCCACTTTATAGACTTGAGAAGGGTTATTATGAAATTTTTCATGTTATGAGGACCTTCAATGCACTAAAAAAGTTTATTTACCTCTATTAAACCTATACACATATTATATAATCATTATACATCCTCTCTAACACCTGAAGGTTTGTGCTTAATTGTGCAAGTTTGTATTGCTTTTATATGATTGTGTTATGTTTTACATGAAGAAGTATGGAAATATCAAAAGGAAATAAAATAATAAGATTAATTAAATAATAAAAAATATTACCAAGTCATAAATGTATTCATAAACTTGTATTTATTATGTTTTCCTTCTTTGATCCATTACACACAGTCAATCTTCCAAAGCACATACACAAAAAATAGGGTTTGCATGCAACTTTTCTTCAACACAAGGAAATTTCATCATTATTTATTGAAAATAGAGACTTATAAAACTCCAATAAATTATTATAAACTAAAAACCAACATTTTTATGTCATATGAATTATCTAACTACATTTGGGACCTTCCAATGGTCACTAAAGAGCTAGTTAGAAAATAAGTATTCATACAAAATTAATATTCTATAAAATCATGAGTTTGGACCCATGATATGGATTCATGGATCATTTAAGAGGAAACTAAAATAATATTATACATTTAAAATTTATTTGACATACCTCTACAATACCAATTCTAATCAAAACCATTCAAATTTTCAAAAACTAAGTTTTTGTGGGAAAGTGCAAATTAGAATTTTTGAGAAGCTAACACGAAAAATAACACATATAATTGAAATATAAGGATGGTATAAGTTTAATAATACCTATTAAACCATAATGAATAAAAAATAAAATAATAAAACCAAATTTTGAAAATAAAATTATCTTCAAAGTGATATTCCTAAATCATACTCCCAGGTGAAAGAGAAAAAGAACTCAAGGACTATTATCCATGAGTGTTTCTAAAGTAATCCCATGAATTTTTATGTAATGTTTAGTCATACATGTAGCATCTTCAATTGGTTTATGTTTGCATTCGACCATATACTTGAAATATTTATTATCTTTAGTCTGTTTGATCACTTGCTTGTCTATAATGTATTATAATTCCTCTGATTTGGCTTGAGGTAACTATGTTATCAAATATCGAACTATTTTAGTTATTATTTCTACTATATATTCAATTTTTACTCCTTTATAAGGGTATAATTTTTCAGCATTAAATATTGGTGATATGCCTACACCACTAGGCAATTCCAACTCATAGGCATTGTTAGCAAACTTCCTAAGTACATTACAAGGACTAATTTTATTCATATTTAGTTTATTGTAATAACCTCTTGGAAACCTTTGCTTTTAAGATCATCCAAAACCAAATTTACAATCTATAAACTCACCTCTCTTCTACTTACATTTACTTACTTATTTTACTTTTCCACACTAGCCTCTAGATGCTTCCTTACTTGTTGATGTACTTATTCATAACCACTACAAATTCTTTTCCTTTAACACTCCTCTTATGCATATGATTGATATTTATGCGTTCAAACACTTAGAAGGGACTCATGTCAATGTTCCTATTGGGGGATTAAGTATAGGAAAACTCTTATTGAGGCAATACAAGATCCCACTACTTGAGATTTTCCTTAGATAGACACCTCAATAGGTTCCATAGGCTCCTGTTAACCACCTCAATTTGACCATCTATCTAAGGGTGGTAAGCTAAATTTAAAATCACGTTTGTACCTATATTTCTCCATAGTTTCCAAAAATGGCTTAGGAACTTAGTGTCTCTATTAGATATAATGATTAATGGTAGTCCATGAAGCCTTAATACCTCTTTGAAAAACAAAATTTACCACATGGATGGAACCATTAGTAGTCAACATGGAATGAAGTGTGACATTTTGGAAAACCTATCTACAACTACGTATATTGAATAAAAACCTCTTTGTGTCCTAGGTAGTCCCATAACAAAGTCCATTCTTATGGATTCCCAAGGCCTATTTGAGATTGGTAGATGTTGATACAAACCTACATTAGTTATCTTTCCTTTATCCAATTTAAATTTTTTATATATCTCAATATATCTCCTCACTTTTGTTTACATCTTAGGCCAATAATAGTGTCTAGTGAGTTGTTCTAAAGTATTATCAAGCCCAAAGTGGCATGCCATACTCCCAATATGATTTTATTAGATCAAATTATTTTTTATTGTGATTTTTGACACACATAGATTCTCCCCCTTGAACAATAATTTATATTGTAAGACATAGTCCAATGATGGCTCTTTATTGAATATAGTTGGGTACTTGAAAGCATTGTATGCTTCCTTGAAATCTTCATCATATACATACATTTCCTTCAGTGACTCAATATCAACACTCTCAAGTTGTATCTCATGCACTAATAAGACTCTCCTACTCAATGCATCTTCTACCTTATTACATTATCCTTGCTTATGATTGATGGTGAAGGTGAAATTATGCATGTATTCCACCCATTTCATGTGTATTTGGTTCATTTTGGGATAATTAGTGATGAACTAAATTTCATGATTATCTGTATAGATAATAAACTCCTTTGGCATTAGATAATACCTCCACTTCTTCAATGCTTGCAACATTACATAGAATTACAATTCATAAGATGAGTAATTATTCTTGGCATCATTCAAAATTTTATTAAAATATGTTATATGTCTATCCTCTTGGCTTAGTAAAACCCCTATTTCCACTCCATTTGCATCACATTCTTTTTAAAACACTTTTTTGAATTCTAGAAATGCTAGTTTAGGCTCCTCCATTATCCTTTGATTCAAATATTAGAAAATTGTCTTATATTTTTCACTCCAAAAAAATATTTTATTGTCTCCCTTAATTGTGTCTATGATAGGATCACATAACCCATTAAAATTTATAATAAACTTGCTATAGAAACTTACAAGTGCATAGAAGCTTCTTACTTCTCTAGTTATTCTAGGTGTTAGCTACTCCATGATTTCCTTCACCTTGTTCTTATCCAGCATTATTATGCCTTGAGAGATGATAAATCCAAGTTACAATAGATATTACTTCATAAACTCACACTTATTGAAGTTGATTAACAACCTTTTTTCTTGTAGGTTTCTCATGACTAGATGAAAATGGTGAAGATACTCCTCCTTGTTATGGCTATATATATGTCATCCAAATATACCAATAAAAACTTGTCTATAAAGGATTTATGGACTTCATTAATAAGCCTCATGAAATTTCATGGTGCATTGGTCAAACTAAATGGCATAACCAGCCATTCATATAATCCTTAATTTTTTTTTGAAAGTGGTTTTAGACTCATCCCCTTGTCTGATCCTAATCTAATAGTACCCATTCTTGACATCAATTTTGGAAAAATAGTTTTCTCCAATCAATAAATCCATATAATATTCCATGATAGGAAGTTGACACGTATATCTAGTGGTGATCTTATTGATAGCTCTAGAGTCAGTAGACATTGTCCACTCACCTTCCTTTTTAGGCACCAACACTATAGGCACTATACAAAGACTAATACTTTCTTTGATCAGTCCTTTGTCTATAAGCTCTTACACTTGTCTCTTGATATTTGTATTTTCTTTAGGGGTATTATTTTAGGCTTCCTTTTTAGACAAGCTTATTCTAGGAATAAAGTATATATGATGAGTGATGTTATTCATAGGTGGCCATGTACTTGGTAGCTCATCAACCACAATCTTTGCATACTCATCCAACATCTTAGATTGTTTTAGGAAATTCATTGATCTTAGTGGCTCTCATAATATTCCTATGTTAGATTACTAATGCAAATCCTAACTCCTCTTCATTCATGGCACTTATAAACTCTTTACCAATTACCAACATCATATTTGACCAAAATTAATCATTATTATCTTCATCCTTCATATGTATCAAGGTATGACTAAATTAATATTTGAGCAAAGTGTACATTCCTCATACCATCATGAGTGGTTTGTCTATCATATTGACAAGGTCTCCCAATAAGCACATGAAAAAAATCCATGTGGATCACATCACAAAGGACCTAGACCTTGTACTTACCAACTTGAAATTCCACCCAACTTTATTCACTCACCAAAACTTATTGACCTTTATTCAACCATGAGAGCTTGTATGGTTTGGGGTAAGGCAAATTCTTCAATCAAAGCTTACTAGCCATTTCAATAAAAACTAGATTATCCATACTTATTGAATCTAATATCATTTTACAACATTTACCTTGGCATTTTCAAGCAGTCTTGAGAAGAGTTTTCCTTTGTGGTGACTCCTCTCTAGGTGTCTTGATCACCACTCTTCTCATTAACAATGATTTTTCTACCTCAAGTTACTCCACAAGTGATGGAGAAAAAACACTCTCCTCCTCAACTCCTACAATTTTATTTATTCCTTGGGTTATTAGACTCCCTACTAAATGATACTATAGGCACTCCCATGATCTATGTCAATAAAACTCATTTCATTTGAAGAAACTTCCTACAAATTCACCTAATCCTCTACCCATTGATGCATATCCACCCTTGAAGTAAGGCATTCTACCTCTAAACCCTCCTTTTAAACTAGATGAGTACTCATGTGATATAATAGACTATCATTATCTTATTTATGAATATCATCTCCCTCCTTAATGACCCCTACCTCTATAAATTTTGAATCCACCTTTACTTTGTTGGTTTTGTTTCCTATTGAGTTTGTCTTCAACTTGCAAGGTCAACTGGTAGCATTCGTCTAGTGTATTTGGACTATTAAGACTTAACTCATCCTATAAGTTATATCTCAAAACATTAATATACCTAACCACCTTATCATTTTAATCTTCCATATGACATTATCTAACACTAAAATTTTATAACTCTTCAGTATCCTCTCTTACTCCCATCTCCTTTTGCTTCAAGTTTTGAAGTTTCCTATACAAGTTGGTGATGAACACACTAGGCAAGAAATTGATCTTCAATTTTGTAACCTTCCTATCCCAAGACCTAATCTTGGATTTTAATTTCTTCCTTATCTCATTTTTTATGTAATCCCACCATAGGGATGAATGGCCCTTCATCTTGGTCCTAACAAACTTCACATGTTGCTCTTTTAGTACATCTTCAAAATCAAAGTACTTATCCAACTCTCTTATCTAATAAAGGAGTTATTATCCACTAAGATTACCTTCATATATTTCAATATATAATTTGGTATTATATCCCTAACCTTTCACCACCTTCAACAATATCTCAAACTTTTACTCTTCAATCTCTCTTTCTACTTCATTTTCTAATTTGGTGCATGTGGTTCTTCTTCCCCTTGGTCACTCAAATCACCTATGACTAATTCCATTCTCTTATTAAACTCAAATATTTTTCATCTATCATCAAAGTTTACTATAAGGTTCCTTATCTATTGAAATATTATATTTCCCATCTATATGGTTGCTACCCTCTCACTTGCTGCATTCCTCCTTGGTGGTATCTTGTCTTCTCTCAAGCAATTTGTCAAACAACTTATAGATTATCTCTCTCTCAGGGAATATATAATTATTAATTTAATTATAGGTTTATTTTTTAATCTCTGATACCAAAATTATGTATAGAACACACTCCCAATGTTTTAACCCTGAAATATGAACCCACTTTTCACAACCTCACAGGCTTCCTTGTAGCCTTTTTAAGGCTTTTTTTATTGTATAGACAGTATAGGATTGCCCACCATAATATAAGGCACATTTATAGTACCCAATAATTATTTATATCTATATACAACTTTTTTTATCTCAAAAAAAGTTTTTATCACTTGTTAAACCTTAAACCTCTTCTAATTAGGTCTCTTTAAGGCCTAATCCAACACAGTCCTCTTTATCTATATGCCTATACCCTGTATAGCTCTAAAATCTCAAGAATAAATTATAGGACTAGAAATTATATCCAATAAAATTTTATAGGGTTTTTGGATCTTTAAAACTCCTAAGAATTGAGTTTTAGTTTCAAAACCCTAACTCAGGGTTATACTCCACTATATAGACCCAAGAGGGGTTATTTTGAAATTTTAAAATTCTATGAGGAATTTTAATGAATTATGAATGTTTATTAAATTATATTAATACTATATACATATTATAAAATCATAAAACATCCTTTATAACAAATTTTATACACTTTTTCATGAAGGTTTTTGCTTGACCATGCAAGTTTGTATTGCTTCTATAGGATTGTGTTATTTTTTACATGAAGAAGTATGGAAATATCAAGAGTAAATAAAATAATAAAATTCATGAAAAAATAAAAAATATTACCAAGTCATAAATTTATTCATAAAATTTTATTTATTTTGTTTTCAATCTTGGATAAATTACACAGTCAATCTTCCAAAGCACATACACAAAAAATAGGATTTGTATACAACTTTTCTTTAACACCAAGAATTTTTTTTATTATTTATTAAAAATAGAGCTTTATAAAATTCCCATAAATTATTATAATATAAAAAACATTTTTTAACATCTTATAACTTCTCTAACTACCCTTAGTGACCTTCTAATGGCCACTAAATAGCTAGTTAGGAAATAATAACTCATACAAAGTTAATATTCCATACCATCATGAGTTAGGACCCATGATATGGATTCATGGAGTATTGAAGAGGAAATTAAAACATTATTATACCTTGAATTTTTTTCACGTACCTTTTCAATACCATTTCTAAGCAAAACCACTCAAATTATAAAAAAATTGAGTTTTGGCAAGAAAGTGCAAAATTTGAATTTTTTAGAAGCTAACACTAAAACTAACACCTATAATTGAAATATAAGGATGGTATAATTATTTTAAGATATAATATACCATAATAAATCCAAAATTTAATAACGAAACCAAAATTTTAAAATAAAATTATCTTATAAGTGATGTTTCTGCATCAATTCTTCAGCGTCATCTCATGTGTGAGCCCAGGGAGATAAGAAATCCTCAATGGAAATAGTTTGTAGGGTGATAGTTATGGTTTTATAATGAATTGAGATAACCATGGTTGTAGGTATACTATTTAATATTTAATAACTTCCATACGTCCTATTAAAACTCTATATTTTTCCCTTACTACCTTAATGAGATAAAAACACATCCATATCATGATGTTGATTTATGATCTTGATCAGACACATAGTAAGCAGGTAGAGTACATAGGTCTAATATTTCATAAGGATTTTTTTATCATATTAAAATTTTCCATATCCATAAAAAATTATAAAATTATTCACCTAACTTTCATGTATTTTTTTAGTGCATTGAACATGTGTGTGAAGGTGATAAGATCCAGGATCTATTAATGGAAAAGCTTAAGATTATTTTATCCACCCATAGGTCTACAAACTTATAGGTGGATGCCAATAACTTTTAAAGTGAATTTTACATTGTGTATAGGTTTAAATTAACCTTATATATATATATATATATATATATATATATATATATATATATAAACATTTACGTAACATTGATTAGAAGTACAATTTTATGATAAATACCATGCGAGGATGACTAACCCTCAAATTCCAGACAACACAGTCAAGAAATATTCAATACCTTTAGAAACCTAGTTGGATGCATAAGAGATTTAATCATAAAGATTTGAGGGTTAATATATCTCAATGAGAATCATAATATCCCATAAAATAAGTGTGTAAATGTGAAAAAAACTTTAATTAATATCAAACCTTCATCTTCAATCCTTATGCAAGATGAACCTATCATAGTCACTATAGATATTTAGAGGTAGGATAAACAAGTACAGTGGTCATGATTGATCCAAGATGTAGGTGAACATTGAAATTACTGAGTAGTTATAAAGATATATAAATATATATAAGATATGCAATAGAGGTTTCATGATAATTAGGACCTTAGAACATAATGGAAAATAATTCATCCTCATCCACACATACAGTCTTGGCAGACTCACAAAAACCACACATAGGCAAGGGCACATATAGATGGAAGAGTATAAAGGTTTGAATCCTGAAAGAAGAAGTGAATATAAAATGTAAATTGAGTAAAAAAATTATTTTTTGATTCGATTTAGTATTCAAAATAATATGGTTTAAGTCTTACAGGGGCTTTAGGGAACCCAATGATTTATATTGGTCCATTATGCCTAAAAGGTCATAAACTAAGCCTATATAAATTAGTTGAGGGTGTATTCATACTTGGAGTTTATTCGAGGTTTGAAACATATAAGATAAAGAAGCCATAGGATGAAAAAATGATATAATTTAAGAGACTCCTAGGCTGGTGAGAGAACCTATTGGCCTAACCAAGCTAAACGGGCTTAAAACTGATGCACATAGGCCTATATAGGTAGTCATTAGAAAAGAATGTAGCACAATGAGAGGTGTGGACTAAAAAGTGTTTTAATAAAGTATATAATAATTTAGGAACCTTATTTTAATTAAGTTTATATCTAAATATTGATTCAATCTACCAAGAATGGGTGTTTCCATAGATGCCTCAGGCAGACCTAGTCATTATGCAAAGTCACAATGTAAGATTGTTATCCATAAACTGAGTCACCATCAGAGAAGTGAAGTGTAAGAATAAAGCTGAGATAATTAGTCTATATTTTTTTAATAAAACAATTTAATAGTTTCCAAAATAATTTTCCCTTGAGGTAAGGAATCCAACAATCTAAATAGACCTATTAGGCGTAAAAGGGCCTAAATAGGCTTGTGCCTGAATTAGAGGTTTCTACTTGTTTTAAAGATGATTAAGGTTTGAAAAAATATAAAAGTGGGAAAAATAAAATTTTAATATTTAATATAAATATGATAATATTAGTTTTATATAGAAGGATCATTAAACTAAGCCCTTAGGGCTACATAAGTAGGAATTCCTATAAACCCTAAGCCTGACTATGTTGTCTTATGTAGGAACAAATTTGGTAAAAGGCTTGGCATAAAGGCATTATACACTATAATATAATTAATTGGAGTTAAAAATACATAATAATATGCGTAATTATAATTATTAATTAATCATAACACCTACTACTTCCAAACAATCAGACTTAACAGTCTTGGCGGTGTTACCTACACACAACTACTTGAATGAAGGAAGAATAGTGAACATAGTTGAAGTTTGGGCATATAAAGGTAGTTTAATAAGGATATAAAAAAGTTATAAAATGGTTATTTTGATAATATTAATCACCACAAACCATTTATGGGCCATATAGATCCCTAACACTCAATTTAGGCCTGTTTGGCTTAAAAGTGACTTTTAAGCCTTGGAACCCATCATCACATTTAAAACACACTAAGACCATCTTGGGTATATTGGACATCATGAATAGGTATAAAATGTTGTATCAGGTCCTATATATAATTACTAAAGATAAAATAATCAATGAAATACTAGATGTAGGTCTTGAGGTCTCTTCAAGCTACCATAGTCTTAGATAGTCAACTTGAGCTATTTATTCAAGTGCTTGTATCTCTCACCATAAATAGACTAAGTTAAAATGATCTTAGAATTATTTATGAACCCAAACACACCTAAGATCAATTATAGAGAGATTTTATTTGAGGTGCCCACCCTTATGAATAAAGGTTAAGACTATAAGCATGTACATACTCCCTGCATAAGACTACAATTTCACTTCCATAAGTTCATATACTAACACACATTTTGCATGAGAACTCAAATTATTGGATAAATATTAATTTGTATATGGAATAAATATCCATAAAAAGAATTTTTGGCTTGGATTTTTGTACTTTATGAACCATCATTAAGATGGTGGACCTTTAAAACCCTCCTTAAACCTTTATATAGACCCAACTAAGAAGATGATGAGAAATTGGAATTAAATTTCAATCTAATGAATCTATAAACACATGAATCATAAATATCACTTAGAGGATACCCTACCCATGGTACTATGTTTATGGACACTATATAGATTTGGCAAAAAAGTGTACTTTAAATTAAACATTTTCAAGATGCAAATCTATTTTTAAGGATTCCAATCATTAGAGGTGGAATTTTAAAACTTTTTCCATCTTAAAAAGTAATAAAATTTCTAAAAATATACATAAAAATGCCTTTGAAACTCTCTTCTAAGCAACTAGTCTATAAGTGTGAAAGGAAAAGGTAGCCTAGTCACCTAGTTTGGAAAAATGGTAGGTATTTATTGATAAAAAAGGATTATGGTATGATGTGAGGTGATTTTTTAGGCTTTAAAATCACCCATTCATATGTTATCAAGGTTTCATACTAGCTTTCATGGCCATCAAATGCAAATAGTTAGACTACTAGGCCTATTTGGTTAACAAAGATAAAGTTGGAAGTTAACATGGAGGGGATGATTAAGTGAGTAAACACAATATATTATTACATATAAATAATTAATTTAATGAGGTAAGTTAACAATAAATGTCATAATAGAGTAATGGAGGTAGTTTCTTTACTTCATCATATGCTCAAAAGAGGAGTATAGACTGTTGTATATTTATTATGCCCTAACTACACCTCACTAATGGTGTAAATATCAATAAGAGAATGTAATTGACCCAAATGAGGCATATCCATGATTTAAAAAAGGTTTAAAAAGTCAACCATAGCCTCCACTACCCCACTTTAATGCCTAAGGGCTCATTTAAAGACCATGAAGAACATCAATACATAGAGTGAGGTTGTTATGATTATGTAACTCTTTTTTAACTGATGTATGAGTTAATGATGGTCATTTATGACCTTTTCCTCTCTCCTCCACACCATTATCCCTCTTCTTATTTCCTCATTTTTCTATATATTGAGTCCTTAAGGCCTTAATTTGTATCCCTCCCTAACATATGAGTAAAATCTACCTGGTTTTATACCTATAAACCTATTATACTAGTTAATAAACTATTACAATTATTTCATGGTGATATATAGTGTGTTTATACTTGTTTATATTTTAAAATGTGATGGATCTCCCTCCCTTGTGGTTCCTTATTCACCTATATATATATATATATATATATATATATATATATATAAGTTGTCTTATGTAGGTTACGTAGTGTGTATAAGTTTTGGTGATGGGGTTTGAAGTGTGATCTATCTAGTAAGAGTCTCATAAAAAAACTTCTTATCATGATCTTTGCATTCTAGTTACCTAGTACAACATCCACATGAATTTTTTTAGAATGCGAGCTCATGAAGATGATTTTTTAGTTGATTTTCAGTCCAATAGTGTTGTTAGGATTTCAAATTGAGTTATAGTATATTTCCTTTATGTACTTTCTATCTCCTTACACCCCAATATTAATAGGTCTTATTGAATTGAGCTAAAGTGTACTATGGGATCTAGCCACATAATTTGTAGTTATAAGGTCACCCACAACCTTTAGACCATTCACATGTTAGTCCAAGTTTTAATTAGGTCTAAAAAACCTCCATCAAGTGGTGTAACTTAGGTTTCTAACAACACACACGCACACACACGCACACGTGCACACACGCACGCACGCGCCCACACACACACACACACACACACACACACACACACACACACACACACACACACACACACACATTTATTCTTATATTCATAGTTTACATTCATTATAAATAAAGTACCTTCTATTCAACTAATATTTGATACTCATTCATAACTTAACAATATAAAAGATACCAATGAATCCCCCTCAATACCCCTTATTTCAATAGAACCTATTTCTTTAACAAACATAAACTAGGGTTGTAGCTCATTTTCCTCTAATCAGGTCCAAGCTATAACACCTCCAAAGGTTATTAAGAGCTCACTAACCCTTTCTAAACAAGATTTCTAATACAATGTACCAATGGATAAAATAAACAATAAAATTAAAGTATTAAATGAACCCCTTGATAATGAAAATGTATCTTCACAAGTTTTAAATTATTTAGTGCATGATATGAGTGATTTTCAATAATTACATCATCTCACTTTAGAGAAAAAAACATACAAATCTTAGGTTGATGCCAATGTTATACATAATAATCATATTCCACATAGAATCTCAACCATGAGGTTACCACACAACTTTTAGATGCTAGGGTTGCATATATTCAATGGAAATGGAGATTTATTATTACACATTTAGGCTTATGAGAAATCCATTGATCATATTAAAATAAGTTATTCTACTACAAGTGTTTCTAAAGACCCTAAATGGAAAAACACTACATTGGTCTCATCATACTCTCCCAAGTGGATCTTTACATAATATGAAGAGCTAAAGATATTATTTCTTAGTCATTACATAAAAAATAATAGACCTATAGTCACACATGAGATATTAACTTCATTACATCAGGGTGAGACATAGCCTACATTTAAATACATTCCATAGTTTAAAACTTGTTTGCATCAACTAGTTTATCAACCAATGTATTTATAAGTATAGTACATCTTTTTTATAAATTTAATCTATCCTCTCAAAAAATATTGATATATCAAACATCTAAATAATTTAGACATCATTTCAACATCACTATAGCATTATAATCTTAATTAAGATTAGAAATTACAAAATCAAGGGTATATTTGGCTATCGACCCATCAGAGCCTTAGTCAACTAATATGGTATAAAAGCTTACTCCAATTCCAATTCATAAACTAGTGGAACAAAAACAACTAATAAAAATACTTAGTAAGGGAAAAGATCCACTGTACATAGAACCTTCTACAATGAGTAGAAAACAAGATATACACATAGGGGTTATATAATTTTTAGATAAGGTGGGGCCTCATGACATATTACTTACACTATTAAATAAGGGGATGATCACACTTCCTTATACTAATCATCATCCACCACATCATTTGCATCAAGTACCACATAAGAAATATTGTCATTTTACTAGATAAATAAACATTCAAATGATCATTATTATGTACTCTAAGCTTGTATCAACTAGTATGTTACTCAAAGCATCATCGAGTTTACATAGGGTGCACCATGACCTCATTCACCACACTCTTCTAGATTACACTCCTCTACGATGGAGTTATCCATGGAAATTCATTTTAAGTAACCATTGGTTATTCATCATACAATCCTTTGGAATTTTAAGAAACCCATTTATGAGTTATCCTATACACTAGATCCTCAACAATGATGGTATCCAGTGTATACACATAATATTTTCAAAATCTATCAATTACTCATGTTTTTTTTCTTATAGGAACCCATCGAGTCTCAATCTCTCTAAGTGCATGCCTTAATGAGTGCCTTGAGAAAGGTGTGGGTATACCATTGGTGTTTTTTAGGATGCTTTCTCTTATTTACACTTGTTATCTACACACCCATGTACTAAAACCATTCCCATAAACTTTACCTCTTGTTTTGCACCCTCCTCTTGTCATTTACCACCTTCATTAGCCATTCCCTAGCCTAGAATCCTTTTTGATGTTTTACATTACATATTAATCCATTTCAACCTTATACTCTTATTGATAAAAATTATTAGGGCTTAGGTTAGCCCTTAGTTGACCTAGTCTATGACCTACTTTGTTTTTGTCAATAATGATAATAGGTAAACTAGGTCAACCTTGTTGGCCTAAAATTTTGAAAAGGATTAGGGTTAGATATATCTATATAAACACATTATTTTTTCCATTTATAATAAAAGAGAATAATAATTAATATATATTGTACATTTTCTTACCCACCATTCTACTTGAGGAGAAAGCTTAGGGTTTCACACTTTCTTTAGAGATATATATCTTATCTTATGTATAAGTATTTTTGATGTATTGATAGGTTGTGTAGCCTAGAGATGATTTATCCTTGTCACCATTACATACCATAATAACCTCTTGTGAATCACCTTGGCTAAGGGAGGTATTGAGGCTTAGTGGGTTCATCTTCAAAGGTAAGTATTCCTAGCATTGTTCTTCCTTTTCAAGAGTAAATAGATATGAATTTGTACTTATCTTCCATGCATTAGGATTCCATATTCATTGGCATGTGTATATATCTTCTATGTATGTTTAATTTTAATGTTATTTAAACCAATTTAATGCCACAAGATTTGGTGAGCACTAGACTCAACTTTTTTTCATGTCTTACTAGTTTAGTGAATATGAAAACATAGGATCTAGTTAGGGTCATTGCATAGTTTTTCTTAACTAGAGGCTTTAGAACCCTCCCTAGTGATATTATTGTGGTAATATATCCCTTGATTAGGTTTAATGGAAAAATATTGGTCATGAACCAAAATATATAATGTATCCCTAATTATAAGTATAAGTAGGATTTATCTTCTCTAAGATAGGATTGATTTATAAATCTGTTGTGTTTCCCATTACATACATTCTGGAAAACCCAATGTGAATTTAACCCTTGCAAGTTTTATTTCACAATTTAATTTTATATACTATTATTATATTTTTATGTATTTTTAGTACTATATCTAACCATTAGATATAGTTATAACTTTCTATGTGAAATTTTAGCACATAGTTACATCAAAATGACTCTATTCTGTCTATGCAAGTCTTAATCAAATAGGGTTGCAAGATTGAATAGGTCAACATATTACTCCTTTTCATCTCTAGATAATAATAAAAGGTCAAATAGGTTAAATTTTTCATCTTATTATCTTTATCAACATTCAAATCAATAAACTAGGTCAAATAAGTCAACTTAGTCATCCCATTCTTCTTGAGTACACAAATTTTTATTTAACTAGGTTGAAGTAGTCAACTTAGTTTATAGATTTTGAAATTAGAATTTAAGTCACTTTAGCATAAAATTTTCAATACTATCCATCTTAAATCCCACCAATTTTCCTCTCTTTCCTTTCTCAATGATTTTAGTATTTTATTTAGTTTTATTATGCATAAGTTAGCAGTCTTGAAAACTACAACCTTACAACCAACTAAGTCAACCTAGTCAACTTAGTTTTATATCCTATCTTCTATCTTAAATAAATATTCAAACCATTTGAATTTATTGTTAAATACTTTGATTATACATAATAATAGTTTCCCATTCAACTTTGTTTTGTACTATTTGCATATAATGTCACCTAAATCGACTGTATAGTATTCTAAATAAAAGGAGTTAATAAATATTTGCTTGTAATTAATTGAAACATTCATTTTTAGTTGTTTTCATAACTCTCATAGTCTAAATATGTGGTTTTTTAAATTAACATTTAGTTACCATATTTTTATCTTCTGCACACACTACTAAATCATAGAATATTCAAAATGCATGTAAACACTTATCTTCCCAAAACCTACCTACTTGTGTTTTAGCACCAAGGGGGAAGATGACTTGGTTTTCTAACCAAGTATAAATACTTTTTTAATGTTATATATTGTAAAATCACCCAACACCCTTATCATTATGGGATTGTGAAGTTAGGGGGTAAGCCCCAATACCAAGCTAGTACCATTATCAACATTGACCCTTTCATCCTAGACATCTTGAAACCATACATAGATTGGTTTTTAGTTCCCTAATTTAATCCAAATTTCTTATCACACTTAAATCAATAACTTCTAATAATATAATAACACTTAGGATGACCACTTAGTTAACACTTAATTCTTATTTGATTGCTTGCTCTCTAGTCATTATGTGTTATATTGCAAAAAATTGCATTAGCCAATGTTGGTGAAATATTTTGTGTTATAAACCCTAATTAGATCACTCAAATTTATCCAATTGTTTTTTTTTATTTCATTTCTCATTTCACTTATATTTAAAAAAACAAATTCCCTATTTTAGCACACTATCATTTTGGTCAATACAGTCTCTTACAGAATGTATTTTTCCCCTATTAATAGTACATAGTTGACATATATGATTGTGTATCTACCTTAGCATACTTTATTTTCCACTCTAAAATATATATTTTAATTTTATGAATCTGTATCCTTCTCCACCAGTTAGGTTATAAAACTAATTCAACCTATATGACTCTTATTGTATTCTCTATCTATAATATAGAGTTAACCTATATGACTCTATACTCTCTCTTCCTATTATATAATAGTACATAGTTGACCTATTCAAATTTATATGCTTTTTTCATCTTTGTGTTTTCATCATCTTAGTATTCATTAATATTTCTCCCTCATCATGAACTTCTTATTTGAATACAACACTTTTTTTAACTCAATAGATATGATGTACTTTACCAACCCTAATAGGTTTTCTCATAAACAACTTGTGGTTCCTACCATAGATGAGACTAATGTGAATGTATCCACTTACACTACAAACTATGGGACCCATCTCCAATCATCTTTATTTTACAACCCTCTTTTCTCCCAATAAGATCAATCTAAATTAGAATATACTCTGTAAACATTATTATTCATTAATGAATTTCCTCAACATCAAGGAAAATATCCTTATAGTATTTACAATATTATGATAAGTGGTCAAACCAAGGACCCCTAGTCACCTTCCCCCACCTTCTCACATGGATTTGGAAACAATAGCTTTTTTAACTCTCAACCTCTTCCTTCAATTTTAACCCCTTCTCATATTACGACCTCTTCCAATTTAATTTCCTCTACTTCTATGCCAAGTATCTTTACTAACATGGTAGGTTTTACATCTAGTGGGACTCTTCTAATACCTACTCTTCTCAATTCTTCTACTAGTGCATCATTTTCTACCCATGGTAATCATGTCTCTAGTGATACTATCATCTCTCTACTAGTCCATATTTCACCACACAAGTGAATCATGATAATAGTGCCTCATTTACTAATAATTTCTCCCAAGCTACTAATAATATACATGACAAAACTCATAATGGTACCCAAGACACTAATATCAATGCAAATGCTTCACATAATGAAAATAACACCACTCAAACACATCAAATTTTGTTACAAACTCTCAACCAAATGAATGCTTTCTAAGATAGTAATGACAACAAAATAATGAAAATGAAAAATCATTTTATCCATGTCCAAAATCACCCAATAGGTTCCATGGGGAACACATAACCAAACCCCCCCCCAACCTCCCAATTATGATTCCCATAGAAATCTCATCCCTTAACCTCCTCTTGTTAAAACCATAATCAAACACATTCAGTATGAGCCTATTATACCTCAAATTGATAATATATAGGAGGTATTACCCCTCCCATTAGCTACAATGGGATAATTGATCCTACTCTATACTTAAAAATGTTTAAAAATCTATACAAAGATTGGGTTAAATTAAATACTTTTGCCTCTCAATATATTAGATAAAAATATCTTTGGAGATGAATTAGATTGTTATAACTAACTAATTTATCATTCCACCACCAATTTGGAATATTTATTTAATTCTCTAGTATAAGAATTTCAAACTAGTAACCTCCGTGAAAATACCTTGGCCTATTTTATTAATTACATGTAACTTGAGATAGAATCCATACAAGATTTCATCAAATGATGGAATACCTTGTATAAAAAATATGAACACAATAGTATATGATAAAATCTTACATATATTCACCAATTCTATTTATCTTAAGTTGAAATATCAAGTTTGGAATCTCTTTCCCATGAACTTTGGAAGAGTCCATTAACATGCATCAATTTAAGCCATCCTAACCTTCTATGGGTACTCACATGATAATAAAAAATAAAAATCATCATGATAATAATGATAGTTTCAATTATGCTTATGATACCATCCATAATATTCATGATAGTGTTCCCAACCACATCCATAATCCTCATTTTTCTTCAACAAGTAACATCATTATTCATAAAAATTCATCCTTAGTGGAGTTACAAAATCATTTCCAAAGCCCTCTTACATAATATCTTTATCCCACTCATCTCATGAAATCCTAGTATGATCTAAATAAATAATGTTGGTTTCATGCTAGTTGGGGTCATTCTCATGAGACTTATAAGTAATTGCATAATTTGGCTATGGATTTCCTCCTTGGTCCTAATTTTTACCATGATTCTCTCATTCATAAAAATCAAAAAGCCTATGAAATTTACTTCAAATCCTATAAAACAAAAACTAAAACTCAAGCTTTGAATCAAATTAATGCTCATTTAGCTATCTATAAAGATCCTCTTCTAAACCACCAAGACAACAATAATAATCATACTCCTACCAATAACATTGATAATTGTATAAACCCAAATCTTGAAGATAATGTGGTTAATATGTGAAGATTAGTTTACTTCATTGATTCTCATCCCATCCACAATCATCAATCATCTCACACTTTCTATGTTCTCGAAGACTCTTGCCCAAATCACTTAATAGAGTTGGGGAAAGAAGAATTTATATCTTTTGATAAACCAATTCAAAACCTCCATTAGACAATACTTCTCATACCATTTATACCACTCCTCCAACCTATTTTCCCATCACCAATTATACCAAACCTTATACTAATACTTCTTCAAATTTATCTCAAATAAAACCTACATCAACTACCCCATCTTCTCAATATAATAAACAAAATTGTCTTCCAATTGAAAATCCTACATATTATCAACATAAATTCACATTCACTTCAATTCCTCATTTTGAGGACATACTTAAACACTATGAACCTCTTTCTAAAATTCACCTTATGGTTTATGATGAATGGGATTCTATCGAAGAAATTACTAATATCCCATCTCAAATCCCATTTATATAACTTATGCATACTTCCCTATGTCATCAAAATCCTCTTATGCATCTCTTATTTAAAATGAACATCCCTCATCCTCCCCTAGTAGGACATGAAGCCACCTTATATATATATATATATATATATATATATATATATATATATATATATATATATATATATATATATATATATATATATATATATATCATATGATATACTTTTACAATAATGAAAATAAATATCCGTACACATTAATGAAACAATGGAAACTTATCTCTCCCTTGAATTGCCAATTGCTTCTATGATTCTTTATGAGATTCTACTTCATGCAGATGATCCTCCTCTTTTTATCAGTGTCCAAATTAGTGATATCCAATTCAATCATACCTTGATTGGTGAGGGTTTAGGTACCTGCTTTTCCTCTCTAAATTTTATAAAAAGCCTTGGATAGTCTAAATGTAATATCAGGTCCACATAAAACACATTTCAAAGCTATGACTAAAGGTAAATTCCTCCCTTAAGTTGTGTGTGGTTCCCTCTCACCATTTTAGTTTTCACTATTTGAGTCAATGTAATTATATTCAACTTTCCACTATCCTATAACATTTTACTTGGTAGGCCATGGAATCATTTCATGAGAGTAGTTTTCTCTTCTACTTTATAATGTGTCAAATTTCCTTATAATGGTACCATATACAGGATTTAAGGTGACCCTAACCCCTATAATTTTTAACAATTCCAAGACCATTGTGTTTTCAATATTCCAACCCTTGAACCCTTGTTGAGTGTTCTATTTTATGATTCAACATTCCTATCAACTCCACATGAGGTTATTGTTATAGCCAAATATGGGACCTTAGGAGAGAGTGTTTAAGCCTCTCCCATAGTTGGACAACATGAGATTACCTATAGTCCTATGGGTTTCCTATAACAGAGGTAGACCTCTAAGTTAAAGGGCTAGATCCATGAATTTATCTCTTAAGATCACTTACTACACTAGACCAATCACTTAGGGGTGAAAATGGAAGAAGATAATAGAAATTAAACCTATACTAATGAGGTTATACACCAAAATATTAGTTCAGATACACACTTCCATATACACTAAGAGGCAAAGCTACTAAAACTAACCTCAACTTTATGAATTTCTAGCATAATTATTTCTCATAGAGGTAGATTTATATGCATAAACATAAGTGAATGAAAATAAGGTCTGATACTATACATCACTAGTCCCTCTCACACTTTAATTACACCACAACAAACATTCCAATTTATGAGACTTGATAGAAGAGATGCCACTAACACAATACGTACAAGGGTAGAATGAAAGAAAGGAGAAACAATAATCATCACTTATCATTAAAATACACCACTTGAGATAATTATGAAAGATTTTTAGAGAATAAATAAAATTCAAAAATTTATTTAAAGGACAAAATAAGGTTCCAAACTAGTAGGGCTTGAACATACTAGGTGTGCACTCATGATAATTACCAAAAAGGCATGCATTTATAGATCAAAGGAGCAGAGAAAGAAGAATAGAAGTGGAAGACTTATGAAGCCAATTGTCAAGACATATAAAATAGTTATAAATCAAGAGAATGACATGGATAACAAATCAATAATTGGTCTTGTACAAGTGTCCATAAGAGATGCTCATTCTCCTTTGATTTGGCATAGGGCTCTTCATCTTCCTCTTTAAAATTATCTTAATGATGAAGGCTTCAATTTTACTACTTGAAACTGATATAGGATTATTTAACACATATTAATTTTCATGATAAGATGAAATCATATTAGTAAAAATCCTCATATGCTTCTTTAATTAAAGTTACCTCTTGCACCATTTCTCATTTAGTATCTAACAACCATTCATTAACCCTATATAACTCACTCTTCACACTTATCAACAAAATGATTTAAATTTACTCATTTAAATGTGTTTCAAATGTGTTAATACACTTGTTTAAATAATATTTAAAATTTGGTCTATCAAATATACCTCCAATTATTCAATATCCTACTTCTCAATCTTAGACATAAATAATCACCTTGCCTTCTCACTATCTCACTTAGACTGCTTGTGATGAATATGCTAGTAGAGAGCTTACCATGCTTGTTTGAGGTTATATATGAGTGTGAGGGATTATAAAAATTCCCCACATACCTTATACAATTATTATCACTCAACAATTATCCTCTGTACCTATAGAACAATTCAAATCTTATAAGAAATTAAGGTTTTAGTATATTTGTACAAGTGATAGTATGGAAAAATTTGATGGTGAAGAGATTGAAAAAGTTATAAATAAGTTATAAATAATTTAATAAACAATTTTCCCCTTTTTAATTCATTTCCATTCATTTCTTCTTTGTCAAGTACAAGTAAGGATTTTAAGAGGGTTTTTAGTGGTTTTGATTGTTAGTGATGGTTCATAAAAAAATAGAGATCTAAATACCAAAAAAATACATTAAATCAAGATAGGGACAACATTAAATTATTACCAATTCTTTGGGGTACCATGAAATCCCTTTGTATAGGTGTGAGTGAATGAAACTATCCTATCGAGTTCCTTATTACATTCTAAGTAGGTCTAATAGAGGTTTAGGAAAAATTGACCAGCTTGATGATATTCTATACAAAAAATGGATAAAATTAATATGTTAGTCTCCATTGAATATTATAATATATTTTATAAAGTTTGTGTTGTTTATGACTCAAGTTGGAGGCCATGAAGGTTTAGGCCTAGTTCTAGGCTTGACAGACCTAACTGTGTGTGACTGAAGATTTGACCACCTAAAACTCTCCAATGGCTATAGAGGATTATAAATTATTTATTCATATTTATATCAACCTTAAAAATAATATCACGATGTTCCTTTAAACTTCATCTCATCTTCCCAACATGGATGCATATGTTTTCAGATTAGCTAGCAATTAGAGTGCCCTCTATCTAAGAAAGAACATAGGGCATCTCTTCTATTTGTAAAAATGAACTAAAATAATAGGGATCTTGATTATGTCATGAATACAATATAAAATAGTTTTCAATGCTTTTATATGTTTCTAACACCCTTAAACCCTTGAATTCCTCAAAACTAGTTTTTATGATGGTGATTGTAGATAGGGTCTCAATTTACTATAAGATAGGGTTCAAAACCATGTTATTACTCTATATTATCTTTATAAAAAACACATGAGAATGTGATATCATAAAATTTTATGGTTATTTTATCATATTTAATACATATCTCTACCCATAACTTGTAATCTCTAACTAGCTTGCTTTAGTCTGTAGACTATCTCCTAGTTGTAGGTGTGCATTAGAAGAATATAGTTTCATATAGGTGTTAATTTATATAAAAAATAGCATCAAAAATCCTTAGATTAATAATGTGGTTTTTAATTCTTTATAATACTTGGATGTATCATCTTCATCTATTGGCTAGACTTACATCCTTCCTTATCTTATATTGGTTTGTAGTGTATGTCAACTATAAATATACACTAAGCAGGAGTCAAAAAGCTCCTACAGGTGCCTATTCATGTAATAGTACTATATTCACACCTATAATTATTTTTGAGGTCAGAAAGTCAATATAATACTTTAATTAACTCATATTGTTCCTACAAAATATGTTCTCCTCTCTCCATTGTAAATGCATCAGAAATTTGTAGGTTATAGGCTTCTTTGAGCTCAAAAATTTGTGTATCACTAAAAATACTTAGTGGAAACTTGAGTATGTTGATACCATTAAATCATGAGTCACCTTGACCTATAAATCATCCTTACATATCAATATGTGATGTTTAGGTCTAGGAGACTAGAATGGAGTTATTATTCTCACAAATAATTTGTGGTATTCAATTGATAGATGATATTATATTGGGAAAAAATCCTTTTTGAATAAAATAAGGTAGTTAGTCCCTTTTGCATCATTCATCAATATTTCACTATGAAAATTACCTAAAGTGGTCTTGGATTAGTATTATTACCTTGTATGAGTTGAAAATTACCTATCTCTTGAGGTTTTTGATGGCTCCTCAATATTCCTTAAATGCTTATAGGTACTATAGATGACTATGAACACTAAGAATCTAACAGTCTTTGTTGATGGTCCAAGAAACCATCTTCATCAACCTTGAGTTTATTTAATACGAATATTCCATGGAGAAGTGACTTCCATGGTTTAGGATGTTGAACATAGGTACCTTACCTTTGATTTGAAGCCACTTACACAAAGACAACCCCTGTAATTGTGGAAACATGCTCTACAGAACATTGTAATGTTAATTCCAACAAGATGAAATGTTATTGTCAACCTTACATTATTCACATGTGAAAAAAAAACCTATAAAAACATTTTAGGATTAATAACATACCATTAAATAATTATTTAAACACTTGGAAACATCATATCATACAAGCAAATGAGGAAACCTGCTGGTGATAAGATTGCACAACAAACTAAGAGTCACTTCCATTATTAGGGATGGTTGATGAAATAAAATCCACCAATATAAAATATATTATCATGTAATTTAATATAATAAATACTATTTTAATCCCTAAAATTTCTTATTCTTGACTCTACCTCTCTTATATATATAAAAGGAAAACTGATGGACTAGTTTGACCTCCCAAAGGGAGAAAATAGAGAAATAAACCAATTTTCACCATTTTAGAACTTTTCAAAGATTATCAAGAATATAAATGACTTGTGGGGAGTTTAAAATACATTTTTTAAGCTTTCTCATGTGAAAAAATTGTCTTATAGTCTATACAAGTTTTGAAACTCCATCTTTTTATAGTTATCTCCTTAATTTGAAAGTGGAACTTGGAATTGTTAGTTATAGAATTTTACCCTAACATTAACTTGACACATGGGACATTAAAAAACACTTTTACACAATTTTACTTTCATATAAACCATACACTTTCATTAAAGTGTCCCAAAATTGATATAAAATGACACATATGATAAATAGACAATTGTGACCAAAGTAAAAATGTTACTTAACCCCAATTAATACAATGGTGAACATTTATCAACCTAGGGGGCCTTATGGAAGTTTTAACTTACATTAGGGTTGTCTTATTTGAATAGGGGGTCAAATTATTCAATAGTTACAATGGTCACCTTGAACTCATTAGGAATATACACCCTAACATCTTATATTTGGATGAAGATGAGCCTGATGAGATCAATGTCAAGATCAAGACCTTACATCTCTCTCCTCATATGATTTCTTATATTCCACCTTATCTAAAGTTGTGTTACCATTAACCACCTAGTGTTGATATACATGTTACCTTAACTAAGTCTCAACACTCCATTCAGTCCACCACATTAGATAATAAGGTCATACCTACCTATGCCATTAATATTTATACATCTAATTATGATGATGATTATAACTTAGATTACTCATTTATAGTAGGTCTTGTTCAAGATCAAGATTTTTAAATTATTTGTTATCATTCCTCTTTGTTTCAATATTTCTATATATCTTATTCCATTCCATCCTATATAATTCCTAATTTTAGAATTTGCTTTCTTATTCATAGGGAAGAGATGGTGTGAATGCCTCTAGTTTTTAAAGAGATTCATAAGAGTATGCTTATGGATCATACTATGAATAGTCCCTATTACTTTTCTAGATATTGAGATCCCTCTAGTTAACTTGCCCATGATATGCTTATGACTATCCTTCAACCTTATATGCATCCCACCCCTCCATTAACTAAGCCTAGTTCATATCATATTCACATTCCCTCTTTAGTTGAGTCTATTCCTACTTTTTATCTAATTTATCCTTCAGTCGAGTCTCATCTAGTCTCTTCACCAGCACCAACTCCCCTTGGTGATGGTTTTCTCCCTTTAAATTAACTTGCTCTTTTGCCCACAAAATGGGTCGATCAACCATATTATGATATTCATAAAGTTATCAGTCATTGGAATAAATACTATTCATTACACCAACCTTAACTTTTGATTCCACTCCCTTTATTGTTATACCTAAAAATTCTATTGAGACACATATCTATTGATTCTATGGAACATATAATCATTCTTCAATGCATTGTCATAATCTATGATAATATATAAGACATCCCAATACTCTTCAAACCATAGATAAGGCCATACCTCCACCAAAAGTATTGTTTAAATATATTCCCAAATATAGATAAGTATATTGTCTATGGCCCCAATGTGGTACTCATCACACTAATTTTTATCATATCCTTCAACAACATCTCAAGGACCACCTCATGACTATTCATATTCATAATAACCTCCCTCTCATAGGTCACCCTCATAAGAAGGATCCATCTTCTTCCCATGTGTCTCCTCCACCTATGGTACTTTTTCCACCTATAATTTCTTGACCTAAGATTTCCTCACCTATAGATCCTCCTTCACCTATGGCCCCTTCTCTACTAGTGACTCATTTAATTATGGCTCATTATCCACTGGTGATACCTTCTTCTCCTATAGATTCCATTTCCATTCCTTCTCCTGAACATCCCCATCATGATAATGCTAATCTACATGATCCTTCAATAATTCATACATTTTACATCAAGGAGATTTAATGTGAACTATTTTTTCAACTTTCCTTGAAGATCGATGAGACTCTAGGTACAAGTTGAGTTCAGATTCATAAAGACCTATCAGATGTTATGGATAATGTGCATGGATAAATATACTATTATATATAAACATAACATGGTGATATTTCATTTCTTTCTTCATTAGGGATTAGACATATGATATAAATTCATATTTATCTATCTTATATCATTTAACATTATTTCAAATTCTCATTTATTTTCCATGATTACTTATGTTTCATACTACATGTTGCTTATGATTTCATATTCTTCCTTATATTCTCTTATTACTTCTTTTTCATGATTACATATTTTTTCTTAGAATTTATTTTTTATGTATATCTTGTTCATTATCATGATTATTTGATATCTTATCTCTATAAACATGGGTAATTGTTATTATGACTTGGTCATACAAACCTTGTTCCCTTTATCCTTTCTTTCTTTACCATGTGACTAGGTAGAAAACAATTTATCTCATTATAATCCCCTTTTACCAGTCCAACTTGGATCTCCATTTATTCCCCTTATTTCCTTTCACAAACTAAGCATAGACATAGTTCATACTTGAGATAATCTGCTAATTTATACACAACCCTAAGTGTGTTAGTCCATCATGTATTTTAATACTTATATTTCTTTAACCAAAGACTAAAGCTCATTCATGTGTATCATTTTATCTCTCATGATTGGTCCTTCCAATTCCATAAGGAGGAGGAATCTTAAAAGCCATATAAATTCAAAATCCAAATAATTTAATAAAAGGCAATGATCTAAAAGTCAAATCACACTAAAATACATTATTCTCATCACATCTCCTTTTTCAAATATAATCTCAAACTCCATAGTTGGCTTCATGATAGAGGTGAGGTCCATTGGGTTGTGGTAATCCATTAGATTGTAAAAGTATAATAAATATATATTTTAGTGCTACCTACTTTCTAATGCAAGTACCTAATATTTGTAGTAGATCAAAGGTTCTATAAAGGTCTTAAAAAATGTGGACCACATTATGGTAAACTAGGTCCATTTAACTTTTTTTTCAAAACAACCAACATGAGTTGATCATAACACCTCACTTATTTACCTACACAACTTTATGCCTATAGTGAACATGTATCCTCTATATATTGATGGTCACTAGTCACTTAGTATATTTCTATGTCCTTAGTGTGCCTCATGTTTCCCAAGGTCTTATCATAAGATGGCTATGTTATGATTTTTACATCCCTTTTTTCATTCACTACAATATTAATATTTCCTATTGAGAAATATTGTTTTGTTTATTGATCACTCCCTCTAAGGATCCCATTTGTGAGATATAGTGTAAGACCTTAGATAGGACTAGAACTTCCTCATAAATTACCAAATTATAACATTACCATTCCAAATATCCCCTTTTCACATTATTTTCACCTCATTTGTGTCTCATTTGTGAGTTTTAGTGTAAGACCATGGATAGGAACTGACCTTCCTCATAAAATTTTCTAATACCCAAGTCACAACAAAATTACATGTGTTAAACTTGAGATAAGTCATGATTGATTATGAGTTACACATCATTGACATTATTTTCATCTCAATATAGTTTGTTTTATGCTTACTTAATTGATATTTCACTTTTATCTTCTTATTTTATGATTTTATGTAAGAATACAACCATTGTTCTTAAGTTTTTCACTACCAGTTTTATTTCTCTTTTATACTTCCTAACATGACCTAGTATGATTGATTGAATTAATTGTTTTATTTTTATACCATTTACCTTTTAAGTACTATCCATTTTATTACATTATTTTCATACTTACCAATGTGATATAAGTATGATTTTATTTTTTTTAATTTGGTGCCAATCTTTTTCATGGTTTAAAAACATTTTCCCTCTTTTTAACACTTTTTGGTTTATTATACTTAGTCATATTTTTTTATCACACATTTACCATCTTGATATCATGTGTAGTACATTTTTTTGTGATTAATTATATTTTTCCAAGTCCTTTTTGCCTATTTCCTTTTAACCATGCATATCACGTAATGCTAGAGAAGAAAACACCCCACATATATTTCCCATAGCATATACAAAAAGGGAAAAATACATCTTATAATAAGAAATATATCCATGTATCCACAACCACAACAAAACTATAACTCAATGAGACAAAAATCCAAATTTCAAAACAAAATATCTCTATATATCAGGTTTTTTATACATTGGTACAAAATAGAAAAAATACATATATCTAACTCTATGACTAGGCTCCATCATGTCTATCTCATGGCCTAAACACACTACCCATAAATGCCTCAAACTATCCTCTATTAATCATATATTTTAATGAGGTCTTATAAGATCTCAATCCTATTAACTAGTGATCCTCTTCTTCTCCCCCTTACCTCTCTAACATGTCATGCCAAAAAATTAGGAACTACTAGATGAGCCACTAGGTGCAAGAGTCCAAACTACCCTAGCAAACATGCCACTAGTTGTAGCTTAACCCACCAAGTATAGTGTTTTATGATTTACACTCAATCTATTCTTGGTCCCACAATCACCTAAATAGGCTAAATAGTATTAAATGTGTACAGATGCCACATGATATCCCCTTGTGTGATTGTCTATAGTGATAGCACGTAGGGAATGGACCATATTACCTAGTTCCATATCCTTCTAGTCATCTAAGGTAACCTATCATTGAACACATGGGGAAACCCAAATGGATGATACATAAGGAACCTCTTATATATTAATGTACTAAGCAATACCATTGGTCCCATGGTCTTTTTTCTTCTAGATAACATCCCATAATTATCATACATGAGCTAGAAGTATATGACAAACACAAAATCATAGAGTTCCCCATGATCCAAAATGGACTAGAATAAGGCTACTTCATATATTGGTGCCTTATCATCTAACTTGTGACAAAACACTCATGCTATCACAAGTCTAATCATATCTTTTCAAATGTCTATAATTTGCACAATATACACATCAAATAAGCTAAAACATAGTCATGGGTAGATCCTATCTAAGCATGTTACCCATGTAGCTAGTTCTCATCTCTCTTCTCAATCATATGATGTCCCTATAATCATCGATGTACCTATTATAGATAGTCCAATAAATACATTGATGTCTTACAGTGTGATACCTACCTATATGGTATCCCCATCCACCACCCATTAAAACATATTGGTCAATCATTCTCATGCTTTGAGGAATATGCCAATGAGATTAACACTCAGTGGGATGTACCTAATATCCATGATACCTCTCAAACCTAGTGTAATTGGTCTCTATTTATCCACATCTATCAAATGATTTAGAAAATTTCGTAACAATGACAAATCGATCAATCATTAATATCTCTGAAACCTCTTCAAAATATTAAACAACAAAGGATGTATTAGATCTCCATGTCATTTATAATAAAAATACATTCTTAAAAATTTCAAAAAAAATATATGGTTAATTTAGTTTATTCATTTTCTATTGAATTTCCCTATTACAAATTAAATCATCCTTATACTACCTTAGGGATACTAAATCAACCCTATCAAATTTCTACTATGTCAGCCTATACAGTACTAAGCCATCCACCTTTGGATTTTAGTACTAAGTCATTCCCATTTCCTCTTATGCATTACTAATTGATCCATATCATAAATAATAATTCTACCTACTATACTAACTTATTCCCTTAACCAACTAAGTCGACCCACTGCTATGTAATCAACCTATTGGTTTTCTTAATTTCTATAGATTAAGTTGACTTGGTTAACTCTATTCATCCATATTGATAAATTTTTGACCAATTTACATAAATGCCTTGATCATTTATTAGTTTCACTCCTTCCTACTTGATACCCCATTTTGACCCCTAGTGTCCCTAAAAAAAATTTAAGGTTCATTTTGGTGCCTAGATTTTGCCTACCAATCAATTTTATATAATCTAATCAATTTAAAATTAAAAAATTAAAAAAATTAAAACTTTTAGTTTCCTACCTATGTTTTAATTATTGTATCTACTATTCATCCTCCCCATCTTAGCCATTGTCTCCTCACCTTCCTAGATCTCTAGTCTATCACTAGGTCTATCAGAGCTCTATTTTCTTAGAATAGTAAAAATACCAAAAGAATTACTTTTCACCCTATTTATATTTACTATTCCAATTTGTTTACCCTTAAAATATTTACCATTATATTTACTATTTTGATCATATATTTATCTCTACTAACTCTTATTCCAAACCATAAAATCTTCTAGAATCTTGACATCTTAGATAATCATTATAACTATTATATGTATATGTTGCAATTTTTTTTTTTATTTTTTCACTCTTTTTTTCTAATATCTATAGTTTCACCTAATTTTACTCACATTGGACACCCCATTTCTTGTATATCCTTATTTATATACAACACTAAGATAAGTAAAGGTATGTGTTTTTTAATTTTTTCCCTTTAATTTATCTTTTTTCTCCTTAATTCACTTTATTTAGCTTAAGTGTTATGTATCACTATGTTCTTCTCCTAAAGTACCATCCTATGTTGTACCTACATGGCACATGATGAGACTTGAGTGGAGTATATGTGTACACAATATTTTAAAACTTTATCAATTAATAATGATTTCTATCTTGTAAGACCTATCGAGTCTCAATCTCCTTGAGTATAGACCTCAAGGGGTACATCAGGAAGGGGGTGGTAGACCATTAGTGTTTAAGAGGATTGTTGTCTCTTATTTTAAATGTTTATCTACATAATCATCTCCTAAAACCATTCCCTTAAGATTTGCCTCCTATTTTTCACCCTCTTCTAGTCATTTACCACATTCATTAGCCATTCCCTAACCTAAAACCCTTTTTTATAGTTTACATTACATAGTTTGCCCCATTGGCCTTGTACTCTTATTGATAAAAGTTATTAGGGTCTAGGTTAATCCCTGGCCAAACTAGTCTATGAGCTATTTATTTTTATCAATAATGATACGAGGTTGACTAGGTTGACCTTGTCATCCTAAACTTTTATAAAGGTTTAGGTTTAAATATGCCTATATAAATACATTCATTTTACCATTTTTAAAAACAAATAAGAAGAGGTAAGATATATTGTGCATCTGCTTATCAAACATTTTAATTGAGGATAAAGCTTAGGGTTTCATACTTTATTTGGAGATATGGATCTTGTATTATGTATAAGTATTTTGGATGCATTGATAGGTTATGTAGCCTAGAGTTGAATTATCATTTTGATCCTTACATAACACAACAACCTCTTATGAAGTTCCTTGGCCAAGGGAGAGATTTAGGGTCGATAGGTTCATCTTCAAAGGTAAGTATTCCTAACTTTGTTCTTCCTTTGTAAGAGTAGATAGATATACATTTTTACTTCTATTCCATGCATTAGGATCATGTATACATTGAAACGAGTATATATATTCTATACATGTTTATTTTTAATGTTTATTACCCCCACTTTGTGCCACAAGCTTTGATGATCACTAGATTAGACTTTTGATTTACTTATTATTAGTATAGTAAATATGAAATAATAGGACCTAATCAGGGTTAATGCATAGTTTTACTTGACTAGAGGATTTTGAACCCTCCCTAATGATATTATTATGTTAAGAGATCCCTTGATCAGGTTTATCAAATCCATCTTGGTCATAATGACAAATATCTAATGTATCCCTAATAAGAAGTGAAAGTCAGATTTATCTTCTCCAAGATAGGATTGATTTATAGATCTTTTGCTTTCCTATTGCATACAACTAGTACCTAATGTTTCAAATACACCTAAAGTACATAAAATAATAAAGATAATTAGAATTATTAAAAAGCCAAGGGGTAAAATTTTGAATAATCATCAACTAAAATCTATGGAAATAATTATAGAGCTTAGAATGAACATCCAATGCATACACCAATCAAGATATTTAGTAATAATTATAAATGCAAAGGCATAGTTTCAATTTAACCACCAATAAAGATATATGGTAATCATTACTGAGATTATAACCTAGCTTTAGTTAGCACACCAATTAAGATATTTACAAGAAATTATACAATGAAAATTATAGGTTTAGAATGTCAACCAATCAATATTTTTTCATCAAAGTCTACATAATCATACATTATTAGTGCATCACAGGTAGCTCCAATTTTATAGTCTATGTCTACATCAACACAACATGAATAGTATGGTCATTGGTTCTCCATGCCATTTGGGTTTAGATAGGGAATATCACAATCACGTGCTATACATGTAGACATCATATGAAATATAAATAAAAATCATATACTATAGTCATATAAAATGTTCAAATTGGTATTTTGAATGTGGTTTGTGACATCCTATCCATAAATCCTCTTTGAATTCTCTTAAAACCCTATTAGGTACATTTTTACTTAATTTTAGTCAGTTTTAGCCTTCCAAATGATCATTCTAACTCAACCAAGCTCTATTTCCTATGCTAATTATATCCCCAAGTCTTAAGCCTATATGATAAGAGTGCCATAACTATAATATAGGACTATTGATGGTTAAAATTGCACTTATTTCTAACACTAAAAATGGGAGGTTTCAAGATGTGGGACTTGTAACTTGAAACAACCTCCAAATTTTTAAGAAGCTGGTCTCTTCTTTATATCAAGCATATACTGGGAAAAGGGATAGGAATTTTAATAGAAACACAAATGCAAAGAAAGAAAATCTAACTATGGCAATGCACCTAAATGTAATTCAACCTTTAATTTGAGCATAGTGAAACTATATGTAAGATTCAATTACATTTAAGAGCAAACAAGGCATGATCAATGTAAAAGATGAAAACAATAGAAACAAAGGCTCACATCTTAGACTACTTTTATAGTGATACAAAAAATATAAACAAAGGCATAGGTTTCAATATTCTTATTAATTCTCTAGTCACATAAGAGGCACATAAACATGCATAGTTACATAAACTTTCTAACTTAAGAAAATAGAACAAAGGCAAATGATATTCCTAATCACAACTCTAGAAAGTCTAAAACTCTTGACAACACAGCTTAGACTACTTTTGCAATGACATAGAAAATATCAACAAAGGCACAGGATTCAATCTTCTTATTAATTCTTTAGTCACATAAGAGGCACAGAAACATGCATAGTTACATAAACTTTCCAACTTAAGAAAATAGAACAAAGATAAATGATATTCCTAATCACAGCTCTAGAAAGTCTAAAACTCTTGACAAATTCTCTCCAAAAATTCTCTCTAAGTATCTGATAATGATATCCCTTTTAGTGATCTCTACACCCTTATTTATAGCCTTGGATTCATTTTATATTATCTGCATGTTCCCAATCTAACGACCTAACTGAAATCTAACTGAACTAGAAGTGTCTAAGAAAAGATATTTCTTAGATTCTAAAACACTCTATCTTTCAATAGTTCATTAGCTGAAATAGATCACAGGATGCTCCCTTATATTAAATAGAGGAGGACACTTGGCCAATTCCTTGAAAACCTTCTTATTACTTAAGAGACACCAGAGAATGACACTTGGTGTGTCCTACAACACTTATCGAAGACATGCAACACTTTCCATGTAACTTATACTTTTTTGTGTCTTTACTCAGGAGTGCTCTACCTTTGACACCTGTCATAATCCACTTATTCAAAACCTTAACAACTTAATAGAAAATAAGACCCATATCATTTCCCACCTGAGCAACTTTAAAAAGGCATAGGGACATTTGGCAATTTCTGCTTGCCTCGATAAAGGACATATGGCAATCTCTGCTTTACTTAACTAGGGATATGTGGCAATCTCCACTATTTTTAGCCACATTTTTAGAAACTTGAGGAAGGTGACACATGCTAGTATCCACATCTCTCTATTTATATTATAGAAATAATTAGGCCTCATTTCATATTTACATAGACAATGACACTTGGCAGCTTTCGCTTGCTTCAAAAACAAAAACTGAGACAAACAACAATCTTTACTATATTAGTGAAACAAAATGAAGAAAATTTGGAGGTTGACACATGGTGGCTTCTGCTATCTTCAGCTGGGATACATGTTGTCTTCTATCACTTTTAGAAAAGCAAAATTAAAAACTTTTATGATTTCCACTTGGTGCCCTCTGTCTGATCCTCACTCTTAGCTTGTTGAAACCTTCTACTCAAAAGAGATTTGAAATGCAGATGCCAATATGAAACATGGATGCTGACACTTGCCACATTCCACTAAGTTACTATGAGATACGTGGTAATCTTCGATTTACTTATAAAATTGTAAAAGGTGCCTCAGCTGATGACACTTGGTAGCTTTTGGCTAACTTCAACACTTAGAGAAAAATGAATCAAAAGGAAATTAGAGCCCATGCTCTATTTCAAAACTTCATCATCTCGAACCAAAGTATGTGGGGACAAAATTTTGTAGTGTGCAGCTAAAAATTAGAATGAAACATAGAGTATTTTTTACTCTACAGTTATTGGCAACCCCAAGGACTTTTTAGCCTACTCAAAAAGAAACCACAACTCCCACTTTACCAAAATTGTCAAAATTATAGCTTCAGTAACACTATTTGATAGGCAGAACATTCATTGTCAGATAAACCCTACTTATTCTATAATTCATTGAAGGCCAAATCAAGGTTAATAATATCCTTGTGTGAAAAATTCTACAAAATTTGAACCGTAGCCTTCAATTTGAATTTGAGTTGGGAAATAGGAATCAAAATAGCTTCTACTTCAAGGACTGATGAATCATCCCTTAAAACCTAAAAAATTATTTGATCATTCTATTTGGCCAACAACAAAGGCTCAATTTCATCAACCATTAACATCATGTTGTCATTAAGAAATGGAGAAGGAAGACCTAATTGCACTAGATCTTCAATATGCTATTTCATTTCACTGATTCCTTCTTTCATGACATCTAAGAACTCTCTAAAATTGATGGCTATAATATTACAATTGAGAACCTCATTCACTCACTTAGTAGAAACCATTCTATTCTTAATTCTTGTTGCTGAAAATGTTCCATCCATTGCATCATAAAGTTTTTGTAGTAATATTTCAAAGTCCAATACTCTCCCAAAAACTATAGCCAAAGTGTTTGCAACTAAATTCTCCACCTTTTCACATAATTTCTGTGCATTTATCAGGAAGGTGAGAGAAGGCCTGAGCTAAATAATCTCTGAAGAGATTCTCTTCCACATGGATTCATATAGCTCCTTCACTAGACTTAACACTCTGACATTCTTTAGCCTATTAGCCAGCTCCAGTGTCAATTGTTCTACTCTTTATTGCTCTGCTTGAAATTGGGCTTATATAGCCATGGTATTATTCTATTCAGCTATTAGCTTCTATTGTAATTGAGTAACCTACTATAGGTGTTCCTCACATTTTTCTTGTAATGCTACTTTTTCATGCCTTAGGGTCATTATTACATCCTTTACCTATGTTAACCCTACTTTTAAGGAATCATTTTAGGCCTGGACTACCCTATGAGTTTAAAGAGAAATAGTATCCTACAACTATTTATTTAGATTCTCTATTTCATTGTCTTTTCTATTGATTTCTTTGGTCAAACTATTATAGTTTGCCTTTTCCTTGGCTAAATTAGCCTTCATCTTTTGTAGCCTCCTTGATGTCTTCAAGTAGTCTTTAGCAACTATAGAAGTGGATTTGGTTAGTAGCTCAATTTTGTCTTGTGGCTTGAATAGGGACATATCTATGGCCACTACATTAATTGTGTATTTTTTTGGCTGCATCTGCTCAATTGGCTTGATTACATTTGGTGACAAATGAGTCACCGTCAGTTGTTGCTAAATTGGGTCAAATTATGATCGCAAATGTGGTGTATCCAAGGCTTTATTTTGCTTGATCTTCTTTTTCTCTCTTCGGGCTTCCCTTGCCTACCTAGCATCATCTGCTTGGGTCTGGAAGGTAGAAGGAGAGGTAATGTGCCCACTCATAAAATGATGTACCTATGGCAAACCATATTGAATAGCCAATTGTTGGCTATGGGAAATCTAAGGGGGGGGTTTCTTGGGAACAAAGGGGGGAAAATGAGGTAATGTTAAAGCTTGAGGTGGCATAGATGAGGTAAAGTGAGAAATGGGAATGACAGAGGTGGTAGGGGATGTCATTTGGATAGATGGAATCATCATGCCAATAGGAGAAGAAAGAGATTGAGAAGGAGGAGGAATAATACTTACTTGAGGAGCAATTACAGTACTCTATAATTGGCATTGTGGGGGTCTACCTCCTCTTCTGAATCAAACTGAAACTACACCCTCTTTCACTTCTTGTGTGTCTCTTCTTCTAGCTATGTTTCTTTTCCTTTCACATCTACTACTACCATCAATGATGCTTGTGGAGAATTGGTAATTTCAATAACCCATGTCGATGGGGAAGATTTTAGTGGTGAAGACACCACACTCTTTTTCTTTTCCATAATGCTGAGAGATTGGGGCTAAACTGATATAGTTATTACAGCTGCAGTTTGCCTTGAGGCCTATGACTCTTAGCTTGATCCTACTCTGGCTTCTATCTCTACACCCTGTGTCAACAAATTTCTTCTGTTAGGGCTAGATATAGGGGACAGATGGCACTCATCCCATAGTTCTTCCCATCTCTCATCTGTGTCTACGTTCCCAAAAGAATGAGTTGTCTGACAAATTTCTTGCCTATATTTCCAATAAGCTTCAATTTTCTCAGCATCCCAATCTTTATTCTTTAATGCCCTTCTTAAGCTAGAATTCATTCTGACTTTAGAGTCAAAATCCCTCTTCTTAACATAGAATGTTTCCCAGGGTCTATTTTATAGAAGGGGCAAATCTATTAATTCAACATAAAATCCAAGAGCATCTTCTCTATGATTTTTCCTATTTTCCCAAAAAGGATGGCTTTCATGTGCAATTTTGGTTGCAACCCTATTAATCCTTATCTAGGAAGCTATGAAACCATTTGGGTTATATACCCATTTGTCTTCTATTAGAAGGAAACCTAGAAAGGCTAGCTTTTTGAGCAACACAACTTTGACATCTCTGGTTTCTAGTACCATGTTATTTGTCATCCATGGGAGGTCATACATTTTTCTCTTCCTCTTACCAAAGCCATATTCATTATCAACTGTAGATACCTACCTAGTGACCTCTAAGAATGATAACTTAAGAGTCAAAATCTTAGGTAGCAACATTGGTTCCCCATAAAAACCACAGATTCTTATAATTATATGGTGGGATCCAAAATAGAAATCACAAGGAATTGGGCAACTGGCCAAAAGGTTTGAAACACTTGGGAATAGTCTATTCATAATTGGTTCAAGGCTGAGGTGACAAAAAGTAGGGGTAACAAATAATTCCCAAAATTGATATGGATGACTAGTTTTTGACAAAATATGTGTCCATGCAGACATAAGAGTGGTCCTTTGGAGATCAAAACTTGGGTCATACATATCAAGATGCATATGTTGGGCAAAGAGGTTATATTTTTGATACAACATGAGGTGAAACAAATAAGAAGAGTACCTGAAAACCCCTTTTGATTTTAACTGGGCCAGTTGTTCCACCATTGAGAAAGTAATTTGTTCAAAAAAGTCAAGCCTATACTCTTGAGTTTTGTCAATGGTCTTCAACCTGAAGAAGATAGCCATTTGTTCTCCATAAACTACCATATCATCTTTCATGCTGAAGATGAAAGCCATCATAGATAGTGAATCTTGGCTAGCTTGTGCGAATTGGGCTCTTGCAGTAGGGAGTATAGGCATAGTAGTGTCATCATCACCCATTTGTAATTCAGATATTATGAACCTCAATAGAGTATTGATGTTTTCCCATGTTCTTTACATTTTAACAATAGTGGTAAATGTAGCTATCTTATCATGATACAGGGTTAACATGTCCCTGATAGCCTGCAGTGTGATTTGGATTGTAAATGGATTCTATTGAATGGTGCTTGAGGGTGCATGAAACAAGTCTGTGTATAATTCAACTAAGTCAAGGCATGGATGTATAGCTGGGGCAATGAATTGTGCCAGTTGTGAAGTCCATATCCTCATGGAAAATGTCTCATATTGCCCTACTCTATCCCTCTAAAGACACCTTTGATATGCCCCTTCTCTAAAAGTTTTGCTACTAGCTCTTTGAAGAATTGGGTCCATGACTCCATCTACATAATATTTTATCTTTACTGGGTCACTTGCTTGACTAACTTCAGGGATTTTGGTCCATGTATAGGTCTTCAATGGTTGTGTGGGAGATGAAGCATATGACTTGCTCACAAGAAACTTATCAAGGGATTCATACATCCTAGCTCCTTGTTGTGAAGACTGTGCTCCCTCCATCTCTATATATATTATGTGATAACTAGTATGAACTTTTGTAAAATAGAAACACTTTCATTGAATCAAGTTTACTAGGCACTGAAAATGCAAGTAGCAAGATATTTTCTCATAGATGTAGGAATGTTTGAGAAACTGTAAGCTTTAACTCTTGCTAAGAGGTATTTATTGACCTATCAAGTCTCAAAATGGCATTAAACTTGGATAACCATTAGCAAATCTTACTCAATATTTATGGGACAATGAGATAGACATGTTATGCAAGTGGCATCACAAGGTACCTTAGGGATTTCTAAAGATTTGGAAGATATTCAATGCATTGAGAAATTTTAAAGATTTTGAAAAACTCTCTGAGCTGTCAACTACGTGTTAAAGAACACTTATTTAAAAGAAAATTGAGAAAGAAAAAATGGGAAAATAACAAAAAAATACAGAAAGGGGAAACTATCTAACTATAATACATTAACCAAGTATCTTTATCTCCCTCCTGGATCAAAAGAATAATTTCTAAAGTCTCCTTTATGACAAGCTAGCTTATATTGCCAGACAAGTGGTTGAATTGGATATAGCTCTGGTGACTTGCTCTTTGTGTATGCCACATTGATTTCCCTGCATTCAAGTGAGTCTGAGTCAAACATGCTTCCAACATATATAAATTCTTCTTGTCCTTAGAAGCTTGTCAAATTCTGGTTCTTGGTACTGGCATGTCTTATCAAGAAATTAATGACTATTTGGTCATCAACAGAAGCCCTTTGATATATATCATTTATTGAATTATCTCCTTCTGCCTCAAACTCAGGTTCTATTTCATGATCATCCTCTTTAATGACTTCAAAATTACCAACCTTTTGAAAGGATAATTTTGAAAGTTTGCAGAAATTTTGCATATGTAATTGAGTCTCAATGTTGTCTTGTTCATCTGCAACTGGCTCACAACTTCCTTGAAAAATAGTATAACCTAGCCCAATGATTTCAAACAAATCATTCAAATCATGATAAAGGAAATGCCCATGCTCCTCCACATCATCTTGCAAAGTAAGAAGAAAGTCAGAAATTATCTCTTCTTCATCAAAGATTAAGGCATACACTTGTGACTTCTCACTCAGAATATTGAATTCATGTTGAGAGACCCAAGGATTGATAGAACATGTATCTTTTGACTTTTCTTCCCTTAAAATATTTAGGATTTTATGATCTTCCTCAAATATGACATAAGTACCCAGACCCATGGAGTCATAATTTCCATATGGGTCACTTTGCATCATAGCTAATAAATGATCATTTTCCTCTTCTTAATCATGTTTAGTCCATTTAGCTAACTCCTCAACAAAAAAATCTTTCTTCTTTATTCATCATAGCATGAGATACCTCTAAATTTTCAATTGGTTCATTGGTGATGTGATCCTTATATAATGGCTTAGATAATATCTTCATCTTTGAACCATGTTTGGTTCTTAGGATGAGGTGAGACCAATCAAGGGACATATATCCTCCTATCTTGGTGGTAAAGTCTCTTGATAAACATAAGCTAAAAATAAGAGGTATATCTATGACTACTACATCTTGATTTACAATTATATTGGGAAAATTATATAATTGTAATGGGAGTTATTTAATTCTCCCTATTGTTTGTACTGCTTTGCCATCTAGCTGCATGACTCATTTAGTGAGTGGTTTATACCTTATTTTTAAAGCATCAGCTATCTACTTAGGCATTACTATAGTACTAGCCTGTGAATCTATCATTGCATTATGTAGTAGTTTCTTGCCAACTATCAAATTTAAATAGAAGGGATCTAGTTTGGATTTGCTTACCTCCAGTGCATTATTCACTAGGGCTATTATCTGTAGATGAACTGTGTCTTTGAGCTTTTCTTTTTTAGCAGGTCCTTTTTTGATACCAGTACATTTGGGTACTACTTGGCCTTGTAGAGATTCTTATAGTAGTGTCTTCTATTCAAGAATAGACAATATATTCCATATTGATACTTGTGTTGGAGTCTTCTTCAATTGATCCACCACATTTATTGGTCCCAGAGTCTGAGTTCTTTGAGAATAAGGATATCTTATTTTTTCTTGAATTTGTGTAGGAATCACTTGATTCCACACTGGCTAAGGCACTTCTTATCTGATAGCTATGTTTCTTTGTCCTTGAAATGAAGGATTCTCCATGACTTGACTATTTACAACTTCAGGTTGTTCGACCATCCTTCTCTTTGATCTAGTATAATAATTAGATTGCACCACTAGTTTCTTGGAAATGGAAGCTTCGTTCAAGAAAATTGATTCTTCATCTTCAACCCATGAGAATAAAGCATGTTTTAGGGCTATTTCTTCCTCTTGTTACAAATACATCCCTTGCATCTAAGTCATTAAGATAATATTTTGCATACCAAAAGACTGGTAGGCTTGATCGTCACTGGAATTTGCAAACTGTCCATCCATTCTTCTTTGTTCTGCCACCTTTTGTTATAGATTACCCATGGGACAATCTCTAGGCATATGAGCATTATTGAAAGGGAAACACTAGGCATTAGTGTTATCTACATAATTATTTTGCCTTGGAACAATCTCCCTATTCGAATTAGGGGGAACAGTTTGTGAGGGTGTAGGGACTGGAACTAATTGATTTACTAGCTAAGGGTTATTTTGCCTTTGAGGACCCTGGTATTGGTTTGGCTATGATGAGAATCTATTTCCTTGATAGCCTTGATATGTGGGCCTAGGGAAAGGATTCTGTTGTCTCTTTATATTAATCAGCTCATTAGAAAATGTCCTTAAGATATTCTTGATATCATCCAGCTTAGATGACTGGGTAGGGACAATTTCTTTAGTAGGTGGTTGAGGATATGTGTATATAAACATAGGTGGGGTTATGGATTTATGGGATTCTTGAGGTAATGGCAAGGAAATCTTTGGAAACATGGGCATGGGAGGCCTTGGAGACAACTTTCTAGCATTTATCAAATTATTTTCAACTCTGACCACATAGTCATAAGCCTTTGGTAGAGTCTGACCTCCAAGTGACTGAATCATAATAGATATGTCTAAATTTAAAGCCTTAAGATAAAACACGATAGCCATACCTAGTAATGTTCTAGCTATAGCATGGATTCTTTCCCAAGTCTTTTGAAATTAGGAATTGAAGTCAGTCATTACTTCTTGTGGTGCCCTTTAGATGGTAATCAATTGCTGTAATAAAGAAGACTTATCACCCTTCTCTTTAAATCTTTCAAAGAAAACATCTCCAAGCTGATTCCATGTAGATATGGTATTTAGGGTCAAGGACCAGTACCATTATAGAGCTTTCCCTTCAAAAGAAGTTGCTAATAATCTTATGGCCACATTTTGCTATGTGACAACATGTATAACATAGACATCTAATACATCCTGCAGATGTTCTTCAGGTGTTTTGAAGTCTTTCCCACTGAATTTGTGTAGAGATTTTAGGGCATTCACCGGGATAGGGTCTCAAGTGGCTGGTGGTATTGGGAGAATCAAAGGACTACCAGTGTTCCAACTTGCATAATTTCTTGGGGGTATAGGGGCTCTTAGATTTGCTCTTAGTATTGGTATAAACTAGTTGACTCTTCTTCTTGGACTAGTTACCAAAGGTGGAAAAATAATACTTGGATTTATAGCAGATTGTGATCTGGTTACTAGTCAACAGCTCTGACTCCTCATAGCTCTTTGGTTCATATGATCTTGAAAGAAACTTCAATATAATGTCCCTCTGAGCGTGTTAAGAACTATTGATGGTTAAAATTGTGCTTATTTCTAACACCAACAATGGGAAGTTTCAAGATGTGGGACTTGCGACTTGAAACAACCTCCAAATTTTTAAAGAGCTGGTCTCTTCTTTATATCAAGCATATACTAGGAAAAAGGATAGGAATTTTAATAGAAACACAAATGTGAAGAAAGAAAATCTAACTATGGTGATGCACCTAAATTTAATTCGACCTTTAATCTGAGCACAGTGAAAATATATGTAAGATTCAATTACATTTAAGAGCAAACAAGGCATGATCAATGTAAAAGATGAAAACAATAGAAACAGAGTCTTATAGCTTAGACTACTTTTATAGTGATACAGAAAATATCAACAAAGGCACATGATTCAATCTTCTTATTAATTCCCCAGTCACATAAGAGGCACAAAAACATGCATAGTTACATAAAATTTCCAACTTAATAAAATAGAACAAAGGCAAATGATATTCCTAATCATAGCTCTAGAAAGTCTAAAACTCTTGATAACACATCTTAGACTACTTTTGCAATGACATAGAAAATATCAACAAAGGCACAAGATTCAATCTTCTTATTAATTCTCTAGTCACATAAGAGGCACAAAAACATGCACAATTACATAAACTTTCCAACTTAAGAAAATAGAACAAAGGCAAATGATATTCTTAATCACAGCTCTAGTAAGTCTAAAACTCTTGACAACATAGCTTAGACTACTTTTGCAATGACATAGAAAATATCAACAAAGGCATAGGATTCAATCTTCTTATTAATTCTCTAGTCACATAAGAGGCACAGAAACATGCATAGTTACATAAACTTTCTAACTTAAGAAAATAGAACAAAGGCAAATGATATTCCTAATCACAGCTCTAAAAAGTCTAAAACTCTTAAAAAATTCTCTCCAAAAATTCTCTTTAAGTATCTGATGATGATATCCCTTCTAGTGATCTCTTCACCCTTATTTATAGCCTTAGATTCACTTTAGATTGTCTGTGTTCCCAATCTAATAGCCCAACTAAAATTTAACCAAACTGGAAGTGTCTAACAAAAGATATTTCTTAGATTCTGAAACACTTTGTCTTCCGACAGGTCATTGGCTAAAATAGATCATAGGATGTTCCCTTCTATTAAATGGAAGAGGAAACTTGGCCAATTCCTTAAAAACCTTCTTATTACCTAGGAGACATCATAGAATGACACTTGGCATGTTCCACAACACTTACTGAAGACACGTGGCACTTTTCGTGTAACTTATACTCTTTTGTGTCTTTTCTTAGGAGTGTTCCACCTTTGACACCTATCGCAACCCACTTCTTCAAAACATTAACAAATTAACAAAAAATAAGACCCATATCATTTCTCACCTGAGTAAATTTAAAAAGGCATAGAGATAGGTGGTAATTTTTGCTTGCCTCGATAAAGGACACATGGCAATATCCACTTTACTTAACTAGGGATATGTGGTGATTTTCACTTCTTTTAGCCACCTTTTGAGAAACCTATAAAAGGTGACACATGCTGGTATCCATGTTTCTTTATTTATATTATATAAATAATTGGGCCTCATTTCATATTTACATGGATAGTGACACTTGGTGGCTTCTTCTTGCTTCAGAAACAAAACCTGAGACCGACCATAGTCTTTACTATATTGGTGAAACAAAAGGAAGAAAATTTAGAGGTTGACATGTGGTGGCTTCTGCTATCTTCAGTTGGGATACGTGGCATCTTTTGTCACTTTTAGAAAAGAAAAATTGAAAACTTGCATGATTGCCACTTGGTACCCTCTGCCTAATCCTAACTCTTAGCTTGTTGAAACCTTTTACTTAAAAGAGATTTGAAATGTGGGTGCCGATATGAAACGTAGATGCTGACACTTGTCACATTTCACTGAGTTATTATGAGATACATGGCAATTTCTACTTTACTTATAAAAATTTTAAAAGGTGCCTCGGTCAATGACACTTGGAAGCTTTCGGCTAACTTTAACACTTAGAAAAAATGAATCAAAAGGAAATTAGATCCTGCGCTCTATTTCAAAACTTTGTCGTCTCGAACCAAAGTATGCAGGGACAAAATTTTACAGTGCGTAGTTGAAAATCAAAATGAAACGTAGAATATTTTTTACTCTAAAAGTACCATACCATAGGATGTCCTATTTTTTATGCTCCTATCCAATTGAATTTTGATCCCAAACAACCATTTTCATCTGATTCCTATCCTTCATCATGTCAACCTATCATGAATACATCTAACCCATGATCAATAATTCCCTATAAAATTCTATCCAAAGATCATTTACAAGGAGAGAAGACAAATCTTATAAAGCAAGAAAGAATACAAGTAGACTACTAAGGAAAATTTCCCTATTCTCTACATATAAGAACCTAACATAGCTGTAAACACATTCAAACTCTCATACCAGTCCCTAGCCATCTCAAACACTCTCAATTTGGCATTTTTACATCTACATAAAATTAGTTCACAAATCACATTTAGGTGGGATAATTACACATGGATTGATCCCTCTTCATATTATTAGTATGTAGGTAGCGTGCCCATACAAGGTATGTGAATCACACATTCAGTGCATCTTACACACATTAATTCCCCTCCTTCTCAATTTTTTTAAAGCATAATGAAGGTATAGGGTTTGAAGATTAAATCAGCTCTAAAAGGAGCTCCATTGATATTCAGTACATAAGATTTCATAAGTATACTCATATATATTTAGTGAACAAAATTTAGAAAACTCAAATCTCTGTGACTAGTTTGGACAATAGTGGTAAGAGTGGACTATAGAATTAGACCCTGAAGTGTCCTATTTTTTATGCTCTTATCCTTTCACTAAATGAAATCAAAATTTTGATTTACAACACTATCTCAGTCATACATAACCAGTTTTAGCCCTTATTTTTAGTTGTCTCAGTCTAGTTTTAAGCTAAGTTGTATTTCTCCTTGTTTATCACTATTTTAAGAAAGGTTTAAAAGATAATAAATTATACAATTCAGTACTATAATTATTTAAATATTATTTAATGATTTATTATTCCATACCCTTAACTAAAAAAGAATAAAACTCTATTAATCCTAAGAAAACTAAATCATTTGTTAACTTTTTTAGGAATAATGGAGTTTTATTCATATTTTAGTTAAGGGTCTAGAATAATAAATCAATAAATAATCTAGTAATAATTATAGTACTGATTTGTATACTTTATTATGTCTTCTAAACCTTTCTAAAAATATAAATAAATAAGGAGAAATATAACTTAGCTTCAAATTGGATTGAGACGGTTGAGATAGAGGGATAAACTAGTTGTGCAAGATTAGGATAGTGTCACAAATTAGAATATGGATTTCATTTAGTGAAAGGATAGGTTTTCCAAAAATAGGACACTTTAAGGTCCAATGCTATAGTCCACTCCTACTGATATTATCTAAACTAATCATAGAGATCTGAGTTTTCTAGTTTTGTTCATTTTCCCTATATGAGTCTACCTATGAAATCTTAAGTACTGAATGTTAACATAGCTCCTTGTAGAGTTGATTTAATCTTCAAGACCTATACCTTCATTATTCTTAAATAAAAATTGAGAAAGAGGGGGGTTTAGTGTGTGTAAGATGCACTTAATGTGTGATCCACACCCCTTATGTAGGCATGCTACCTACATACTAGTACTCTGAAGAGGGATCAAGCCATATGTATTTCTCCCACCTAAATGTGTTTTATGAAATAGTGTTATGTAGATGCAAAAATGTCAAATTGAGAGTGCTTGAGGTGGATATGGACTAGTATGAGATTTTGAATGTGTTTGCAGCTATGTTGGGTTACTGTATGTAGATAACAATGGAGTTTTCCTTAGTATTTTACATGTATTCTTGATTGCTTCATAAAATTTATCCCCTCTCTTTGAAAATGACCTTTAGATGGAATTTTATGGTGAACTATTGATCATGGGTTATATATATTCATGTTAGGTTGACATGATGAAGGATAGGAATCTAATGAAAATGATCATTTAGGCTCAAAATGCAATTGGATAGGAGCACAAAAAATGGGACACCCTAGGGTCTGACACTATAGTCTAGGTATGGCACTCATGTCTTATAGGCTCAAGACCTATGGGATAGAATTGGTCTAATAAACAGAGCTTGGTTGAGCTCAAATGGTCCTATAGAAGGCTATAGATGACTGAGAATAAGCAAAAAGGTACCTAGGAGGGTCATAAGAGCATGAAAAGAATAGTTATGGCTAGGATGTCACAAACCACACTCAAACTACTAGTTTGAAGATTTTATATGACTACATATACCAGTAAAATATAAAAACTAAACATCCTACACATATTCCTAAAACATTCATAAAACATATACAAATCAATTAAATTTACTCCTACTAAAACAAATTGAAAACATCAACACTTTAAATAGTAAAATTAATTCAATACACAACAATATATTTAGTATAATAAGATCTAGTTGCTAATACAAAATGACAAATTAAATAACAATCATCTATATATAGATCAAAACATCATTTAGATATAAATATGGTGTATCAATCAATGATGTGAACATGGATATTGGGACCAGTTCCCTTACTCTCACTCTCAGATACATCAAAACTAGAACTAGAGGCCCCAATATCTCTACATGACCTTAATCTATGACTTTGACTAATATCTCTCTCTATAGATACATGCCTAGATCATCCATACTATTAGCATTATCTCATTGAATTCATATGTAGTCATCTACTATCTGATTACTAGCCCGACCTAGAACATTAGGAATGAGCATGGTACACCTTTCCATTTCATTATGTAATTCATCTCTATTTGACACTACTCATATGAATGTCATAGTCCTTATCATATCCTGATCAAATAAATGGGCATGCACCCCATCAATGTCGGTGGGCCTCTCCACCAATCCATCCTCTAAAACATCATTAAAGATATGTCATGTTAACTCATGTAGTGCTAACTCAATAATAACCTCCCAATACTCATCATCTTTAAAACCTGTAATTATCCATATAATTCATGAGAATCTTATCATATAAACACATAATCAAATTTACATAGAACATAAAAACATGTTATCTAACTTACCATAATAGACATCAGGGGATCTACATCTAATACCTCATCTATAATTATCCCACTTCTTAGAAATAGAGGTGCCCATCTATGGTCACTTCACTAGGTTACACATGTCTCAATCACTCCAACATCATTATATATATATATATATATATATATATATATATGTATGTATATATATATATATATGTATATATATATATATATGTATACGTATATATATATGTATATATATATATATATGTATATATGTATATATATATCTATATATATATATATATATGGTACCTCAATGTTAGGATCACACTTTGTCAATAGAATGGGAGCTAGCTCATCAATAGATGGCCTTAACCTACTATTTGGCCTTTATTGAGGTACCATATATATATATATATATATATATAGATATATATATACATATATACATATATATATATATATACATATATATATACGTATACATATATATATATACATATATATATATATATACATACATATATATATATATATATATATATATATATATATGTATGTATATATATATATATATATGTATATATATATATATATGTATACGTATATATATATGTATATATATATATATATGTATATATGTATATATATATATCTATATATATATATATATATATATGGTACCTCAATGTTAGGATCACACTTTGTCAATAGAATGGGAGCTAGCTCATCAATAGATGGCCTTAACCTACTATTTGGCCTTTTAAGAGCCTAAAAAACACTCAACCATATCACAGGTGTTGGGGCACATCCTATATAACACCAAACTATCAAGTGACCCTCTCATACTAAAATCACTCATATACATTATCTCAATAATCATGTATCCAAAAACCAACCTAAATCTACCTTAATTGTGTCATATACTTAGACCACCCCTAGTAGCCCTTATAACATCTCCAAGTGATGTCCTCTACTATCAAACATCTAGTAACTATCAACATTGTGTTGTGATCCTCCTCGATGCATGCCTTATCTTGGTCCATCTCTCTACTAACACCTATAGATGATCTCATCTATATCATGAATGTGCCACTAGTCTACTACTAGCTATATGCTTGTATGCCCATAGTGTAATAGTGTCAACACACTAGTATACCCACCACTCATGTCTTATCTAAAGAAGTATAGATTACCCAACATGGTACAAACCCAAGAGTACATGGTTCTATGATCCTCAAAGTCCTACACTATCTCATTCATCCTATAGGAAATCAATATACCAGTCCCATCTACAACAAAAAATGATGAAAATAACACCACTAATAATTTGTTTAATCATGGAACATTAGCCATCACAAACATGGTCAATAGTATATCACTCTAACTCCCTATACAATGAGTCCCCACCACCATGACATAAAAATACATATATGCCCATTATATGGCCTAAAGACTAGTGGCCTCCTATAATATAGCCTACTACCTAGAGATCAAAAACCATAGAATCTAATTTAAATTCTTTAATGTCACAATCATCTCACCCATAGGTATCCATAACATACATGTGTGTACATCCCACCTCCCACATAATGCAATAATCATATGCTTGTCCTAAGGCATAGGCTCTAAGTAAGTAGCATATCTCATGCCTAATTTCTTAAGCACCTACATCTCTACATCATCCAAGGGTGGACCCCACAAAGTCTCCTTCATCTTCACTATGTGTAACTCTCTCATGTGTGCATCCACCTATAAAATTATAAACAAATTAGGCATAAACCAAAATAAAACTAGACTTAACAAACAATAATATGCATCAAAAAGTAGTCAACAATTATATGTATCACATCTCAATATTATTGGACACTAACATTACACAAAGGAAAGTAATAATGGATGATAGTGACACACCCTAGTTAGTAGCATTAAGACTTGGAAAATAGTGCCCAAAATAGGACACTAACACCAGTCTATGTAAAATATCCCAAAAATAATACCTTTTGAGTTAAAATAGTAAACAAGATAAAAAAAAGATAAAAATAGGAAAATTTTTTAGTCTCTTATAAGGGGAACCTTCTCCCCATTCTAAATCCATGCCTTGGCCTCTTTATAGCATGACAAACTATATCCTCATCTCCTCAACACATTTCTCTCTCTCAAACATAAAATGTTTTCAACTCAAATGACCCAAAAATATTGAAAAATAAATCAAAATGACCTATTTAATTCATAACTTACCCAATTCCACCTTATTAAGGTTACCCTTATATTCCAATTTAGCTAACTAATACAACTCTCTTATTATCACTATATCTTGACAACCATATCTATATTTCATGAACCATTTATTGCACATGGGAGTAGATAGTGATACACTATGTACTATATTGGTTAAATCAATCCCTTAATCATTATCAAATATATAAAATTACAAAAAAATCACATTATATTTAGCAATATAATAGACTAAACATCTATCTAATTACACAATAAATTATTAGTTCTAACACAATAAATACATTATTCAAACCTAATACAACATTACACCTACTAATTAACACTAGAAAAATAAATCCTTACCACTTTTGGTTACATATCCTCATAATAGTCTCAACTCTCTCACCAAAAGGTGGGGAAATATGTAGTGATTACTTCAAACATATAGTTGCATTCAGATAAACAAACACATTGGTCTACATAGGTCTACATAGGGATTCAAATTCATGAATTTTTAGATATATAGACACATGGGTCTACACAAGTTTAAAAAACCATTTAGATTCATAATTTTAAATTATACAAACACACAAGTATATACAAGTTCAAACAGACATTCATATTCGCATATTTTAGATATATAGACACATGGGTCTACATAGGTTTACACAAGCATTCAAATTCATAGATTTTTAGATATATAGACATATGGGTCTAGACAAGTTTACAGGAACATTTTTATTCGTGTATTTTTAGATATATAGGCACATAAGCCTATACATGTTTACATAGGCATTTATATTCATATATTTTTAGATATATAGATACACATGTCTAAACATGTTTTTGTATATTTTTTAGATATATAGATGCACATGTCTACACAATTTTACAAAAGTTTTCATATATTTTTAGATATACAAATGTACAAGTATACATAAGATAACATAGGTTTACATAGGTATTTAGATGTGCACTCTATATAAATATACTTCTTTGACTCAGGTATACCAATTCATTCAAATATTCAGATACATAACTACATCACTCAAATATAAAGATAAGGGGTATGATGTAGAGTGCATGTTATTGATACCCATTTTAGATTTATTAGATTATAATTAGTATCATAACCAATATCTTCACAAATATTGTAACCAGTATCATCACTAGGTTTTCACCAATTTGGGTCATAGGACTGTCTACAGTAGTTGATCAATAGCATTACACTAGATCTAATTTACATACTCAAATTTAGAGTAGGGTAAGTGAGATTTGCTTCCCCATACATATAATATACATACTCAAATTCAAATTGGGGGAAAATGAGCCTTGTTTATCCACACATTTAGTTTACATACTTAGATTTAGTGTGGGGATAAGTGAGCTTGATTTTTTCATGCGTTCAATTTACATAATCAGTTTCAATATAAGGGGCATTCACACCATATGTATTCCCTTCACATGTTACACTCTAGTTATTATCCACCTATATGTCTAATAAGTGGGTGAAATATAGACTACATTCACATAGGTAAGCATAGGTACACATTCCTATTTTATTTTACTCAGGAACTTTCATTTCATTACATTACTAAAATAAAAGGGGGAAAATGTAACCACCATAATTTGGTCAAACAACCACAAGTACTATGTATTTAATTGTTATTTCACATCTAGGTCTTAGTTATGGTTATAATCCTTGTTTGCATGGTCATTTGGAGTCTTTTGATATTTATTATCTTATTTTCCCTCTTTGTGATACTCCCAATAGTCACAAGTCACCTTTTCCAAGTTTTAGGTACCCCTATCCTATCCTTCCTAATTTTTTCTCTATTTTAAACCTTAGGACATGAGTTCCACTTTCAGATAGTATCACCACATAGTTTTAGTGTCCACTTGTGACTTTAGTTTTTGATGGGCCCTTTCACCCATGTTTGAGTCATAACCCCTCCATGAGCCTTCTCTCATGTTTTTTTATATCTTTTTCACAATTTGTTAGCCAAAAAACAAGGTATTATATTCAAAACAAATATCCTCCTATATAAAGAGCCTCATAAGGCATTTGACATATATCCCTTAATATTTTGGCACTTATTTACATAAATTCAATGAATAGTATAGCTCAAATACTTTGCATACTACTTAGTTTTCGCATTTAGAGATTTGCATCCTTGATCAAAGAAGGGACTAGGAAAACTTCATATATATATACAAAAGTTCTTGAATTTAACTAGGTATATCAAAATTAAAAATAATTAATGTTTCAATAGAAAATAATGATGTCCAGTAGAAAAGTTTAAGTAAAAAATAAGGAAACAACTTAATAAATTCATCATAGTCCTACCATGTAGCACTATCTTTAGAATATTGATCCCACTAGACCTTGCACTATGATACTTCTCTAGTATGTGAATTAATATTCTAAATATCAATTATTCTTATTGGTTCTACTATGATTGCCCTTGGTTCCTAGACGTATAATGCATTCCAGTCCAAAACATGTGTAGGATCAACAATATAATTTTTAAGATAAGAAGCATGAAAAACATTATGAATTTATGTTAGAGTTGGTGGAAATAATAGTCTATAAGTTATTTGATTGATAACTTCCAAGATTTGAAAAGGTCCCACATATATAGGTAACAAAATTACGAAACTTAATTAAACTTTTTTTGGGTTTAATCCATAGAAAAACTTTATCCACAACAAAAAACTGCCTTATTTTACTTTTTAAATAAGATAGATTTCATGCCTATCATTGGATTCAACCAACCTTTGCCTTAATAATTTCACATGCTCTTCCATTTCAAAAAGCATATCATGTCTAACAACCACTTTATCTTCAATTTTTTTCTAACTAATGGGTGTTCTACACTTTCTACCATATAATGCCTTAAAAGGATCCATTTTTATATCTGATTGGTATGAGTTATTGTATGCATACTCAATTAATGGAAGATACTCTTTGCATTTGTATTTTTGGTCCAAGTAGTATATTCTTAGTAGATCTTCCAAAATTTGATTTATTCTTTCTATTAACCAATTAGTTTCTAGATGGTAGGTTATACTAAAATCTAACTAAGTTCCCAATGTAGAATTTAAAGTTTACCAAAATCTAGAAGACATTTTTGGGTCCCTATCAAAAGTAAACTTTTTAGGAAACCTATGTGATGTGTAAATTTATTTCACAAACATTTTTTTAAGCATGGGTACATCATCAATTATATTACCAAGTTTAAAATGAGATACCTTGGTTAGCTTATTTATATATACGAAGATCATCTCATGGTTATTCTAGGACACAAGCAAACCTATGACAAAATATGTGATGATCACTTTCCATTTCCATTCAAGGACCAAATGTGGGTACAACAACCCAGAGGGTTGTATTTTTTAAACATTAACTCATTGACACTCTAATCATAGAGAAATAAATTTAGTTTCATATTTATTAATTACTTTCAAAAAATATAGAGGTTTTTAAATTTGTTTCTTGCTTAGTTACTCCTAGATGCCTTGAATAAGGTGCATTGCATAATTCCCTTAGCATAATATTTCTTAGGTTTTACTTATTAGGCACATAAATTCTGCCATTGATCTTTATAAACCCATCATTTTATAACTAAAAACCTTGATATCTATGATCTTGTGAATTTTTAGTCAATTTTTTCTTGACTTACTCATAAAAATCATCTCCAAGTGAAAATTTAACTACCTAATCTCTGAAGGTGTTTCTAATTGTATCCAAAGCTGCAATGTATCTCCTATGGATAAGGGCATCTACAACTCAATTTTATTTACCCTTAGTTTAGTTGATATCAAAATCATAGTAAAAAAAAAATAACCACCACCTATTGTGAGGATTAAGGTTGGATTGGGTAAATATATACTTATTACATAGATTATTAATCTTAATATCAAAGGGTTTACCCAACAAGTAATGTCTTAAAACCTACAAGGCATGAACTATAGTGACCAATTCTAGATCATGAGGACAATCATTAGCCTCATAAAGGTTCAATTTATTAGATTCATATGCCATAACCAAACCATCCTACATGAGTATTCCTCCTAAATAATCACTTGAAGCATCAATTATCAATGAAAAAAGCCCATTGATTTAACCTTTTAGGGTTTTATATGTGTAAATCCTAAGTTAAATTAAAGGGATAAGATGTATAAATCAGTTAAATAATATGTAATAATTAACCATTAAATTTTTATGTATGTTAACTTATTTGTCCTTTATAAAATAGTAATAAATATGAATAAATATAGACTTATTAAGAATGTGACTGCCATGAATCATTTGGTTTTTAAAAACTAATTTATGGACAGGTCTGAGTGTCACTAACAGGGTTATAGGATATATTTATTCAATTAATAATATCATCCCACCTAGTTAGTAGTGATATACTACTGTAGCATCCTCAAAGTGGTACTAATGTCCTCCTTACAAGACCATTCCTATTTTTTTGGGAGCACTTGTGCCTATGTTTTTGGGTCCTATTGCTATGTGCATGAAATATGTAAATCTATGTTTTGCATGGAAAACCTAATTTAGTGGTAAACCCTAATTATCATTACCAGTATGGCATGAGGAATAAATGTGTCTTCATTATTAGGATAGGCTAGACATACTCAACACCCCACTATGAAGAGATTTGCATCCATACCAATACTTTAATGTGGGATCAAGACCAATGTAGTTCTTATACCTAGTGCTTGGTACAAAGGAAAGTGAATGCTATAATGAGAGTGGTTTTGATTCTTTGAGTGTGTTTGAGATTTGGAATATTTAAAATATGGGAGTAGGGTAGTTGTAGATAGTAGTATGTAGATTAGGGTAGAATAGGGATCAAATATCTTAAGTTTTCTCCACTTGTTTCTTGTTTAGATAGGCTTATGTATCCATCTTCCATCTAGTCTATAGAGGTTAAATATTTTTGTATTTATAGAGATATGTAGGCTTTTAGGATAATAAAATTTACTTAGGCTAATTTTAGGATGGGCACACCTTAAAAAATATATCCATTCAAAATATTTAGGTAAAGGGATATTAATGCCCAGTTGGGAACACTAGCACCATGTGGTTGTAGTTTCCTTAGTGTGGTACTCATGTCCACCTAGTAGACTATTAGGCATTATGGGTTGGGATATTGGAATGTTATTTTAGGATAATGTTTAAATTAAAAAAATATGTCTATGGTATACACAATGGATGGAAAGGTGTGATAAAGGATTTAGGATAGGCCTAAGCCTAGGGATAAGATAGGAATAAGCTATCTCAATTAACACTCTTAACATCCAAATACCACTTTTAGGTGATTTAATTCCACCCTTATGCTATTAATGTAACAAAGTGTAAAGACTCATATAAAAGAAAATGAATCATACTTGGACTTACCTTGTAAGTGAACATCATGTAGCTAAGTTTGAGTATGTTAATAAGGGTCTATGCATGTGAAACATGATCTAAAGTAATGATATACAATGAAACATGCAAAAATTTAGACCTTACTTAAGAGATTATCAAAATCAAAATACTATGCTACATAAAGTAATTGAGTAAAGTTGAGTAAAGAGAGAGGGAAAAATGAATACACCTCATTAGGTATGAAAACCAATGATGAAATTGGTGACAAATTTTATGTGTGAGTGTATATAATGATCAAATCATTGAATATATTAGAATGAGCTATTAGCTTTCTCAATCTTCATATGGGTTTCATAAGAAATCAATCTAGTTTTGACTCTATCATTGCCCACCATTACTTGGTGGATCATGATCTATGAATAACTTAGATAAGATTATAAATATGTCTAACCCTCTCATGTGGGTGGTTCAATAACTCAAGTAGGCCATGAACCCATAATTTCCCACCCATGTGAAGTAGATGCATTTGAAACTAAACTACATAAAGTGGTGAAATTATCTAACTAGATATATATAGTTGTGTATGTCAACTTTGTTACCACTTAGGAACATTAGGTGGATATGTGTCACTCAAGAATGCCAACAGCTTTATATGGAGTAAGGAATGAAATTGGTGACAACCTAGAATATTATATAAAGTATATATAACATAGATAATGACATGGAGTTTTCCATTCCATCTTATCAACCTATGTGTAATTGAGTATATGTAAACTATGTGCCATGAACATACCCCTAATTTGATATCTAAGTATACTAATTATGAACTAATTATGTACTATTGTATCTATGTAACTAATCTAAATATGGGAATGATCATGTCACACATCATGCCCCTATATCTAAGAAACTGGTATGAATCTAAGCTAAAATGAGTGTATCTAAATATAACTATCAAAATCTATGACTTTATCTATGCAAATATATATTGTACCTCATGTATTATTATAGATAATATAGATTACATAAATTAGGGATATTGGACAATAGATACATGAAGTGTACAGTAGCACCTTATGGTACTAGTATCCTAAATTAGGTACTAATGTCTATCTCATCTAAAATCTAGATGACTAAACTGGTTTTTGAGTCCTTATTTTTCTTGTGGCTAATTTCTAAAATTGAGCCTGTGTGCTAAAAATAATTTATGAATAAAAATTTATGATCCTAATCTCTATGACAAACCCCTATGAATTCCATCTATTTTAAGTGTAGTTATGGAACCTATGAAATAACTATCCTCAAAAGAACCTTTATAAAATGTGATAAGTAGAGAATATATATGATAACTTCATGATATTACAATATAATGTACAAACATAACATTGGTATGTAAAATAATATGAGCATAATTAGGTAATGTAAAATGTATGTTATAATCTAGAATTAAATAAGGATTTCAAGATAGATGTAATCAATGTGTATAATATAAAATATAAGTAGCCACCTAGGAGGATGGGGATGATGTCCATCATGGCACCTAAGTGGGAAGGGTAGATGTATGAGGTCCCTCATGGAATAAAAAAATAGTGTGTGTAACAAGCAAAGACAAGTGTCACGGTGAAGATGCATGCAAGGAATCACACATATAAAACTCATGAGGAACATAAAAGTAAGACAAAGGGACACAATATAATGGATATGGGAAAATGTCACATAATTTGAGAATGGAAGATATACAAGGACATGTTCAAAAGTCAACATACATAAGAAACATTCAATTTGGCTTAGATCCACATAGTAGGAAATATTTAAATGTATACATATAGAAAAAAAGCACACACAAGGGACATGGTCATATCTTCAAGGCATACAGATATAGAAGTGACATATAGATAAGGAGTAATGACATATTCAAATTACCTCAAAATGGGAGAAGCATAGGAAACACAATCAAGTATAAAATAAGAAAGCTATAAATGAAAGCATGTATAATTGTGTAGTAAAAATATATATAAATGGTAGGATGTACACATGCTAAGACTAACTAGTGATAGTCAAAAAAAATCTAAGCAATGAGTAGAAATGATCAATATTAATGCATAAAACTGAATTTATAGTATGTAAGGATAGAACTTGGTAGTATAAACTATGTCTGAGATGCCCACGAGTGGGAAAATATATCAAATGAATAGACTTGGATCGATGTATATGCCTCTAATGTGTAGATGATAGTAAGTCTGAATTATTGTAGTGGATGGAATCATGTATGTGATCTATAAGCACTTGATAAGAATATGTGAATCATATGTGTAAGATTAAACTAACTATACTAAGATATATAACATATGTAATATCTGACAAGTAGTAAAAATGTAAACATAAGAATGCATATAATCTATAAAATTTGTGTTTTCTGAGTAATATTTGAATGTTTTTAAATTTTGACATGTTATATTGATTTTTTATTTTCTAGATATAATCTATTTAAAATCAAATGAAAAAAAACTATGTACAAGGAGTGAGAGAAAGAAGGAAGTATGTACAAGAGTAGAAACCATACTAACCAATGAGTCTCATGGGAGACTCACTATCACTATGGCCTATGTCAAAAATAGGAATCTTAATATCTCATGTAGTGTGATTTATATATTCTAGTTGAATGTTGTTTCAATAAGAATCTATGTACTATTCATCATTAGAATAATCATATTATTCAAAATCCGAATCATCATAACCTAGAATGCTAGAGGGAATTTCCCCATTTTTTGGAGTTGACTTTTCTAAATTATGCTTTGGCATATTGATTTTTATTTTTCCCTTTGAAATTGTGATTATTGTTTACATATGGTATTGTGGAGGCTATTTTGCCAGAAAACTCTTTTTTTAAAAAAAATTTATGTAGCATGATTTTGAATTTGTAACTTAAGATATTTCTCTTTTTATAAAATTTCCTATGTATCTATATGTTTTGTCTTGATAAATTGTATATGTGGCTGATGTGTCTTATGATGTTCAATAAATCCCAAACCTTATTAACCAATATTATCAATTTTTAGAATAGAAGTATTGCCTTGGGCCTATTTACCCAAACCTTAACCACGATAATCAAACTATTGTAGATATTTGTGACCAAAATTATACCATATTAAATGTTGAGACTCATTTGGGAGAGGTATATTTTCTTGATTTATCTATGTTTGTTTTATTGTTTCTTATTGTGATTATGATATTTGAACCTTTTATTATTCTAAGTTATGCTTTGGTAACCATTTTTATACTATTTTATAATTTGACCCTTTTTAAATTGGTAGATGTGTCATTATATATTTTTTGGATGTAGTGTCACTATGGGAGTCATTTATATCCATTATCAATTATATTTTTATTTTTAGTGCTAAACATGAATCTATGTGGTGCGCATGCATTCTATGATATGCACAAAAATATTTGGATCTCCTCATTGGGTGGAGATGAGGTAGGTTGATCAAATTAGATAAATCATTCCCATTAGTACCTTACTTGAACTCTTATTTGAAATTTGAATTGTTTTTGAATCACTAGGTGTAGATGTACTTTATTGTGATTTATGATTTAGACATTTAACATTATTTACCAAAAATTGGCTAGGTGAAGATGCATATACATGAATTACACTATTTTTCCATGGAGGCCTTTATATTGTAAATTGGTTCTCCAAAGGTTTAGTATTTTCATATGATAGTTGATTCTAATTTTGTATACCTATTATTATCTTTCTCATACTAAGAATTTGATCACACAGAGTCTCATAAGTGTAAAACCTAGATGTTTCTGATTAAACATGTAGGCACACATGATATAAGGAAGAGGTGTGAATAGATTGAGTATGGTATTAGTGACATTGTTATAAGTTGTGTCATTTCATGGAGGGATGATAGCATGGACCTAGTTATAGGTAAACTAGTTATTACCCTCATGGAGATGAGGAGGATAAGGAGATTCTTTCCTATGCATAACATATGACATTGAAACCTAAAGCATAGTTTTTAGCTCATGTCCTAAATCATCTATGTGTGTATGGGTTTGATTGTCAATTAAATTTCATATAAGATAAATATAACATTATATGAGAAATGACATATATTGAAATTGATATAAATCATCATCTATACATGTGTTTATGTATTTTTTATGTTCATTTCGAATTAAAGGGAATAAGCATGCAAATGAAATTATTAAACTTTATAACAAAAAGTGATTAATTTATTCTATAATCATGATCATTATTAAACAAATTATAATATATATGGATCTAAAATATGGTTTTTTTAGATGTAAATCCTATGGTTATCCAAGGTTAGGGTTTTGAATTAGGGTTGTTTTGAATTTTTTAGTTGAATTAAATAAATGAAAGCCTAATGTGGGATTGATTAAATGAGATAGGTTATGCCAAAATATTATAAAAGTAAAATTTTGTAACCCTAATTTAGTGCAAAAAATATAGATAAGGTAAACCCTATGTAGAACTAGGTTTTTGAGCAATATTCAAATTAAGTCAGGTTCACCAAATGATTTAAACTTTTAGGGTTTTACATGTGTAAATCCTAAGTTAGATTAATGGGCTAAGATTTCTAAATTAGTTAAATAATATGCAATAGTTAGAAACTAATTTTTTATGCATTTTGACATATTTTTCCTTTCTAAAAATAGTAATAAATATTCATAAATATAGACTTATCTAGAAATTGATTATCATAGATGAACAGGGTTATGAATAGGGCTAAGTGTTGTCAAAGGGTCCCAAGATCTGATTATTCACTAGATATTACTACCCCACCTCAATAGTAGCACCATACTAATTTAGTGTACTCAAAGAGGTGTTAGTGTCCTCTTTGTAGGATTGTTCTATTTTCTAGAATCCCTTATACTTATGTCTTTGGGTCTTATTCTTATGTGCATAAATTCTAGAGTTCTGTGTTATGCCTAGAAAACTTGATTTAGTATGCAATCCCTAATCTTCCTTACAAGTATGGAGTGATACATAAATGTCTATTCATTAGTAGGATAGGATGGACAACCTCAACATACTTCTATTAATAGAGTTTCCTACATAATAATACTCCAAAGAGGGATCAAGCCCAATGTAGTTCTCCCACTTAGTGTTTGGTGCAAGTGTAAGGGAATGCTAGAATGAGAGTGGTATTGAATGACTTCAGTATTATTAATCTTTGAAATATTTAAAATATGGGCTTAGGGTACTTATAAATGGTATTATTCATAATTAGGGTAGAATAGGGATTAAATACATTAATATTACTTTTCTTGTTTAATATTTGGATAGGCTTTTGCATATAACTTCCATCTAGTCTATAGAGATCAAATAGTCTTGTATCTATAGACATTTATAAATTGTTAAAATAATAAAATGTACTTAGGCAAACCTTAGGAAGGGTATATATATTTAGGAGAGTTAGGGCAAGGTATATTATCACCTAATTAAGTACACTAGCACTATGTAAATGTAGTGTCCCTAGTGTGGTGCTTATGTCCACTTGACAGACTATTGACCACATAGGGTTGGGATCTAAGAATATTGTTTTAGGATTATGTTTGAGCTAAGAGAAGATGTTTATGGTCTTCATAATGGATACAAAATTGTTATAAAGACTCTAGAATAGGCCTATCGATAACTTAGGAATAGGTTATCTCAAAAAAACATGCTTAGTATCCAAATACTAGTTTTAGGTGATTACACCCATTTAGATCTAAAATCCATAAAATTAGTGCAAAAGTAAGCCTTTATTTTATGACTTGATAAGCTTTGTCACACTTACTTAACCAAACAAACTACTACTCCTTCCATTAAAGAGAGGTGATTGGGCTTGATATTTTGGAAAATTTAGGTACAAACTTCCTATAATGTCTTATTAATCCCATAAAGTTATACACCTCATGCACATTTTTAGGTGATAAATTATTTATGATAGACCTAGTCTTGGTTGGATCAAATAAAATTCCCTCTACAATGATGATGTGTCCTAGATACTAAAATCTTTTTAGAAAGAAAGCACACTTAGATAACTTATCATATAACTTGTGCTTTTGTAATCATTGTAACACTAACCTCAAGTGCTCAACATGCTCTTCCTCATTTTTTTAATAGATGAGGATGTCATCTAAGAAGACTAGAATAAATTGGTCAAGATATTTTTTTGACACACTATTCATGTGATTCATAATAGTTGTTGGTGAATTTGTCAACCCAAAAGGTATCACTATGAACTTGTATTTCCCATAATAAGTTATGAAAGCTATTTTTGAAATATCGTCTTTATAAATCCTCAATTGGTGGTGTCTTACATGAAGG